>VZTM01020310.1:45505-88712 GCA_013400555.1 Jacana jacana
CGCTCAACCTTGTCTCTTGACTTCAGTAATACTCTTCTGTTCTTCACAGAGTTTGCCATGCAAGGTACTTCATGCAGGTCAGAGTTCACTGCCTGCTTTCCCTCTACTTAGAGCCAGTGGAACTTCTGACCTGTTCTCCTTAGGGCTTTCACAATCCCAGAAGGAAGCTGCTAGAATGGTCACTCTCTCCTTTCCACCTCTTTGCAGACAACTGAAGCATTGAGTGGTGCCCAGAGCACTCTCAAGTTTTGTCACTTTGCTTCTGGGATTCATAACTGAGAGAAAGTCCAAAGAAAACAACTCCAGTTTTGAATATCTGGTATGATCTACACTTCAGTTTTTCAGATCCTACACATTACTAAGATGAAACGTTGCTCATGTCAGCAATGAGGAATGAACTGGGGAAGACGGCTTCTCAATGCATGAACCCTCTTGTTGTCTGAGCTCTTTCAGCTCTGTTGCATAAAGCTCTAGTAAGATCTTCAGCTTCTTCGTGTAGTCCAGCCACCTGGACTGCAATCGTATTAAATGAACACTTTCTCTGGCATCTTAGAGCAGTGTCCTTTGCAGCTCACAGCTTAAAGAACCAACAGTCAGTGTAAGTCTTAGTGACCATTTAGTTGTATGTGCTCCCTATTCTGTCATCCACATGCACAAATATGAACAGTGTATGTGGCTCTAATATCAATAAAAGATATATAATTAGATGTACACCATAAAGATATGGCTAAGTATATTATAAGGTAAGAATACAGAAACAGATACTTGCAACTACTACATAGATCACTAGAGGCACAGAATTATAATACTACTGCTTTTCCCCCACCTGCCCTCCAAATTTTTGGTGTACCCTTGCCGTCATACACATTGCATCATTTGTTGCTTTAAGTGAATGCTAATGCCAAATAGAGACTAATTTGATGGCAAATTGAAGGAACATTTAATCTAATCAATGCTTGCTTTGAAATTCTACACTATGAGAACTTGTCAAATTACTGTGTTTACACAGTGCAGCTGCTATTCGTGAACCTGTACATTGTACATTTAGTGCTGCATGTAGGTGCCAGCATTGCTTAGGGCTGTGGTTGCATGTGCAGAAACATCTTGATGTTTTTTTGCAAACTATCTGTGATCACACAAGTAACATCAGAACTTTAAGAGAACTGTCTGTGAGGAAAGTTCAGTATTTTTTCTCCTGGTCTTATTCAAAGCCAACAAGAACAGAAGCAAATGAGAAGTTAACTGAACTATCTCAAACTTCAAAAGAAGTGCTGAGCAACTCACTTCACAGAGAAGCTTCAAGTAACAGAACTAAATAGATTATTTTGGATGAAATCAAGATGGTATTCAAAGTAAATCTGAGCACTCTTTTCTTCATATAATTATTCTTAGTCAACGTAATATATTTTATGCAAAAAAATACAGGCAATAAAATCTTGTCTTTACAGAAAACTTTCAGCCGACACAGGAAAGTGTCACATGGTAGCGTTACCTGATGGAATCCAGAACTGGAGATTTCTTTATATGTCAGCAGTGCAGGGTGGCTCTTGGAAAGCTACACCATATCTGCATACCTTGTGTTTACCACAGAGCCGTAAAATATGTTCTTCTAGTGATCTTGCAGAACTGTGGGTGAAAACAGAATTGTGTAAGAGCTAATACCAAATATTTATATTAACTTGCTTACATAGCTGAAAACATCACATGGATAGAAGCTACATGTAAGTGTGTAATTGGGAAGCATTAACTGGAAAACAGGAAACATCAATTGCTTATCAACAATAAATCATCAGGACTGGCAAAATATTTTGAAGGCTGTTAGATACATACACAGTACCAAAATTTAGCTCTTATAAAGTCAAGGTAATAGCTGAAGAAAAGTAATACAGTCAGTAGGGGAGAAATTGGGAGAAAAGTGATGTCAAAAGTGATATGGAAGCTGCACTGAATTGCAAACAAATCAAAAGATGTAATATGTGAATGTAAAGAACAGCAGCACGTACTTGGGTTTTGTGCATGAAAGTTCATATTTGTGTAGAAAGAATGCAACAAAAATCCAAAAGCTGTTTCAGTACCTGAAACATAAATACATCTATGCCAGACTTTCTTTTATTAATTTTAATCACATGTTTTAGGCAAAATGGGTGTAGTGCAGGAAACAGGAGAATGAGCAACAAAAAAGGGCAGGGGTTCAGTGGGTAAATATATAACCAAAACAATATTAAAGGATATGAATAATCAGGAAAGCAGAAATACAGTGAAAACCTAAAGATATTCCCTAAGTCTTATTGTTGCAAAATTGTATTTTTTTTATAAAGATGACACACCAAGAGAGTTTTCTTTGTTGTTTTTTTTAGAATATCCTGAATGCTAATAATTATAGAACAAACACCCCTATGTTGTTTGCGGAAACCAAGTAAAAGAATGCAAAGCAAATATGCTATAAACTAATAACTAGTATTTATTCAATTACTGTTTAGTACAAACAAGCAGAATGTTTTTATATCAGTTTGTAAACATCTCCTTACCCAAACTGCATGTTCAGTTGAACATCATCAACATGCAAGTCAGATGAGAACAAGCATATGGAAAAACCAAGCTAAAATTCAAAGGAAAAAGCCCTTAGAAGTGTGATAAGAAGGGGTGAAGAAGGATGAAGAAAAGCAAAGAAAAAATAAAAGTAATCATTCAAGCATTTTACTTGATAAACAGCCTTAGAAAACTGTCAGCCACAGAAAGGCAAAAAATTATCAACTTGCCTTACATACACTCAGTTGTGGATTGGCAAATGGAAGATTTTAAACAAGGCTCTCTGCCAAGAAGAGAGGGAGCGGAAGTCACAGCTGTAATTAAATAGATTGACTCTTCTTCCTCTGGAAGCAGCAGAGCAAGAGCTCCTCTTTGATGTCTCTCAAAATGTCCCCCTTACTGTGGCTATTGCAGTGAAGACCACCTGGCTCAAAGCAGGCTGAATCAGGAACAGTGGGAGGAATGGAGATTTGGGGGACTTTCAGCCTTTTCACTCAGGTGTTTGCAGGAGGAGGGAAAGAAACTATTTAGGGAAAGGAGGATTGCCCCAGCTGAGAGTACCCCTTCCTTCATGTCAGGGGAGTTTCCAGTCTGCCACAAGAATTACCCTCAGCTGCCTCCCCTCCTCTGCCAAGGGCTCTCTCCTATGAAGGAGGTTAAAAGATAAGAGAACGTGCTTATCAAACACAGAGGTTATTAACTTTGATGAATAAGCCATGCAAACTGTAGATCCTAGTTAGGTATCCCCCTCAGCAGATCCTCTCCCTGCCTCACTGGGACAATTAGATTATGCATGAAACTGAGGTCATTCATCCTTTACTGAAACATCTTTCTCTTCTCAAGCCAGTTTCCAGGTTTCTGAGTTTTTCTAGCCCAACAGATAGTGCTTTAGCAACCATTCAGCTTTCCTGTAAGGGTGACGCAAGGATGAAGAATTTCTAGGATATGATGTAGTTCTTTTTATAAGGGCAAATCAGCTTTGTAGAGACTTGTTTTTACAGCTTCACGTACACTTTTTCCTTACTCTGTCCTCTTTCCTGAAGTGCACACCCCCAGAAGCTAGTGCAACCCTGTACCATGCTAGCTGCTCAAAACCCCAAGGGAAGCAGCCCTTGAAGGTGCCCTTTCCTGCTTGGCTGTGGCCTTGCTGGCTGAACTGCCCAGCTGCTCCACTGTCGGGGCTGCAGTGTTGGTTGGTTTGTCCCACAGCTCAAGAGGCAGCATCTCATGGGAGGAATCCAGACTCTTCTTTTCAATCTACCTTGTTTTGGAAATCTTCCTAATGTTATTAGATTCTGTAAGACCTGACCTTTAAAAGTCAGGGGTGCAATTAACCAATCTGGCCAGCTCCACATCAGCAACTCACGCTAGTCTAGGAGAGGCAGGAACCAGACAGTTCACTTCTGACTAATGTTATTACAGGGGAACAGGAGGTGGACCCAGACGCTCTAATTAAACTGCAGCAGGTCTGCTCAGCGGGCTGTTATGATTGAGTGCAAAGCAGAGATACCATGTAAAGCATGCTCAAATTCCTGGGCTTCATCTAATTACGTGGCATAGTCATTTTTGTGTTGATTTGCTGGCAGTAGACTGTCAAAGATAGCTGGCCAAAGATAGGGAAGGTATCCAGAGAAATGGGGATACTCTGCTACCAACGCTCTGGTTTGGAGACCTCTGTGCTACCTCACTTTGTCAAAACTAATGCCTAAAAGCATGGCTAGAATGGAAGGAAAGGCACTGTGGCCAGGAGATTGCCTTCATTATATGCACGGGGGACTCTGTGCTCTGCTTTCATCTATGTCAGAAATAGCTTTGCATGTAAAAGTGCCCCTGAAGATCAGAGGAGTCATTTGCTTGAGCGTGACTCAGTGTTTCCTTGGTGTGGGTGAAGATCCAGGATCTAGAGCCTCTGGCCAGTGCTAAATGGTCACTCCTCTTCCTCCCTGTCCCATCTACTTTAGATAAGGACTTAAATGGCAAAGCAGAAAGGTGAATCTTGCAGCTCTACATGGCTTTTTTTCCTTTTCTGATGTGTCACAGTTGGCTTGAATTGTGGACTGCATTTGTTTGTGCCAATATTTGCTGTCCTTTCCACTGGGAATCTACTGGCATTTCTTGCTTCGTTCTCTCCCTTCATCTCCTCACAGTGAATTACCTCTGGCTCCACACAGCCCTTTTCTGTTAACACACAGGAAACCTCAGGCTTAAGATAAACTACTTTTCACTTGGATCAAATGTGTCAAAGCCTGATTTTAGCTTTTATTTAGGCTGGTAACCTACTCACTCTGCAGTACATACATAAATCAAGCCTGGTTGTTTGGTGCTGATTGTTTTGGCCCCTTGTTTCTCTTAACTCTTACTCAGAGCAGATGAGTTCTCTTAACAGTTCACAGTGGAAGAACCACAGGCTCTCCATTTACTCAGAGAGCCTTGGGCTGTCCCTAACCTTCCTACCAAATGACCCTGCATACTGAAGGAACATAAATATTCTTAACATTATCAGAAGCTGAGTACGTCATGGGAAAAAAACAGGGAGGATGTTCTTAAATGTAGCATATGCTTCCTGCAGCTCTTTAGCCAAGGGACAGAGAATGTAACCCAATGCAGGAGCTTAATCTATCAACTAGAGAAGCAGCTTGGGTAAAGTCAGCTGTTGAGACTAGGTCACTAACACAAGTTTAGATTTCAGCCTGAGCCTCCAAGTTTTCTTGGTTTTAGCTGATTGTGCAAGTGAACAACTTTACATTTTGTGTCTATTAAGTTGGGTGCAAAAGCTTGGGCAATCATTTAAGTTTAAGAACCTAATCCAAAAAAATTTGAAGCTTTCTAATATTCTCTCAGCAAAGCCTCTGAATGCCCCTCTTACTTGTCTGTTTTTGAGTACTGCTTGTAGAGCATGCAGCTGAAAAATACACTTCTTTCTTTGACTTGCAGAAAAACATCATTGTTAGTATGATTGCCTCTGAGGAAACAAAAGAGCTCTTAAGACTTTTTTACTCACTCCTGATTTATGTCTTTGGTTTTCACCCCTGCTTTGCCATATACCATAGTAACATTCACCCAGTTCCATATTAATGCAGAAAACTTCTGATTATTTTAAAATAAAAGTTATAGGAATAATTAGATGTACTGTTGATATAATCTGTAACAAAAGCCTGAACTGGCATAGGTGCATTAGTACTTGCAAAGTTAATAGAGGTTGTACCTCTTCTTGGAAATAACGAAAATGACAGAAATTGCTGGTTATAAACAGGGACTGACGGCCAAAATTTTAAACATAGGTATGTCCCCAGAGCTGCAAGTAAGTGCCAGGAAACTTGATGCTTTTGGAAGCCCCCTATCTGCATCTTAAGAGCTTAAATATACTTATGCGTATGGTAAATTAGAACTTTCAACAGAGGCTGATTTTGGATCTGGGTCTTTGGAAAAATCTAACCTTACTGAAGTGATTGGAAAATCTTTCAAAGGTCTTTTAAAGTTTTCCCAGTCTTCTAAGTTGGGGTCATACAAAATTTCTACAAGCATAGACTAAATGATATTATAGGAATTTGCTCAGATTGGGCTTTTGGAGACAAATATACTTTATGATCTTATAGAGCAGTGGAAAAACCTTTATGCCAGGACTAGGTGGAAAAGACCCATGGGCCATCAGTTGTGCAGCCATGCACCAAGTTTATGGCGTGACTAGTTACTCATTAACCCTCCTTTTTTATGATACTTACTATTTTCCTGATCAAAGGAAGAAAAACCCTCATACTTTCTGCAATTCTAGCCCTACTGGAGAGAAGCATAAGAAAGTTTATCTGCTGCATAGTCTTTTCAAACAGAATTAAAAGGAATTTAATTTGTCTTAAATCGTAGACTTGTCCTGTGTGTTGGTGGATCACAACTTATATGCCTATGTTTGAGAATCAAGACTCATATGGAATCTGAAATGTAAAGACTGGTGCAAAACATGGCTGTTGCTAATTGGATGAATAAGGAGAAAGGCAGGGTATGGGAACATTATTACTAGGAATTAGTTCAAAACATGGTTAGCCAAAAAGTTATCACATTTTTCTCTTAGGATCCTTCTGGTGGGAAAAAAAAAATAAAATGCATCCTAAAAGGGCAGGAAAAAAAAATAAATAGTGATCAAGCAGATGAATGGCAAAACCTAGAATTACATTTTAGGTAAATTTTAAGGATTTTAAGTTTCCTTTCACAAAATGGGAGGTGGGGATTGGAGGGACAATAGCCTCAAATGGCAAGTATTTCATAATCCAGTAAAGTCTCTACGAACAAGGGCAATTTATGATAGTTGTAACAATATTAAGTTTTCTTTACATACTTCCTCTTCTTCCCTTATATAAATGTAACTTCCCCGTTACCTCCTCAGGCCTATGATTGAACCAAACCACCGTTTTTACCATGACCTCTTTGGCACACAACTCTGCCATACCTCTTTGGATTCATCAGTCTCCTGTTGTGGTTTCCATTGCATCTGCCCTACATTAAAGCACTCTGGTCATGGCTAGTGGTAAGCCAGCTCAAGCCTGGTAGAGCAAGACCGTAATGAACCAACAGCTGAATCTAATCCTCATGAGCAACTATTGTCCATGTTTCATTAGCTGTGTGTTTATGGACCTTTGTGGGATGTTATTTTCCTTCTTCAAGCCTATGTGCTTTTTTTTAGTAATTAGTGTAGCTTGAAGGAAGCTTGAAGGAAGATCTGCTGGAATAAATAGATGGGACCTTTGATTTAATGAAAATGGCACAAAGAGACAGGTAAACACTTAAAGCGATGCCTTCAGCCAAAACTGAGCACTTGTAAAGTAGGCAGTTCCTAGGGATTAACTGTGCCAACACCTTCCACAAGTGTCTATACCATCCACAAAACACCCAGAAATACCTGGTGAGTGGCTTCAGTTCTCCCCACCAACATCATCTAGACAGTTGTGGAAGTCCCAGGCATGCAGATGAACAACTGAAAAATAGGGAGAAAAAAAATATCAAACCCATTTTCAAGGAGCTCACTGCCCAAACAGTCAGAATTTGGCCTGATAGTGAAGTTGATTTAGTTTAACCAAGTTTTCTTAAAGACCAGGAGTACGCCTATCCAGGTAAGAGCTGTTGAGAAATAGCAGTTGTACTTTAATTTACATGTGAGATGATTTTCCCAAGCACAGACAAGCTTTTCAGAGCTATGAATAGCAAAGCGAATATTCACCTCTTAAGATTAGTATCTTGTGAAACCTTTGCAAGAAGCCTTCACACAGCAGGAGAGATTAAAAGCTGTCTTCAGGAGACCACTCTATGATGCAGGAATCCAGCCTAGGCCTCCTAATTTCCAGCTATTGAAGGCATGGGATTGCAGTCCTAACTTCTGTCTAGTAGCAGTGGGGCTGCTGCTGATATCAATTTGAAAACATTACTTATCTCATGGCACCTAAACAACTCCCCAGAGGGATGAGCTTCAACCTACAGAAAGAAAGGCAAAGCTCTTGATGACTTCAGTGGGTTTTGCCTCAGGCTCCATTCAAGGAAGGAAGAATTCAGTACAAAAGTCATCCCAGAAATATATAGCTAGGGTGAGCACTGGCAGGGCATTTCCCAGCTGTTGAGCAATTTAACAGTCCAATCAAAAATAGCCTCCTGATGTGTGCTCCTCTAGGAATAATTTCAGTGCCATGTGAATTTTCTGCCTTTTCATTGTCAGCTTTATTTCCAGGAATGTTTTTCTCTCTTCCAGCCAAGTCTGCAGTCACTTTAGTGGCTTATCTGATAATAGGTTGCAATGAGCCTGCTACTTCTCTGCTTTCCCAAACACACAGTGCTGGCCTTCTTGTCTTGTCTTATCAACGAGCAACATACCTTTAAACGTTTTACATTACCTAGTTAAAATGTGTGCCCTTTTTTTAAATCAGACCATGCTCATTCCTTTAGAGCAGTGAATAATTAATCTCTTCGTACCACTTGCACTTTTTTTTTTCTGGGCCAAACCCTGAAGCCTGGGAGGGGAGGGAATTCAGCGGATGAGGAGGAATAACAGAATTCCTCCTCCAGCTCTGAACCTGGGTAGAAGTGGGGAGAGCGAGAATTGCTGCTCATCCTCCAGGGCAACAGGTACAGCAGAGAGAGCAGCTAACCCTGCCTGGAGCAGGAGCATGACAGAGTAATGCTGCTGAGAAGCAGGAGCAGGATCACCATGGCATTTATTGCCCTGCCCCGGGGCTCTGTGTCATTGGGGCTCCATCACATCTGCACCAGGTGGATGGGCAGGAGGTGCCACAGCCCTCCCAGGTGCTCTGCTGTCTAAATGGTGAGCCCACAGGGTAGGCCAGTACCTCCAAGTGGAGATTAGAGACTGTATCTTTTCTCCTATATGAAACCAAGAGGGGATCAGACTACTTTAAAAATAACCCTTGTTCTTGTAAGAAAGGTGAGCAAAGCTCTCAGCTTTGGCTGAAGTCAGCTGGAGCTAAAGAGTTCATTCCTGCAGCATAGTCATTTGTGAGACCACAAGACTCATCTCTATCTCCTAGGTAGGCTATGTCAGGTTGCATCAGGAAAATTTAAAATGCCAGATAAATTTATCTCCTTTTTTAAAAAAGCAGTAAAGAAACAATGCTTCTAGAATATTCTTGGCTCATTGAAAATGCAGCCTCTCACAAACAAGAATAAATGTATGCTTTCCTTAAAGGTGTCTCTGTGAAAGCATTGTCTAATCATCCAAGGAAAAAGCCACTATTCGTGTTTCCAAACTACTTCTGCTTTGTGAGCATCATCCTATCTGCAGTGATAATCCAGTGATTGTCCTGGCAGCAACACCCAGGTTCCAGATGAAACTGAGGAACGAGCAGAGAAACCAAAAGACCAAATTTTTCAAAAGCTGACCAGGGCCTGAAAGAGGAAGATAGGTCACAAAATAAATTTCTAGAAATGCCCTAGTGTACATGAAATTACCTGGTGTAGGGTGTATTTTTTCCAGCAGCAAAGCCAATTCAAGCATTCCCCACTGTTCCCACAGGACTACCTGTGCTCTCAGTTTGGCCACTTCGGCTGTTGGAGGCTCTATGACTTTCTTAGGAGCAGTGGAATGATCAGGGTTAACAAAAAACCCAAGCAAACAAACAAACAAACAAACAAACACACACACACACACACACCCCACAACAAACCCAATGTCAGGGAAGGAAAGGGTATCTTTTCAATCAGGATAATTTCATTAATTCCACATAGAGCTCATTCCCACATAATCAGCAAGGCTGGATGGATGGACTTGGAGAGCTGCAGACTCAGGAGCAACAAGACACTTGGTTGGGAGAGAAGGATCGGAAAACATTCTTAGAGACCAACATGGATGGAAGGGCATCCATAGAGACCAACACCATTTAAATGCTTTTGAACATCACGCTGGCTACTTCTCTGCCCTGCCAGGCGCACTAATAGCTGTGAAAATGTAATCACCCATTATTCTGGGCAAAGCCAAACAAAAAGCATGGTGAAGCAAGGAATGTAAACTGTGTCTCAGACTGACTCCCTAGCCACTGTCTCCACCTCCATTAAGAGAAACTGGAGGTTTTCTTACTTGTCAAATTGTAGATTCCCAGGGCTGTGTTTCCTCACAGCTCATATGATGTCATTGTGAATGGCTAAGCAAATGCAGATTGCTGCAGTCAGTATACAGCACTCTGCAGGGCAGTAACAGGAAAAATAAATATATATTGCTTTATTCAAATGCTGGCAGAGAAAGTGGAATTGTTTATGTTCTCTCTGCTCACTCCTAAAAGATCACAAGGTTAAACTGAGGAAGCGTTCTTAAAAAAAAAAGCAAGCATTAAAAACTCAGCAAAGAGAAGTTTATCATGCTAGCCTGAGAAAAATAATAGAAGCTAATATTTCATAATATATCATAATTGCAAACTTCCTTAGTCCTGAAGGATCTGTGAGCACCTGACATGTGTGGTAGCATGTACCTACTGAACCTCAGGATGGAGGAGGGGATCTTAGCAGGGAAAGATGACACAATACATTTGCAAAACTGCTGTGGGATCTTTAACATCCCCCTAGAGCAAACAGGAACTTGGTGTTTGCAGCCTCATGTAGAAGGAATGAAGAACATCCCACCACTAAGGTCACTTTAAACTGGATAAACCACTGAATGAGATAAAGACTGGAAGACTCCTGAATATGTGACTTTCCATCTTTGCTATTTGTGTAATTTCTATGGCAAGAGAATTTCACACAGATAACACTTCAGATTTTTGGGGTGTAATTAATTATTCAGCATGAATAAATGTAGCAGAGCTTCTTCTTTATGTACACTTTTCACTAAGTATGGATAATTAGCTAGCTGAGACCAGAGGAACACTCCCTGTAGCTATTGCACTCTGGGGAGGCAAGGCCAGGTCTCCTGGCAGCTGGGATGAGCATCATAAACTAAGTTATGTAAATCCTCCAAGTTTCAGACTTTAGATAAGTCAGAGGTTTTACAGCATCTGTTATCTACTACTGTATTTTTTTATTTTGTTTGAAGACATGATTTTTATTAGCTGAATGCCCTTAAGCATTGAAAATGAAAGCAGAAATTTACCAGTTAGATTTAGATCGTGCTTCCCCCCTGCCACACACACACACACAATTTTAAAATTTACTCTGAACAGTTCCCAGGATCATGTGTCTGGATTCCAAGCAGAGGGCTAATAATAACCCCTACATTATTATAGGGACCAAATAAGTGCTTATAAAACTGTAATTGTAGCCAGAGATGGGAGATGATAGTTGTTTATCAAAACAATGAAATAGTTTATACTCATTTAATACCATCACTAGTACTGGGAACAAAGCACACCACACAGTAGTGAACTCACTGGACCACTTAGCAGTGTTTGTCTTAGCCCATCATAACATGCCATAGCTCTGATTGATAGGAAATCATTACTTTCAGATTCTGGAATGAATGAATCTTCATACTCACAACAGTTGAATGGGATAAGCAGCTATGTGACATCAAGCAGACCACTAGGCAGGCTTCAGATTTAAGCAGTCTTGATCACTAGTGATTTATGAAAAGTTGCTCTCCACTTACACCTGTGCTTCCAGCCTGCTCCACAAAATGAAGGAGGTGATGCTGTTTGATACCATTAGGTGTCTACCAGTCCCGTGTCCCTTAGGGTCATTTTTTGCCTCTAGAAATTAACATCTCTACAACATGTTAGAAAACCTTTATTCAGACTGAGCTTTCTTCTTCGGCTAATCATTTCTGAATTGTGCAAAGGACTTCTTTGTTATGTGAGAAAAAGAATGTGGTCCATAGCATTTAACTTACCTTCTACTTTGGTTGTTGATCACAGCTTTTCTATCACTCTATTTTCATATTGTGGACCCTACTGTGGAAATTATTCCTGTGTCTCTTAAAAAGCTTCTCTGCTCCTGCTGCTGCCTCTCTTAATTCTCTATGTGTAATAGCAAAACAGTTTGCTGTAAAAAAAAGAAATTTAAAAAAATAAAAAATTGTTGGGACACACCAAAGTTCAAGATTCCAGGTGGGATTCCAGGTGGCCAGCAAGTAACAGGAGTAGATGTCTTAACACCACAGAGAAAAGGAGCGAGAGTAAAAAAAAAATAAAACCCACACACAGATAAAGCATGAAAACAGCCGTCAGGACATTTGCCACCGCTTTCCATGGGGCCCTAGAGGCAGTTGGAAGATGATACAGTGTTGCTTGTAACTAGTCACACAAGCCTGGAAACCATTGTGGTTTATGTCACTGTCTGATATATCTGTTCTCACATACCTTTCTCCATTCATTCTTCTGGGAACTTCTCCAGGTGTCTGGTTCAGGTACTTGGCAATAAGCCCCTCAGAAAGAAAACAATTCCTTATCTTCTGCTCATGAAATTCCAGGTAGCCAAGGAGCTGCAATGCAAAATCAGCTAACAGCACAATTTGAAAACACTGGGTTCCCATAAATATTCTATTGTGCATTGTATTACAACAGTGTAAGATCTATCATTGCTTATGTCATCAGGCTTATAAGAAAAAAAAAATCATGAAAAAAACCATAAGTCAAGTTTTTGTTGTATTTTATTGCCCTAATTCTTCATTTCCCTGTGACACAGGCACCGTACAGACATGCATCTATTGATTGATGAGCCACAAATCAGTCAATAGGACTGATATGAAGCTCCTTTGTCACAGAAAGCTGGAAATTGCACGGAATATAGGATCCTTCAAGATTTCCCCATATATCCTACTCCAACTGGATTGTAAGGTTTTCCAGGTTATCGGATATTTCCATGGAGCCAAACCCATAAAACCAGGGTGCACACACAAAAGAAATGAAGTATTCCACAGAAAAAGACAGGGGACAGCTTGTTTTTCATCTGATGTGAGCTGTAGTCTGATCTGATAAAGTATACACGGACTTAAAATTAGATGAGAAAATTATGAGTCAGCCTGAGAAGAGAGTGATAGATAGTCTGTTCAGACTCTGACCACACAGAAACAGCTAGTACTGTCTACCAAAAAGAAATAGGGAGCTGTGCATCCCTTTATGTCACTAGGTTTCAGGCAAGTGAGAGAAGGCGCCATACTTCATGTCATTTCTAGTTAAAGTTTGTGCTGATCTATACAGACAGTGAAACAGTAGCACAGCAAGATGCTTTCACAAAGGTACTTCTTGCCATCATGAAGGTTACAAATACAACAGTAACTGAGCATTAATGCCAGTGGCCTTGCTCACAGTATGGTAACTGCCCTCTCATTCAGGCTGACTCACCGGGACCTGATAAAGCACTATTTTTAAGCATTTATAGTTACACGAAGTCTTCAGTCTAGCACAAAATGACTATTTGCTGCACCCTTCCCAAACAGGTTTGTCAGATCAGGACAAACCATGTGAAACAAAATGTCTTTTACTCCTGGTGAGAACAGCAGTCAGTAAGATGGGGAAATACCAGCCAGCCCCCAAAACTATCAAGTGTTAACTCCAGCACGAGGCAATTTGGTTCACTGAGCTCCTTACCAGCAGCCTCTCCCTTAGGCAGGGGTAAGGATTTATGGCCAGGTTGCTGCTGGCAGGCAGGATGTTCTCTCAGAACATCTGGGCCTTGTAGACCAGTCCCTACACTGACCAAGGATTCACACAGAACTGGCTTTTCTCTTTGTTGGAAAAAATATCTTCATCTCATTTGGGCATGAGGTCACACTCTCTCCCCTACTCCCTGGGAAAGGGGTCCATGGCTCTCCCAGGACACACAGACCTTCTCTAATAAAACAACTTCACTTCTCTCCCCTTTTTTCCAGTTCCTTTTATTCATCTTGAGCCTTCTGAGCATGGGAAGGGAGAGAGAGCAGGGATCAGAGGGAGAGCTGAAGGAGAGCCTTGGGGAAAAAACAAACAAACAAACAAAACCAAAAAAAACCCCAACAACAAGCCCCACAAAAATACCCAGAACCAAACCAAACCAAAAACCTCACGACAAAAGAAAACAAACAAACAAAAACAGAACAGCAACAAAAATCCCAACTCCTGCATTGGCCGCTGCTTCATTCTGTGCTTATGAACATTCCTCCTTCTGCAGTGGCAGAGGATAAGGCAGCAGCTCCATGCTGCCCTGGGATCAGCTCAAGGCATCTCCAAAGCAGCCAGCCAGCCCCTTCTTTCAGGAATACCATCAAGTAACTCATGTTGCCCACACCTTTAGCCAGGCTCAGCACCAGTGGAGCGAAATCAGCTTTAAAGTTGAATAGCTGGTAGATACTACAGGCCAAAAAGTGCACCTTTGCCACCTCCTTGTAACAGTGGCATCTGGTTATGAAACGTCACAATTTAGTCCCACACTTTTCTCCAGTGCAAGATGAAATAGCACTGCAGTGAATAAAAAAACAAAATGAGGGCTAGTGAGGTTTGGTCGGTCTGTCTGTTTTAGATCTGCATTTCCTAAATTACAACTTCTTTGAAAACAAATGGTGAGGTGTTCGGGCATTTCCTTTGAAAAAGAAATTGAAAAAAATAGCTTCCTTCCAAAAAATGGCCTTTCTATTCAAGGGGTGTTTTCCAACAAAAATTCATTCAAACAAAAATGCTTTGACAATAACCAGAAGATCATCCAGCCGGCTAAAGTATTATAGAATCTCTTCCTTTATTTCCTTCTTCTTTTTTCCTTTTTAAAGATGATGAACAAATTTTGACCAGAAGGAAGAGAGCAGGATGTTTTCTAAATTCTAACATGGGGACAAATGTAAGAAAATGTAAAATAATAATAATAAAAAAAACCCTACAGCCACCTGAAAATGTTGTCATCTTGTAATTGTCTCAATCAAGTACTGGATTTTTTTAAAAAGAGCTTTCCACCCCTTCTTTCTTCTGAAAACATTTTCTTTATTTTCTCATTTCTTTCTCAAAGAAATCAAACTTTTTTATTTTTCACCTTGAGCTGGTGGGTGGGCATTATATCAAAGCTTTATGCTGAGAAACCTAGTCTAACTTACTTTGTCCAATGTCTTGCAAAACAGCAGGCAAATTTAAACCTTGCCTGTGCTAGTCATCTAGAAAAGCAGGTTATTCGTGTGATTTCATCCGTAAGATTTGCTCTACAGCCCCATCACAAATATACTCTGTCTCAGACACACAAACATCTGGAGGTGTTACCATTAACTATGTTTTGGATAGCCATATGTGTTAGTAATAGCACACCAGAAAGTTTAGTCTTCACAAAGGGGCGACGTAACAAGTTATACAACAAAGTCAAGAAAGGAGAAATGGTAGAAGTATGGATATTACATACTACATTCCTAAAATGATCAAAACCGTTAGACACACCAGTCTGATCATTTATCTCTTATGAGAGGAGACCTGTGAAATAAACAACCTCATATTGGAACAATATATTATGGAATGGGATAGCGTAATATAAATTAAGCCTCCTGCTTCTATTCCATTTGCAGCAGCTGTTGTAAAAAAAAAATAAAAATGCCTCCAGTACTGAATGCAATGGGCAGAACGTTACTGCAAAAATCCTCCCCTTCGGTGGCCATGGGATGAATGACTACTGTATTGTGCTTTTTGTGAAATTCACAGCAGACTATTCCAGATGAATATTTGGAGAGGTTCTTTTATTGTGAAATTACCATGCCAGAAGCAAGACAAGAAATACTTCATGCTATTAACATTAGAATGTGGTTATAATCAAAGATTTTGACAAATGAGTCCTGTAGTTCCCATATGCAGTACTGAGTAGGAAAATCGGCCTTTGTTCCTCTAACATGATTCTGCAAAGATTGCTTTCTCCCCAGTTGCTGAGGAATGGCAAACTTTACCACTAAACTGGGGGTCAGACATCTCTGTCAGTGAAGGGGGGTACTGACAATTCCCTAACATCAAACTCAATTTGTGTGAAAGCTACAAGCCTATGAAGGCAGGACGGGGCATAACTAGATGTTGCAGAAGAGCTGGAGCATCCCCAAGACCCCATGCCTGGGTGTAGGCAGGCGGGTAGCACCCCTAAGCCTGGGCAGCCCATGTGTGGTCTGGTTGGTGAGCAAGAGAGCAGAAACACACAGGGAACAGAGCATGGGGTAAAGTCACCCTGGAAATAAGTGTGAACACTGATAGCACAATTACTCTTGTGCAAGTTGGGAAAAGGATAGGTCACCTTGCTGTTCCATGAGCAGTAGTTTCATTAAGTCAATGATTTTTGTGTTCATTTTCAGTGGCAGCAAAAGTAAACTAATGTGCATGCTCTGATACAAGCACAAGCTATTGTTTACTTCATTCTTATTGTGCCTAATTTTTACGTTTGAAAAGATGTTAGTGTTTTAGAAATACCTGAACATGGAATGTTGGTTTAGTCCCTGATACTGCTGTGGGGATTAAGATAGAGATATGAGACAGATATTCTAGTCCACTTATAACCTATCAGAACAAAAAGACATCTGAACCATTTTTGATGTTCAGATGTGGGTCCACAGAACTGAACCCTGTATCATTACCACTGAAGAAAAAAGGCTTATGTTACACTTAGCGACATAGCCACCTGAAAGGCAAGAGCAACACATTTCATCACATAGCTGTTCAATTCTAGTCTGTATTTACTATTACACAGTGTATATATATATATACAGTTTTATATACATACAGTTTTACATATATATATACTGTTATATATATGCTGCTTATATACACCATTATACATATACTGCTGTACAATATCTATAGGTATTTTAAAAAACATATATACTTTTGATATTTATATTAAAGCAATACTTATATATAAAAGTAGATATACTTTTTATGATATCACCAGTCAGTGGAGGACATCACGGTGCTGTTACAGGAAAAACATACAAACATACATGGTAATTTTTCTGAACAGTTTGCTGCTTAAGACACTGGTTAAAATGTGCATAAAATATGCAGAGTTTGAGAGAGCAAGGCAGTCTCAAACCAGTATGAAAGAGACCATCTTTATACTTGGTTGAGTTCTTCCTTTTTTTTCCTCCTACTGATCTCATTTCGTTCCATTAAACTTACCTTCTGGTTTGCTACAAGCACATTAGGTCTCAAAGTCAGAAGTGACCACAGTGAACAAAGCAAGACAGGAGGGAAGTTAGAGAAATCCTCCTGGTGATGTCTCACCACTCACATCCCCACATCATTGGATTGCCAGAGATGCTGTCAAAACTGAGTCAAACCCAGGCCCACATTACATCAGCCAGAAGTAACGACTGCATGCTTATATCCATGACTTACCATGACACACTCTGCATTCTGTTTTCATACTTTCCCCCCTCACACACGGACACCTTCAAATTACCTGTGCAAATTAAATTCTTATGGCAGTGCCTTTAAAACAAACCATTACTTCACAAAGCTGGGTACAAAGCTGTTTAAGAAGGCAGCACAGTACATGCCAGAATCCTGTGGCACCACCATCCTGCAGGCTGGAGCTCATCACAGGCTCCAAGGGGACTGAAATTTTAATGAGGGGGTCTCTGATAGGGTTAATGGGGGGATGAACTCTCTAACAAATATATATATGGTTGGTTTTTTTAAAGTTAAATACTGCATTTGTGAAATTGCCTTTTGATCATTGTAACCTCTGGTTTTAACCACTCTGGTGTCTCCTGCCAAGTATGGTTTACCGATGACACATCATCATGGCATCAGGAATGGACTTGTTGATAAGTTAAATAATGGGACTACTTTCAGACCATTTTTATAGCTGAAAATTCTCATGGCATAAAAGAGTCATCATACAGTTATTTCACTGCAGAGAATTGTTATTTTTCTTAGAATAACTTTGAACTCTAGCTTTTGGGGAAGGGGGATGTTTTTCATTTAAAACCTTGCTTCCATTCTCCCAAAAGTTCAGCTTGTATTAGCTGGAATGATAACAAATCCATGAAGATAGGTATTCAGGCAGATTGTAAATTTAACCAAAGCATTTAATGTTGCTAAATCCAAACAAAGATCTAAACCAAGATGCAAAACACCACCAAAAAGAAAAAAAGATGTGTTCCAAAAGATATGGACTGAGATTTTAAAGCTGAGCAAGGGACTCAGCTACACAAGTCCCAAAGAAAATGATTAATTGTGTGGTTGATAATCTCTGTTTATATGCCAAGTTAATTCCTGATATTGCTTCATTGTCTTCAGTGGAGTTATACAGCAAATATATTTGACAGATAGTCATGGTACATCTCCAAGAATAACTTCTAAGGCAGAAGGTTTAAACACGAGTGAATGAAAGTCCTGGGCCAAGTTCTACCCTGATTTATACCCTCTACAAAACAGCTGACTTGGAAGTCAGGGTGTAAGGAAAGGCAGAAAGAGACATGAGTCTATTCTTCCTTTGTTGGACATTACATCAATTCCCTTAGGTAATGGTCATGTCTCTGAAAAATAGTGGGAATCCAAGTTGCAGTTCATTGGAGATTCTTTCCTTCTAAGCCTGCAAGTTCTTGTATTTTGCAAGCAATAAGCATTAAGGGAAGAGCTTGGACTAGTCTCTGTGGAGGACCATGAATTTCCTTCCTATTAGGTACTGCTTTGATCCAAATTCTGCCTGCCTCCAAATGCATTTCATCTTCTTTGACCATAAGCACTGGAAATGGTAATTTTTATGTGAACATTGGAATTAGTCACCTAATTTAATCAGAAAACAATGCTTCTCAGACATTCTTAACCTCAATGTTATTTTGAATCAAAACCCAGCATTTGGATTATTTTTTTTAGCGTGTTTGGTTATTTTTGGCTTAGACTTAATATTAGAATTAAGCGTGTCTAAATAAGGTTGATGGGTCAAATAGGGTGCACACACTTTTGCTAAGGTAACGAGGAAGTAATGCCCATGTCAACTCTTTCTGTGCAGTACTGCTAAGGACACAGAGAAGTTTTATCGCTTTGCCCTAAGCATCATGTATGCCCTCAGCAGAAATCTGAGGGTTACAGCTCTAAGTGTAGTGAATTCCTAATGTCCACATTTCCAATTCTTCTGCTGGCAGAAGGTGTTCTAGTAAAAAGTGATGTAATTTGGCAGTAGGTTAGCTGAACATATACAAAGTGGCTCCACAGTAATACTCCTGCTAGGGCTCGTGGTGAGAGCCAGTAAACTGGTCTCCAGACTGACAGCCCGAGCACTTGGATGCCTTTCCCAGCTCTCTTCTCATTGTCTACTTTCAGTCAAATCATATAGCAGTCACATACATTGTTTTGATACACAGTTGGATGTCAAGGGTCCTTCTAAGCACTCCTAGTGAGGCAAAAGAGAAGACATTTCCCATCCAACATAGTTTGCAATAGTTATAAACAGGACAGACACTGGATCAAGAGCATCCCACATCCCCAATCTATGAAATGCAGCTGCTAATCTGCAGTCTTATAAAAATGTGTGGAAATGAAAAGTGCTACAGAATGGGCCATAAAGGAGAGCAGGAATATTTTGCCAGGCCAGAAGAAGGGAGGTTGAGCAGAGCCAGCCCTGCAGGAACAGCAGCTCTGCACAGCCCTGATTCTGCACGCCCCTGAGAGTGGCATAAAGTACATGGCTCTGAAGCTGACACTTCCCCACTCACCTGGGGCTGTGCTGAGGTGACATTTTCTTCCCTCCACTGGGCCCAAAGAAGCCTTAGGCAAGTACTTTACTACCAGCAGTACCGTGTAAGCATCTCGCTGGGCTTGCTGTGCTCCCTACTGAGACCTGCCAGCAAGGGAGACTAATTGCCATCTGGCCCTGTGTGTGGCAGCTACCTCCCACCTTTCTTCTCTTTTCTTCAACTCCCTCCTGCATATGTGATTGATTGTTATTTCTGCATACAGACCTCCCTGCTGGAGACTACTACAACCTACTTTTTCTCTCTTCACCAGAGCCCACATCTGCGATCTTTGATTCTTCACTTCTGTAGCACTCAATGCCTATACCATTTCATCAAGTGTACACAGCCATACCTCTCCTTTCTCAGCCTCACCTCAGCTGCTGCAGTCCAATTCTACCTTTCTTTCTTATTGCTCATTACCTTCTCACCTCCTTCATTTGGGCTTCCTCCAAAATCAGTTCCTCTCCTGCTTTTCCTTCAGAGTTGCTGCTCTGTCAGACATTAGCACTTGACAGACTTTCTTCCAGTCCCCTTCATCACATTGACTCTCCACTCCACAATTTTCATCTACAAGTACAAGGTTATCATAACTAAGTGGACCATCTTTAAATATGAAAATAGCTGGACAGGTTCCCTCACTCTCCTGCCTTTTCTCCCTCTTTATTAGCTACTCCAGACTCAGGCCCAAGGTAGGGAACTGCAACACAAATAGCACATCACTGCATCAGCTTTAGAGTACAGCTGTGAAATAAGAAAGCATTTTAAAAGTCTTTTCTTGAAAAAGAAGATGGTAAGGAGTCTTCTGAAAGTATGTCAGGAGAACTTTTATCCTGCATCACTTACCCAATCAAAATTGAATTAGGAAAAGAAAGGGGGAAAAAAAAAACAACAAAAAAACAAACCCAAAAAACACACATACAAAAAAAACCCCAAAAACCAAACACAAAAACAAAACAAAAAGAACATGCTGTGTATTTTACTAGCAACTAGAGAACCTATTATTAGCAATTACAGAAAAAGTCATGACCAAAATTTGGAAACACCAAGATGTTTTAAATATTCCATTTGAGGTAAAATGTGGGGAATTTACTTTGGCTTTATAAATCTTTGAGAATCAGTCTAGTTTTGTCACATAAATAAACCATATACTAGGTTTTCTAGATATAGATAACTCAAGTGCACAAATCATAGAATGTTTTGGGTTAGAAAGGATAATTAACAGTCATCAAATTATCTCAAGCTTGATGACTTGTATTCTATAAATGCTCCTCTGTCTTTCCACTAACTATGGAGGGAGACTAGATTTTTAGCTAAAACTTCTTCACATGGCTAGAATTGGGTTAAATTAATTGTATCTGACTGAAATAAAAATGGTAAATTGGTGGAACAAAAGCTGGACATGCAGCTTTCTGCACTGCACTTGCGGTGCAGAAAGTCAACCACATCCTGGGCTACATAAAAGAAGTTTGACCAGCAGATCAAAGAAGATGGTTCTGCCCCTCTACTCTCATAAGACCCCACCTGGAGTACTGTGTCCAGCTCTGGAGTCCTCAGTACAGAAAAGATGTGGACCTGTTGAAGTGCCTGCAGAGGAAGACCACAAAAACAGTCAGAGGGACAGAACACCTCTTCTATGCAGACAGCTTGTTAGAGTTGGGGTTTTTCAGCCTGGAGAAGAGAAGACTCCAGGAGAAGTGATTATAGCCTTTCAGTACTTAAAGGGAGCCTACAGGAAAAGTGGAGATGGACTTTTTAACAGGGTCCGTTTGAATAGGACGAAGGGTACGGTTTTAAACTAAAAGACGGTAGATTTACAACGGATAGAAGAAAGAAGTGTTTTATAATGAGGGAGATGAAACACTAGAACAGGTTGACCCAGAAAGGTGGCAGATGCCCCATCCCTGGAAACATTCAAGGTCAGGTTGGATGAGGCTCTGAGCAACCTGATCTAGTTGAAGATATCTCTGGTCATTGTGGGAAGGGGAAGGTGGTAGCGGTGTTGGACGAGCTGACCTTTAAAGGTCCCTTCCAACTCAAACTCCTTCTATGTTTCTGTGAAAAAAGTCCTGGTGCAGAAATCGTCATGGATAGAAAATAAGCTGCACAGGCGTCTTCTTGTAGTATAATGACAACCACATTAGGACTATGACTTAAAAAGTTACTTTGGCTAAGAAATGCCACATTCACTCTGAGGGCCAAGGAGATCATATCTGCAAAGGCTGAAAAAAAAATATGAAAAAAAGAGTAGGATTTCCTAAGGAAAACAGAAACTTAAAATAACACAAATTTAGAATTGCTTCTTGTGCAGTGATCTCATTTCCTTAGGATCAGCTTGTTACTACCCCTCCAAGATTGAAGCACAGTTAAATTTTTACCAAAAATTAATGTCCTGATTGTATTTAAAAAACAGATTCTGATTAAGCAAAGCTTCATTTACTGTATTTATTCTGCAGAGTGTTGCCTTGTCCTACTCTTGGACACAGTAATCTGGGATGGGGGCATTCTCATTGCCTTAAGTTTGAGAAGGATAACAAATGGGTTTAGCTGTCATATTTTACTGTCTTTCTACAACTGAAAGAAGCCTGGAACAATCCTGTAGGGCTGACAACAAGGAAAAGTTTCCTACAGCTGAAATCGCTGCAATGATAGCTAGCACAGGTCTAGTACCATTTTGGAAATGCAGAGAGAATTCTGAATATTTTGCAGTGGTGAACACTTATTTTACACCACTAGAAATTCAAGGCACTGCTTAGTTTTAAATCATAACGTGATCAATATCCTGAAAAAGCCTTTATGAATTGTTTCTAAAAGACATGGAGATAGAAAAAAATAAATACAAGAATGTAAGTAGCAAGATCTTAGCTATGAAACTGAGAACTGGTTATGCAGTGCTCAAAAATCTAGTGCTTTATTTCTATTGCAAATTCATTAATGGCATTTGTTGAACATTAATTTAAAATATTATAGCTGATTGCTTCAAGTGACAAGTAGACAAAACATGGAAGATAAATTGCTGCAAGGAAAGACTGCCAAAATAGAGAACAAAGCTATTTAGCCATTTATGTTTACCTTCCAAGGTTTAAAATCTGTCGGGAAAGTTTTCAAGAATGAAATTATTTTGAACAACCCTCGTTTTGAAGCTTCAAAGCATCCTGGTTCAAAAAATGCAAATCCTTTTCCCACTGGTTATGGGGAATCTAAAGCATCCAAAATAGTGTTTTTTCAAAGGCTCATAGCACTGTAAATAGGGTTGGTTTATCTTTTTAATAGTAGAAGCTATTGTGATCAAAAAAAAAAAAAAGAAAAAAGTGGGGAAAAAAGAGACTACTATTGAAAATCTCTTGGCATTCTTTGTTCTGTATTGTTACATGAGTAAATTGTTAATGCTGTAAAGAGTTTTTGGGGTTTGCCTTCATTTTGTTTTCCCCCTCCGAAATATGAAGTGGGCCACAAACAGTGAAAGGTCTTAACTTCCCCCAGAAGCAAAGCCAGAGTTCTGCTACACAGTTCAGGGGAGCTTCTACATGCCTGCTCACACAGAAAATTTTTCTGGGAAAGCTTTAAATACCAGTTGAGTTCATGGCTGATCCATTTCAACCAGAATCTTTTTGTTCCTCCAGCTCTTGTTGTTCGCTTCCTGACAAAACGGTTCATCTGGGAGTATGACCCAACACTAGGTAGGTTGTATTTCATTCTATACACATGGTGCATTGTATATAGTAGCACAGCTGAAGTAATGGAAAGTCATAGAGTTAAAATTCTAAGCCTCAGTCAACCTTTAAATTTGCTGTAAAAAGCTTCTCTACAGTCATTTAAAGTTGGAACAAGTTATTACCTAAGATGGTAGAATAGAGAAGCAGTAACACACTCAAATGAAAGCAGAATTAATATATGGCACATTTCTGCCTGCACAGAAGTCAGTGGGAATTTTGCCATTGAAAGCAATTGTGTTAGTATTTCACTCTGAAAATTTAGTGTGTGATCAGTTTTCTGCTTGTGGATAACCCAAACATCAGCTGCTACAGAATCAGATGGCTGGGATATCAATCTCAAAAATTCAATAGGAAAAAAAAGCAACTTGTGGGTACTTAGTCATAGGTAGGTACTCCCTATGCTTAGGTCTATTTTTTGTCTTCATTTTCAAACATACATTGCAGCTCACTGTTTGTGTGAATAGATAGGGACACCAGTCAGCAGAAGAGCATCCTCATCTCCTCCACTCCTACTTAGCTGTGTTGGGTCAGGCACTTTTGAGAAGCTGTCACAAATATCTCTAAAAATCCTGTCAAACAATTGCTCTGTATTAGAGGCCTTGCTTGAAAATTTGGGCCAAGGTCCAATTCCTTAGCATTTCTTAAGTTAGGATATATTTGAATGCTCTGCACCAGGGAAAATCCAGGCCAGGACGTCTGAGATGAGGCATTCGCATCTTACAAAGCATCTTCAGTACCTCAGGACTAAGGGATTTGTGTGTGAAGTGAAAGGCTGGGAAATTTCCCTTTCTCCTGAAATCTCTTGGCATCTCCTTCCCAACCTTCTCATTGGATGCTCAAATACAGATCATGCAGTTAAATACCTTTCTTTATAAATACCGTTGTTAAGCTTCTTCCTCTAAGAGATCACACGAAAGAAATAGAGAATGCCATAAACTTGCACAGCAGAAACAAAGATGAAAGTTCAATGTATTTTATTGCAAAACTCAGGCAGCACTTTCAACAAAGCAAAGTATGCAGTATCATACTAAATATTTTCATCTGGTAGGATGAAGAAGTGACAGATAGCAGAAATCTCACCTTGGGAAAATAATTCTCAGAATAATCTGAACAAAAATGCATTCTTTTATGTGCTAATATTAATATACAAATCAGTGAATTGTACGTCACCTACCCTGTACTGCACAGTTCAGTACCGAGTTTTATTAGTATTAGTACTTTTTACACCCCCTATCACTAATGTATCACTTTAAAACCTGACAATAGCAGTATATAAAAGAGTTTATATCAGCATAGTCAAAGTTCATTAATGTCTCACAGGACACTGCATGCAAAACTACCCTTGTTGCCTTGTTCGAGCACACAAAACAAGTTATTAGCAAGTTGCAAGGTACATTATTTCTTGCCCCATTGTGGAGGGCCTATGTTCTTTTTGGTGTACAAGACTTGAAATTTGTTTCTGGTTTACAAATGAATACAACTGCAGATTAACCATGCCCCTTAGGAATCTAAGCATCTTCCCTTTGCAACACTAAAAACTTTCAACTGACAACGGTCCTATCTCAATAAAGCAAAAATTAAATCTCTGACTTACCAAGTTCCACGTTTTCACTCCGTTTAGAGGAGAACAGCTTAAATCATGCATTACAGTAATTGCAAAGCTAAGTGCTGTAAGTTGCTTAGAGGAAAAGGTTTGAGAAATGCAAAAACTAATAAACTATTATCAGTAAGTTACTTCTTAATCACAGTAATCTCTGCTGGAAGCTACCCACCAGAGACTGTTTTTTAAAGTACTGTTTTTTCAAAATATGGATCACAACAGGAGTTAAAGGAGGCTCTGAAAAGTTAGAAAGAAAAAAAATCTCCTGAAATGCTAACCACCATTCACATCCTTTAGAGATCAACCAGGAAGGCAATGTATCTTCGAAAGCTTTGGGAAACAGTGCTTTAAAGAACACATTTCTGTCTTTATCATGATCGCCCTGCCTATTATCTGTAAACATCACTAAACTGAATTTACTGACAACTTTTAGGTGAATAGATTAATTTCTTCTTAACAGTTGTGGACTGACAGTTGGATGGGAAGAAGTTAAAGTTGTGTCAGTGAGACCTATTAGCCCTACAGGGAGAATAGGTAGCTTTGTCAAGTAATTCTGAAAGGGCAGGAGTAACACAGATGCAAACTATCTAGCTACCAAGCAACAGAAGGTTTTGCAGGAAAAAAAAAACAACAAAAATCACTGGATCTGTGACAAAAGTGTCATATTTATAGTTTATTTCTTATGTCAAGTTTTCAACCACTCATTAGCCCTCTGATGAAAGGAATCCCCAGATAATTTCTATTTTTGGGAAAGCTTTCAGCAGGCTGTCTGAGGCCTGATGGAAATTCAACATTATCCTAAACTAAGCAATAGGGTCAAAAAAAACCCTTGTCCTCTTAATTCAAGGGTGGCACATTCTAACTGGAAAGGAAAAAACACACCTTATAAATATTCTTTAGTACTCTAGCCTGCCAGAAGAAAACGAGGGACCATATTTTTAGCAACATCTGGATATACTGCTGTATCTCCAAGAGCCAAATTACAAACCACAAAATAACATTTTCTGGCGGGAGAAGCATCACTGACTCTTGCAA
This sequence comes from Jacana jacana, assembly GCA_013400555.1. Classification (NCBI taxonomy): domain Eukaryota; kingdom Metazoa; phylum Chordata; class Aves; order Charadriiformes; family Jacanidae; genus Jacana; species Jacana jacana. The sequence goes on from VZTM01020310.1 coordinate 71,466, forward strand.
GCTTTGGCACATGGAGCTGCTGCTGAAGTCAGGGCTTTGCAGCTCTGCCACTTTTGTGCATGATGCTGGATCTGTACAAGCGTCAGTACGACAGCTGCATCTTTGCAAAAATACATATTACTGTGCTTTTTATTTTACTATTCTAAGCCAAGGGGTAACAACTGCAGCAAAGGTCATTTTCTGGGGAGTGTTCGTAGTCAGCCTTGACTTCTCTATCATTTCTGCCTAACTGGAAATAACTGTCACCATCTTGGCATGTTTTTGTTTTGGTTTGTTGTTGATTTGTCATTGATTTTTTTAAAAAAACACCTAATTCCTCAGGCTAGTTGGTTACCTGGCATTATCGAGGCAAATGAATTTTCACTTTCAATCCTTATTTATAAGTTACACAACTATCCCACATGTGCAACAGAATTAGAAGGTCCAATGAAAGATCTCTATGCAGACATAGACTGAAACCGCACATTTGAAAAAATAAAGTTGTTTTCTAAAATATTAAATATATGCATTCAGCATTAAACACTTAGTCTTCTTCAGCTCAGTAAATATGCACTGAGAAAGGGGATTGGGTTACCACATGGATTTCACCAAAATTCATTCATGTTTATACATTTTTAAATAGAGCCCAACACGCAAATGAATAAGCTAGTTCTCTGTGGTGTTAAAAGGCCTAAAAACACTTGGATTCATTAGGGCACCACTTCAGCCACAGCCCAAACACGCTTCACAAACACAAGCAACACATCTGTGGTGGATTTAGTACCGACCTGGAAATTTGTGCTGTATTTCAGTTAGGCTCTATTAAGAGATTCAGAGAAGCATGATGACAACAAGCATTCCTGGGTACCATTTCACAGGGCTTGCCAGGAGCAGGGTGGTAGCAGGCTGACAACCTGCCTGCCACTGAGGGGACTAGGTCCAGGAGAGCTGGCAGTCTGCAAGCAGCTGCCTTCACAGCAGCACCACTGCACATGGTCCTCTCAGGGCCTGACCAGCTCACCTCACACCAGAGGTGTCTAAATGCATCACAGCTGCCATCCATCATCAGCTCAGGGATGGACATACTCTATGGGAATGCGAAAGACCTTTACTTGGCAACCTGTCCTCTGTGAGTAAACTATTGGTCTGGATGTGGGGTTCCCATGGACCTCAGTGACCCAGGGCTTCACACCATGATTTTCAAGGCTGCTGTGAATAGCTGCTCTCCTCAGGGCCAGTAAGTAGTTATAACTGCCTCGATCTCAGCAATTTCCCCTGCGAGCTAGCAGCAGCACCCAGAATTTAGGGTGCCTTTACCTGACCTCAAAGGTGAAGAGATAGTAAGGTTTGTTGTCAAACAAGTGATACTCGATTGATTTTAAAATTGGAGATGTGGAATCAGAGGAAGTCATCAAGGGAACTGGTAAATTTATGTTTTTCTTGGGGGGCAAAAAAGGGGGAGGAAACCCAGATAGTCATCCGAGCAGGAGAGGGACAGTACTAATGGTCTACAGAATACTTCATGGACAACAGCAAATTACCTGCCTCCGTAAGTCATGACATGCAGGGAGAATCTCCTAGATCAAATTACAAAAGAAGAAAATTCATATTCAGCTAACACATTTTCTGGACAGCTGGAGTACTGTCTGAGTATGAACTCTTTACCCCCAGATTTGTTTTCCATGCTGCAGATCACAAGTTGAAGAAACATGTCTTTGTATATTGTAGACTTCTAATTTTCTTAACCTGTGGCTCACCAGCAAGTTTGTCTTAATACTCCTGAAGGTCTATTGCCTGCCTCTACCATAAAAGCACTAACTCCTAGTAGCACAGCTGAGAGAGAAACTGCCCAGACAGCAAATAGAACTTTTAACAAAGGAGCCAATACTAAAATAAGTGTTAATAAACAATTAACCGATGGCCCACCAACCTTTACGTCCCAAGGCTGAAGGGACCAATAGCCCCAGGAGGATGGCAGCTTGGGGAAGCCACTCCTCACAACTTTCTTTTCCTCCTGAGGTACAACAGGATACTGCAGGCTGCACACTGCTATAGACCACATTATTGATATGCTCAAGATTAAAAAATAACTATTTTCCATAGTGAGCAACAGGGAAGAGAGTTCCACCACCATCTTGCAGGACTTTGCCTTCTGCATATTTCATCTGAACACTTTGGTTGTCAATTACAGTTTTCCAAGCACAAGTTAGGAATAATATATATAGTCCAGTATGGGTTTTCAGCCAAAGGGAGATGTAACGGCAATCAACTATTTGGGGCTAAGAGAAATTGCTGCCAACCTGTTTCACTCAGTACCATGACCAATGTGTATACACTTAATAAATTACTGGAAGACAGTCTTATTTTCAAGCCAGGCTCTAGCTATTAGTTTCCTCAATGTTTATTAACAAAATTACTCATTCCTTCCAGTGCATAAGGGAAGTCCTCAATATTTTGGATTGCACCTTGCTAGGTATCTTCCTGGGCTTCTATTTTTCCCCACTTCAAAACAGTAGAAACATTACTTAACTTCCTATACAATTAAGAGGCTATATTGTTTTTACTATACTCCTCAGCAGCAGAAATTTATAGTGAATGTCATCATTGTGGCAATGAGCCATGAAAGTATTCCTGATTTCTCTGAAGTGATTGTAAGGAAATGGACTGGTATGGCCCTGAGCACCTTAAACCCCTGGCACTGGCTTCTAAAATGCTTGACAGGGACTTGAAATTATGAGATTGTAATAGAGAGCAGCAGAGGAAGATGCTTAAAATAACACGAGAAGCAGTTATCTTAAAATGTGGTTTGTTTTCTTTCATATGAGTCTCAAGATGAAGATACTCCTGATTCCAGTAATAAAAATACTGCCTTTTTATGGTAGCTCAACAGACAGCAAAAATCAAGAACGGCAGTTGCTGCTCTTGCTGTAGCTACAGCTGCAAAATATTTTGCCCCTACTTTTCTTGCTCATCATATTTTGAAAAGTTCTTCAGATGAGCAGAAGTTTCCAGTGCTTGTTTTTGCACCTTCAGGAGAACAGGCTTTTGTTTTGCTTGTTTTAGGTGTGAGAAAAGTCTTGCTTTAATTTTTTGTTTTCATTTATATTGGCAGAAACACATTGAAATGCACAGCTTTGCTACCCGAGACTTCTTCCCACAATCAAACAGAAAAGTGTAGCAAAACATGGTTTATTTGGACTTAAACTTGCTGTGGGCATAATTCCCACCAGGAACTACGGCCTCTGCTTAGTGTTGTTGGGAAAGTTAAATCAGAAAATTAAAAAAAGAAAAGAGCGAAAGTCTTGATGCCTACTTACTGCCTACCATTTATCACTGCTCCAGCTTTATTGCTTTTGTTTTAGCAATTGTTTTAACATGCCTTAATGAATGCAGTTCCCAAGTATCTGTACAAATTTTCTATGCCTACCTCTGCAAAAACTGGGTAAAGACAGAGCCTATGGGAAAGGAAACTTAACACTGTAACACCACCACCCCCAGTCCTCAAACCCAGTCTTTGCACACAGAAGAAAAAAATTACATGCAGCAGAAGCCAACAAATAGACATGCTTTTCATTATTTTTAAAGTTGTCTTCAAGAAAATTGTATTCTAGGATTTCTGTTTGGAGGCCAAAATACATTATTTATTGAAAATATCGACAAGGAAAAAACTGCTGTTCTGTAGACTAGTTTTGTATCTCCCACCTGTTTGACATAAAAAACAATTTTTTTGGGATACAACAAGTCCTTCCATACCAAGAGAAGAATTTCAGAGCCTAGTGGGCCACATGTGCACTAGCCATTTATATTCCTTCTCACTTTATAGTAAGAGGAAAACATGATAAAAACCAGAGACTTCTCACTAAGCAGCAAACCTAATGAAGCCTCATTTGTTCTGAACCTTTTCTCCTTATTTCATATGGCAGTAGCTGTTTGTTTGAGACCCCCATGAGTCCCCACAGCACCTGAAGCTTTTTCTAAGTTCACCTACTAATAGTCTTTGCCCATCGGCATGGGCCAGGGACAGCCCCATAGCTTGGCTCGCACATAGCATACACTGGCTCTTCTGCCCTGTGCCTCCTCAGGGGAGTTATATAGGATATATAACATGCACAACATGATTTTATACAGACATAAACATGCAAGAACTTTGCCTTGAACTGAAAGGCAGCTCAGCAAGCTGAGACACACTGACAGTCCACAGTGCCTCTCACATGACTTTTTGTGTTCTCAGCTTTGAACAGACTAGTTTGGGAATACCGGCTGTACTGCAGTCACAACTGTGATTACAGCGAGTGTAGCCATGTAGAAGGCAGCCAAAAACGAAGTTAGAAAATAAATTCCTCTGCACATCACTGTATCAATTCCAAAAGCAGCATACACAACAGCAGACTGCATGTGAAGCTGACTAGAGTCCCTTGAGTTGAATTAAATATCACTGCAAACAAATACCTCCTTTCATACACACTTCAGTTTAAATTTGTAGCTTAACATGAATGTTTTGCGTAGTATGATAGTCATACATATAAAGCACAACCCTACAGCCTCCTGGAACTTCTCCTTCTGTATTTCCTGACTCTTGAGGTTACAGATGTGAAAACACAACATTGAAGGGTCCAAGTCCAGTTATACGAGTTGCCAGAATTTCCCTTCAGTAGCTTTCTATTATTTCTTTCATATGTGACAACAACTGCAATAATGCATGGCACATCATTTGATGGTATTATTGATACGCAACTACGCTTAACTTTGGGTCTGTAGTATCAGTTAATAAAGAGACACGCGGGAGTAGACTGTATTAGCATTAGAAATATGTTCTTAAGACACAAGGGCAGTACTGTGCTTATTGTAAAACCACTGATACTTGCAAAATAAAAAGCCTCCTGTAAGATAAATAATGGACAGAGTGAGTAACAGCCAGATGCAAGCAGGAAAAATACAGGCAGCCGAATTTTGAGAACAGTCAGGGAAGAAATAAGGCAGGAGAGGCTTTCTGAGTCAGGAAGGTAACATTCAACTTACAAAGACTTTCTAAAAGGTGAAGTGTTCCTGAAGCAGCAAGGACAACATAGAAGGGACAGGTGGGACAGAATTTACAATGGTAGCTCAAGGAAGGATCTGGAGAACTTATCAAACACCACCAGAGTCAGGAATGAAGGTGCATCGTTTTCTCCAATGGTCTATTAGTCACTATTCTCAAATGTGATAAAGAAAAGTGCTATCCTGATGGATATCAAAAGTCGCAGGCGTCTAAATGAGCAGGGAGTTTATTTTAAAAACTCCACAACAAACAACAGGAACCTTTGTTATGTGATGAAATAATTATGGGAAGTTTTAGCCTTATAAACATACTGCTGTATTGCCATCCAGCAAGACCTTAACCATAACTTAGAAGCTATTAGCTGAAGCCTTCTGGTCTGGAAACTCAGCTATAATTATTACACAAAAGCTCTTTCTCTAAGTCTCTTGCAGTTCTTAGATCCAGCTGGCAGAAAGCCACAGTAAGAACAAAGTTTCTTAGAGCATTTTTATACGTATTTGGTTTATTAACCTTTCTTGACAAAAAAAAACACAAACCAAACCAAAAACAAACCAAAAACCTAAAATTCTGAATGGAAACATGTCCCTCTGTACTTAAAGGCAAAGAAAAGAGACCAGGATGTGCCTTAAATTTACATGCAAAATGGTGTATGGCATAACTCCATCTCAGCTAATTTACCTACTCCTACTACAAGTGATTTCCTAAAAGCAATAAACTCTTCTGATAAAAATACATCCTTCCAGAGTGGTGACATACCCGATATATATTGTCTGTTTAAAATAAACAGATACAGAAACCAGCTTTTTACATCACTACAGCATTTTAAGTCATGGCAAATACAAAACGAGATATAGCAATTACTTTTCAAAAAATAGTTTTTCCTCTAGAAAATATAATTTTCTGGAACAAGTATATTTAATAGTTCAGAACAGTGCTGAACTAATAGGTTTGATAGATGACCAGCTAAATCTTATAGGACAAAACTCTACTAAATATATCACAATGAGCATAGTGCAAAGATGTGATGTGGTCAAGCTGTGATTGAAGAGCACATCCATAGCCAGCTTATGGATCATGTGCCTCAAAGTTTCCTCTATACAAGTTTAGTAGATGTTTTTCTTACATTTTTTTTAAAAATCACATTGATCAGAAGAATAGGGAGATTTGTAACACACTTATCAACATAGAGCGCCCCAGGGCAGTTTTTAGTTAATTTTTTCCCCAAATCATTATTTCCATAATTACTCAGCAGCTGTGGCCATTTGAAAATTTTATCCAATCCTATTAATGACTTATTGTGGCAATATGTAATAGACTTGAAAATAAGGTAACTGCTACCACTTTCCAGTGTGTTGCTCAGGCCTTTTGACAGCTCTAAACGGTTCTGAAATACATGTAAATTTTTCAAACAGACTGAAGAGAGCCAAGAGTGCTTTGCACAGCATGAGTGCTGAGGGATTGCAGTTTTAGAACCAAGTGGGACCCTAAAATCTGGCATCAGCTTTCAAAGCCACCCAGTCAGTGCCACCTTTGGCCTTATTGGGAAGCATAGCACAACCCCAAACCAAGAATAGGTCGAATTTACTTAACTGAGGCAGAGCAAAGCACCAAATACAGCTATTTCCACAACACAGCTTCAGATTCACCACAGCTCAGTCAGCAGCAGCTTCTCCCTAACTCTGCTTTGAGGCTAGCAGTTTTGACAATGAGTCTATGAAGAGCAAAAAATAGTTCCGAGGTTTATTTTCTGTCTATGAGGTTTTAGTGCTAGAGCTACATATGTAGTTTATAGGCATCACCTGGTGCAAATGGCAATCTGGGGCTCAGAAAGTTGCCTGTAGTCAGCTTGGGAGCCACCAGTATAGTGTTACACTTTCCTTTTTCTACCTGACCACGATGATGCAAGCGTAAGACATTTACAGCCTGGATTCATCTAAGCAATTTTAGTCTTCTAACAGCTTTTGAGGTGTGATTGATCCCAGCAGAGAGATCAGAAAAGCTATATCCAGCACCTATTTTACTTTGTCAACTCTAATAGGAGTCAAGGGTCCTCAGCTGAGACAAACACCTGTGTTGTTGATGATTTCAGTTAGGGATCCAGCAAGTATCTGAAGTCATCTAATTTCTCTCTAGCTACATGTCTAAAACAAAAAAATAGAAAAAAAGATGCCACAGCAAAAATTATATTAGGCAATGTGTTTGTGAAGTACTGTGGGATGGATGTGAACAGACTAGAAATCACAGCTTTAGGACTCATAAATTACAAGATGACCAGATTCTTCAGATGTTTCCATTTCCTTGAAGGAGAAGCCATGTCTGTTATTACCCTACAAAAATGCTTTAAACGTCCAGCTGTTTTACACTCATTAAAATTCACCCAGCTACCACACATTCCAAAGCACAGGAACAGACACACATTTACTAAGGTATATTTACACTAATCTGACCCAAATCAGTGCTGCTTGTCCAGGATCAAATTCCATCCCAACATGAGCAGCCAAAGTGAGTTAAACTTGCAACATAGTTCTGCCAGAGTCCTATTTTGAGGACTCCAGTATCATTTAAGAATTACGCTGCTTTTCTGTGGCTAGCACAAGTCTGCTCCTTGAGATTTATTTGCCCATTTCACAGTGAAGAGCCATACCCTAGGGCCTACCACAGTCTGCCTCCTGAAGAGGACATTTCACAGGTGTGCTACAAACATAGTTGGATGAGCACTTTTTCAATTCTCCAATTGTATTCGATTTCCATTCTCAACAGCTACATGTCAAGCGGGGCCAGATGGTTGAAGGCATTTCAACATTGCAAGGCCTAAACAAGTAAGGAGCTGATATCACATCTCCTTCACAGCACTCTCAACCTAGTGCTGAACATTTTATCTACTGAAATAACTTATTGAAGGTACATCACTGCTGCTTCCACGCCAGAATAGAGCTCCCACCTTTTCTGCATTCCCCTTGGGGCACTGCTGCCTCTAGGAGGGTTTATGGAAGAGACAGATAAGACATGCCACTAAGAGACTTTAGATACATCTTACTCTGCTGTGTAGGTATAGCCTCAGGATCACAAAGGTGGAAAGTCAACTCCTTCAACAGCCTTGCGACACTAAACAGAGAGGGTATTTACAGCCTTTAAAAAACCTAGCCTTCATTGCCTGAAATGCTACAGCAAGGTTGCTTGCCATCTGCCTAATTAAACTGACCATTTGTCCCTATTAGAGGCAGCTGTGCTATGTAAAGCAATTAAGGTGGCACAGGAGGGAAGTGACATTTTTGGTTTGGGAAGAGAGTGTTTGCAGCACTGAAAGCACTGAAGCATTCATCACTATGTAGAGGTGACATTCCTAAGTATGTAAAGAAAAAGACATTCACCAAACAAAAGTTTTAATTCAAGAAATATGTTTCCTTAAAGATACTGTTTGCTCCTATTGAGGAGATTTACACCAAATGAAAGAGTTGTGTCTCTGACAACGCAAAGCATTTTTAGCCACTGGCTGCAGTTTTACAGCATACACATTTTCCTTTTGATACAGGACATCTGTGAGCTAGAAACAGTAATAAATCTGAATGTTAGCACAGATAATTTTCCAAATTTTAGGTCAAATGCTATCAAATTTAACTTATCAGCTCATTAAGATAAAACAAGCCCTTTTGTCATTAACTTTCTGACTACTTGTCTGGTTGCAGAACCCGGGACACAGTAAATAGGTTCCTTTTTTCCCTGTAGCACGGTGTGAATGCTTAATGCCCACTGGTTATCGTTATAAATCATACATAGGGAAATGACTGCTTGAGCCCTTGCTAGAAGAGGGAAATGTGATGGTTTCAGCATGTTTCAAGAGACATTCTTAGAATAGCTAACTGTTCTGTAATTTTATCACAGTATAAGGCCTGAGCTTAGTGGTTAGGTTCCCTGCTCTGCAACCATACTGGTTTTGATCTTGTCAGACTCCAAGCTACGCAGTGATAGGCTTTTGAGCCTGACACTTTGAGAGTAGCAGTATTTGTATTTCATAGGTGGCAGCCTTCCCTATGAACAAACATGAAAAATAGGCTGCAGCACTGCAGAGCTCTTCGCTGGAGGAAACTGTCCTTTTGTGGGGTGCCAAGTGGTGTCCACAGTCACAGCTCTTTGTAGGTATTAGACATGGGAAAGAAGAGTTATGTCATGTGGGGAGAGGTAAAATAGTCACCATTGTAGAAGGGAGGCCTTGAATGCCCACTGGAATGGCTTGAAGAGCTCCAACAAATAAAATATAATGAAGTGGTATGTCACGCCTCAGGTCTTATGCTGAGGTAGCTGTAAGGAAGGTTCAAAAAGATTTACTTTCTTTTAATACATTTCACAAACTGTGTTCTTATTTTAGAGTCTACATATCGTCACCAAGCTACCATTGATGATGAAGTTGTTTCCATGGAGATACTAGATACAGCTGGTCAGGTACGTGGGTACATGTACTATTATCCAATACCTTGTCTCAGAGAGACAGACAGCTGGGAAGGAGAGCATGGTGTTGTCAGCAGAGTGGTGGGTGGCAGGTGTGCTCTACTTCTGGAGACAGAGATTTGCTTCTGAGCAAAGTCTCCCCTCCTCCACCACCATCAGCTTGCTGCCAGACCCAGTGCACTGGATCCAGACCCTTTTGCAAGGAACCCTGCTTAGAGTCTTCAAACACTGGAAGAACAAACAAAGTTAGGGTTTACTCTGGGATTAAAATGATCTTTTTCTCATTCCTTGATTCAGAGCCAACCCAACAACATGTTATTACTATGCACAAAGTCACAGTCTATTTCTGCACTGAAGTGATGAGGCTCGACAGCCTCAGTCAATGATTCCTACTAGAGTGAACAGCAGTTTTGTCATAGCCAGGTCCTCCGACCTTTCAAAATGTGGCTGATGCTCATGCTGCACGGCCCTATGCAGTTTGTTAGCTGAATATTTTTCAACAGAGATCCTCTTCCAATTGCCTCTACCAGCCTCTCCACAGGCAGCCCATGGCACATTGGCAGAGTAGATCTCCTATGCCATATGATAAAAAAAGTGATATGCATAAAGTGTAAAGTCACATAGATGTACATGGCTTTGCAGGCTTTGGAGCACTACTGTCTAGCTGAAGGCCTGATTTTATTTTTTTTCATAAATCAAATTCCTAAGGCTGGTGTCTCTCTTTTCAAAACAGGAGGATGCTATTCAGAAGGAAGGACATGTGCGATGGGGTGAAGGTTTCGTGCTGGTTTACGACATCACAGACAGAGGCAGCTTTGAGGAAGTGCTGCCACTTAAGAACTTGTTGGATGAAGTTAAAAAACCCAAAAATGTCACCCTGATCCTGGTGGGGAACAAAGCAGACTTGGATCACTCCAGGCAGGTCAGCACAGAGGAAGGTGAAAAGCTGGCCACAGAACTAGCATGTGCTTTTTACGAGTGCTCTGCTTGCACAGGAGAGGGCAACATTATGGAGGCCTTCTATGAGCTCTGTCGGGAGGTACGGCGTCGGAAGATGGTCCAGGGCAAGACTCGGAGACGAAGCTCCACCACCCACGTCAAGCAGGCAATTAATAAGATGCTTACCAAAATCAGCAGCTAAAAAGAGCTGTACTCAGCCAGAGAAGCCTTTTAGGGCATATTAGCTTGAAGCAGGGACGAAGCAGGCAGAGCACATTTAATTAAACACGGTCAAAGCTTTTCAATTAAAAAAAAAAAAATAGAAAAGACAAACCACACTACTTTTTTGAGTAACACAGCATCAGACTTTTTTCCTGTTTTGAAATGTTTTTAGCCACGTGCTTCTGGCTAATGTGCGGGTAAAAAAAAAAAAAAAAAAAAAAAAAAAAAAAAAAAAAAAAAAAAAAAAAAAGGAAAAAGTAAACTCCAAAGGACTAGATGATTGTGGGGATTGGCACTGACAGAGCATATTCTGCTTCTACAAGGCTGGCTCCAATCCCCTGCAAGTCAGTAGTGCCTAAACATCATTTCCAGCCAGCCAGCTGCTCAGTAGCCATTGGAGAGTAAGATTCAGCCCTCGATCTGTCAACAAGCATCACAACCAGTGTTCTCAAGGACTGCAAGGACTGAATACATGTAAAGGCTGCTGTTTTGTACCAGAAAGTTCATCTGACACCTTTCACCAGCTCTAAATTGGTGCATGTGTGCTTTTACTCCAAACTATCCTTCCTTGTTATTTTTGTCAAATGTATGAGTGCTGGTGTTCTTAGCAAGATATGCAAAAACTATAGGAAAGGTCTGTTTCATGGAGTGTTTAGCCAGCAAGACACACATTTCAACAGAGCTGAAGATTGGCTGCTTTTCCAAATCCTTTGAAATTACAGAGTTCATCATGAAATAATCAGCTAGTCCAGTGGCATTTCAGCATTTCCCCCTTAAAGTGCAGTACTGTGCTTGGGGAAATGTGAGTGTTCATGTTGGGATATCAAAATAAAAAAAAATAACCATATTAGTATTGATTTAGTTATGGGTAGTTTTTAGCTTTCGTTTACATATTTGTTTTGGTGTTCTTGCAATTCAAGTGATTCCTCTTCTATCTTATACCGAACTGAATCCATGGGAAGGCAAATATTTAAAGTCTAAGCCCAAATGCAAATCAGATGTGAATGGCCTCTACCATATCAAAAGGCCATAGTTTCCAGCTGTTTAAACTTCCAGATGCTGCTTGAAGCACTCCGTGGTTTAAACCAGCACAGATTTTTTGTGACTATCTATCTGGCACATTCAATTGAATGCGCATTTTATCAGATTTTGGTGTCTGGGATAAAAGATGTCTAGTTTTTTCTCCTCCTTTCTCCTCCCTCATGCATCTCATTTAAGCCAGCTGGCAAGTTATGCCTTGTAATTTGACTTGTTAACTGTATGCTAAGAGGTCCAAAACCAAGACTGAAAAGACTTTCATTCGGATTGTGCTCATCTCCCACCAGCCTAAGCTGGCATCATATAGAACCGCAGCCAAAGGTTGGGATGACAAATGGGAATATTAGCAGCATTCTCATTTGAGGAACAGCCCTCTTGTAGCAACTATGTACAACTTTATGCTCCACTGCTTCATGTATGCCTTGGTGAGCAAATAACACCAATAGGCTATCAAACCCAAATTGCCACAGATTTGGGAGAGTGAGGATATATGGTTGGATAGCCTTTTATACAGTTATAGGTAGCCGTAGAGGAGGTGTAACTCGCTGGAGAATCGAGCTTGTATGTCCCTGTTGACAGAGAAGAGTCCAAAACCAGGACTTTTCAAAAACATTTGCTTAAATATGCTTTACCAAACTAAATTTATTTTAAATATTTTCTCACCCATAGCTTTTACGCAATCAGCATCAAAACCCATCACATCCAGGTGTATATTTCATTTGTACTGCTATTGATTTTCTCTGCTTCCCCCAATCAAGAGAGTGCAAATTCATTCTGCCATAGAGCAGCTGGACACACTGCAATGGAAACTGCATTGCTTCCATCGCCATGTGCTTCTGTTCTTTTCTTTCTTGCAACAGGTGAAGTCACTATCTCTATAACCTGTTGCCAAACGATTGATTGTGTCTCTAACTTTCATTTAAAAAAAAAATAAAGGAGAGAGAAATTTTGTCATTTTTAGTCCTTTTTAGTCCTATTAGTAATACAGAATCAATACAAGAGTAAAGAAAGGAGGTAGTGCCTGTTCATGCACCAGTAGTCATTAGCTGAAGCTCTAACATGTACGTTACGATATTAAGAGCCAGAAGTGAGCAGTGCACTAAGTCATTCTGTTATCTTCCAAATCAGTGTTTTTGCAAGGGTCTGAAATAAACAAAATCCTTACCTGCAATCCCATGGCAAGGTAGCTGATGAGGAAAGTGATCATGTCAGTATTCTAAGCAATTGCTTTATCCCTGTCCTAGACAACTTCAGTTCTTTTCTCTGAAAACCTTTCTTGGGTTTCAGAGTAAAGCTGCACTTAAAATACAAAAAGATATTATATTAATTACAAGGTAAAATGAATTAATCATGTTCATATTAGGAGAGTTGAAAGGAAGGAGAAGCTAGGTTATGGTCCAAATACTTTCCCGAAGAATCCCAGCAAATTAGATCTTCTTTCATAATGTCTGTATTGAAAAGTTATAAAATCCTAGTGAAAGAAAATGTTCCACTGTGCAAACATGACTTGTTACATAAAGAACCTCTAATAAAAATAGTAACATTCCTTTTCAAAGGCTGAATTTGGAAACTGCCAAACATGATAAACACTCGGTCAAAAGGCAGGCTGCTATTTTGTGACCTTTCCTCCCACACAAACACAAATTTCTTTACTTAATTGCTCTTTTTTTTTTTTTTTTTTTTTTTTTTTTTTTTTTTTTTTCCCTTGGTGTAATGGGCTGCTTGTCAACCAATTTATACTATGGTATATTATAATCTGTCGATACATATTACATTGTATTAAAGGCAATCTGATTTATTGTTGCTCACAATGTTGCAACATATTATTGGCTATACTATAAATGTGTCATATTCTTACAATGTATGAATTGAGCCAAAAAAGTGCCCCAGCAGTAAAAAGGCCAAATGCAACATGAACCCACAGTCAGTAGCCTTTCTGCAGCAGACATCAACAGTTTAAATTCTGTTTCTACTGCTGCTATTTAAATGTACATATGACGCTAACATTAAATCCCTCTCCTCTGTTGTCATTTTTGCAGAGAGAGGATGGGAAGGACAATAAACAAGAAGGGGGAGGAAAGGTGAAATGGATACTTGTTACCTACAAGTTGATTGTCATTTATGAAGTTTTTAAATATTTATCTTCAATTGATGAAGAGTTAGTCATGCCCACGCTGCAAGACCTGGATCAGGAACCAAGACTTCCCTAGAACTTTGAGAATCTTTGTATCTGGGGGTTCGGTGCAAACACGGATGGAAGGGAGGGTCAGCCACTGGGTTTGCACCTGGATCCAGACAAGTTGTCCCCAAACCTGGGGATAGTTGCATCTGGCAGTTTGCTACAAGGCTAGTTGATTTTTATATATATATAATGATCTGTATGCATTTTTACATTAAAAATATGAAAGCTTGTGCTTGTAGATAATATATAAGAAAAAAAATAAAAATTAAAAAAAAAGTAGTGCTCTCTGTACTGAAGTCTTATGCATTGATCTGTTGATAGTTGTCTCTGAAGTTATATCTTTCGTGAGACAGAGGCCAGTTTTAGAAGTCCTAATTCAGTTTTTATTCAATCTTTATCTAAGGAAAACAAACAGTGAATTTTGCCTGAATAAGCACTTCAGCATTTAGATCAGTGTATTTGAACTTATTTGGCTGCTAGGCCTGGAATTGAGAGGTTGGGCAGCATCTACAGTGAAGCACAGAACCGAATGACCTTACTAACTCTTTCAAGGCTGACCAGAAAAGCTTTAGTGCCAGGGTTATTAAACGACCTCAGTGAAAATCTCCACCCAAACTCTGTCCTGCTGACTAAATAACAACTCCAAGCTTCTCTGGTAAAATCCTGGCTAAAAGGTCTGGGAAATCTATGACAGAGACTACTTTTCACCTGCTGACAGCTATGCCCATTTTCCAAGAATAAATATAATGCTGTATTGCTCTGAAGAGAAGGTACATTATATTACATGTACCTTATGTACCTTATATACATTATATACATTATATCAATGGTATACAATCACACATAGTGTATATATTAAGCTACAGCAGAGGAAGTTTCATTGCAGAAGGGAACCTGCTGTGATCCACTTTCTCCTTTTCTTCCAAACATGGACCAATTAAGTAACTCAATGCATCGCTGTAAGCAGCTGAGCAGCAGTGGGAGTATAAGAATGGTAGCTCTGGCAGATCTCTGCATGAAATCTAGGTGCGTCCCAAAACTAGGTAAGGCATCCTTCCAATCACTGTCTGCCTCTGTAGCACTGCAAAGCAACCTTGAGTTATATCAAGCTGCACTATAACTTGCTCCAGTCAAAACAATGTTTCTGGCAAAATGAGTAGCTGCAGTCATAAAGGCTATATATAAACAGCGTTTGGGATTCCTTTTATTTCTCTCTTAAATGGCTTGGTCTATTTGCATATCCCGAGAAGAAAAGAAAAAAAAAAAAAGACTTTAATTAAAAAGACTCTTTGGCATCCTGATGTGTCTGCCTTTATGTTCTTTGAAAAATTAAACATATAATGAAAACAGTGTCAACTTAGAAACTCTGATGTTATGCATTTTATTTCCTTTGCGGGTGCCAGGCACTAATTACTGCAGGGTTATGAAACTACAGAGCAGCAGCTTGTCGTCTTCTACTTCGCAAAGTTACTGGGAGGCGATAATGATGGCTTGTGTGAGGCCAGTTCAGCCTCATTTCTGTAAACACCCTTCCCCATGAGGAAAGCTATTACTGCAGCTCACACTAGAAAGAGACAGGCTAAGTTCCCAGGGCAGGACCCCTGTGACTCCAGCAGGGTTATACACAAGATGGGTCAAGCCTCTGGTTCACAGCCTTGGCAACCAACAGGTGGAGAAAACACTCCAATACCCAATCTTTCTCCACTTGAAGGATCTCTTCTCCATTTTTGGTCTGGAGTAGACTGAGAGGTAAGTTCACACTGCTGACTGTCATCTAATAAATCAGAGAATATGGTGGGAGTTTGGTCTCCTGCCTTTACAACTTGTAAACAGATCTCAAATTATACATCACAGAACAAATGTATGCATTTTTTGATTTTTTTAATTTTAGTTATGTAGTATCAGGAATTTACAGAATCTAATTTCAAAATCCAGCAAGCTCTATACTAAGAATACATCAGTAAAGTAAAAAAGAATGTTTTATTATCAAACTACTTTGTCAGTACACATTGTTTAATTCCATCCAGGTTCATGCTTGTTCAGTGTATCAGGGTTCCTTTTTAAGTTATGGAAAATAAAACCTCTGAACAACTTTACTCGGTGTTATCCCAGCTATACTATTCATGATTCATTTTGCAAATAGAGGAATAGAGCATTTTTCTCAGTAATCCAAAAGTATGATTTTACCTGAAACCTTAACAAGTGAAATGTGATGAATATCAAGTAATGTCAGTGACATACTGGAGTAAAAAGTGCCTTCACAGATCAGTCCCACTACAACATTTCCCCCAAAACTTTCAACTGAGCATGAGATCTCAGGATTGCCAAGTACAAAACCTCTAAAACCTAAACTCAACAAGTAATATTTTTTGTTGGCAGTAAGAAGCTCATGTCATGGAGAGGGTTAATCGCTGCAGGGAGACATGATTTCTCATGCACACAGATGTGGCACACTTATCAACATTTGTGGACAGATTTTATTCTCTTAGGTTTGAGTTGCTCATCGCTTTTGCAAATAAGAACTGCACAATTTTGACCTAAACCTGAAATCCAAGAAAATCAGTTGTCTACCTAGAAGTCTTTCACAACAGGCATTTCTTGACCCCAAAGAGCAGCAGTAGAGCAATGACCAAGGTTTCGTAAGAACCAGAGAAAACATCAATATAATCTCACTCAAACTCCTTTTTTCTTTTCAACAAAGGAGGACACTGGATATAGAAAAGGTAAATCAGTTGTCTGAAGTCATCACAGGGGCTTGTGAAATGCCAGCTATAGAACACTGAACATCCCGTGAGTCAGTGATTTCTGTTTTCAAACATCTAGAAAATTCATTTGAAACTTTCAGTTCTATTCATCTTCTGCTTTAAAATAATTAAAAAAAATAAATTTAAAAAGTTAAAAAAAAAAAAAGAGAGATAGAGAGAAGAAACAACACACATACCCCACTCCTAGTTTAAAAAAGAAATCCAAGCAAGTGTCTTTTTGCTCTGTGCTCTGTGCAGAGCTTTCTGTAGTTGCACACAACAGCCTTTGCTAGAACACTGAATGTTGACACTTGGTATCCACAACCTTCTAAGGACAGGCATAATCACAACCACAATTGCGCAAACTTTCAACTCAATTCAGTACAAATCTGGGACAGAAGTTTGTATCAGTTCTAATCCAAATTATTTAATTTTTACACTCTGGAAGCAGGGCATATTTCCGCTCTTTAGAATGGAATTCAATGCCAAAACAGAGAGTGTTCTCAACCATATTAAATAGTATAGTTATTAACTATACTATTTTTAATTTATACTATTTTACATTTCTATTTAATTACTTCTATAGTATATTAATTAGAATATAAATATATATATAATTTAATAGTATTATTATGCCAAAATGTATTTAACAGAAACCT
>VZTM01020312.1:0-24984 GCA_013400555.1 Jacana jacana
TTTTTTTTTTTTTTTCCCTTCCAAAATAATTTCTTTTTCTTTCCCTGGAATATTTAACATTTATAACAGTTTTTACCTTGATTTTTTTATAACAAAACAGGAAAAAAAATAAAATCCTCTTTTTAGTCTTTTGACTGGGTCTTTTCTGAATAATACAGACTCTGGAAAAAATATTTTGCACATTATGCCTCCTCTAATTGTTACAGCTGTACTGCAGTAAAGGATGGAATGTATGTGTCTACCTTTGATGAAAGAAAAGGAAGGAGTAAAAGAGGAAGAAAGGCATCTGGATTATCTTCACATTATCATTCATGTTGAATCATCATTTCAAAGCCGTTACTTCAGCAAAGCTTATTTTAGTTAATTCTCAGTTTTCCCAGAACAGGACAACGCAGTCCAGAGAGGTGGCACAGATACAGGAGGTCCCTACTCATTTTCAGCACTTTGAGCAATAAAGTTTAGCAAAAACCTTTCTGAGATGATTAATGGCAGATTTGACTCTGGGAGGTAATTATAGGTTTTGACAAGAAGTTTGAGACTTCGGGGATGAAAGAGACTATGAAGGTTTCACTGAGAAAACCAACCCCTGACAGGCACAACATGCTCATTACAGAAATTCTGAAAAAGCACAGAGATCTATAAAATAAGCTAGATACAGAAGAGCATAATTTTATTAACCCCACTGCTGCTGATAGCGGATGCATCCTCCTGGTTGTCTGGGGACTAAAGTGACTTGTAACCTCAGTAACTGCAGTCTTTTTAAGATGCAGAGATTCATTTGTTTGTGAACTCCCTTCCATCCTCCCCTCCCTCCTTCACCCTTTTTCTTTTGAGGGTTGGGCAGGGAGAGTGGAGGGAGGGAAAATCGGATAAATAGTGTCATGAAAAATAAATTGTCACTGATGGGAAAGTTCTTCCCATAATGCAGCTAGTTATATTTGCTGCTATCGTTTTTTTTATTGTTTTCGTTTCAGAGGTGCTATGAACAGAGAAAATATCAAAGTGGCAAAGTGCACTTCTGAGTCTCCGAATATTTATATGCAGTATTTTGAAATGTAATGTCTGAGAACTGGAGCAAAGCCTAATTAAAAGGGCTTCCTCCAAGGAAAAGCTCCTTAAAGACAGCAAGGCTTCTGGTAGGAGCTCTTAGTGCCAGCAAGTGTTTTAGGCTCTTCAAAGCAGCATCCTTCAGCTGCATCAATCTACCCTTAAGATTGACCATCATGTTATTACAACTCAAAAATACACTGACCAAGCTTTTACTGCAGATTCTTTGAACTCCCGGCTCTTTTGGTGATCGAGGAGGAACAGTCTGCATCACACAGTAAAGCGCAGAGCCCTAACATCAATTCTGAGCAGAACTTTTCCCCAAAGAATATTTTTTTTTTGTCCAGTGAATAAAATCATTGAAATAGAATCCAGCTCTAGGAAAGGGCCATGAAAGGACTTATTGTCAAATCTACATGTATTTACGATTTATGCACTCCTTTATATGTGTTGCCACTATCAGGTACAGACCTTGTTTCAAGAGTACCTTCTGGCTCCTCTGTGCCTTTCTGTCAACATAAAACAGCTGTAAACCTGCCTGCTCTGGCCAATTAAGTTGTTTTGTATTTCTGGAGTGGCACAAAGGAAACTCGCCCTCTTTCACAGTTTGGTTTAATAAAATGGGGATATACGGGGCACACAGGAATCGCAACAGTCAGAGTGGAACAAGAGTCACAGGCTGGATTCTTGAGCTGCAATAAAACAGTGGCAAGCCAAGGGGGAGATGGCAAATTATCCTAGCTGGGATATGCTAGCTCTCTGAGATTCCACAAAAGCTCTGCTATCAGAACCAAAAAAAAAAACCCAAACCAAACCAAACCAAAACAAAAAGACATTATTAGGCCATCTGTCACCACCTCTCCCCAAAACATATCTTATCAAATGGTTTGTGGGAATCTGTGAAAAGGGGTGTCCTGGTTCAAGGTAAAACAAACCAATTTTCTGTTCAGTAATTTTACGTTTTTAGCTGGGCCTCTTCTAACTAACTGAAGTCTGGAATTAACAGTTTAGAAGCTGTTCACTCTCACAGTGATAAGACCTGATTATACCAAGGAATGGTGTGCAGAGAGGCCCTTGCTTATACTTACTGCTAGAACAACCAAGGGCAGGGAATTTTGTTATTTGCCCCATTGGACGCTGAGAAGCTGANTGGTTTTGTATATATTCTATACTTTTTTTTTCCCCTTTCTTATATACTTTTTTTTTTGTTATTATTTATTATATTATTATTATTTATATTTTCATTAAAGTAGTTTAGTTTTTTTCTAAACTCCTGAATCTCTTTAATTCCTTCCTTTCCTCTCTTTTTCTTGGGGGAGGGGAGGAGGGAAGGCAGGGGTCATCATCTATTTGATTGGCCAAAACCTCGACAAGAGGGCATATGCCCAATTTCATTTTTAAGACATCAATTGTATTACTTCATGTTAATTGTGAACAAATGCCCCAGAGCAGCAGAGACTTATCAAGACAGCCTGGCAGCCTGGGAACCATCATCCATCAAGAAGATATACCACTGACCATGGAGTCAACATGGGGCCATCTTACTTCCCTTCAATTTGAGTAAAAGTTTATCCCTGACATCAAATCAGGAATAAATCTACCCCACAACATGTAATGAGAACCTTAATAAGGAGAAGTGAGGTGAGTAGCAGAGCTGCTTCTGGTGAAGCAACAGGAATTTTGCTTCTCCGGGTCAGAGTTGAGTCCTTATGTTATTATCCATACCCACATACTCTGCTGCATTAAAAAAGTCTGTGATGTAGATTACCTCTCTGTACTTAGGCATCTAACATAAACCAAAATTAATTTAGCCTAAATTCAGACATCTACAATGTAGAAATTTCCCCTTGAGATAGCTACCTTAGAATGGTACTGCTTTAAGACAAAATTGATCATTGTCTAGAAATACTTATTTATTTCACTGGTGTCCTCTGTATTTCAGTTATATAAAACCTGTCTCAGCCTTCCTGGTCTCTCAATGTGGTCAGCGATGAGAGCAAGCAAGATGATCTAGAGAGCAATTCAGAGCATTTGTAATCCAAATTGTCCTTATCATAGAATCATAGAAACACAAGGTAGGAAAGGACCTACAAGATCATCTAGTCCAATCGTCCTCCTATCACCAATACTACCCACTAAGCTACTAAATCAGGTCTTGTGGGACCTCATCCACATGCTTCTTGAACACCACCAGGGACGGTGACTCCACCACCTCCCTGGGCAGGCCGGTCCAGTGTCTGAACACTCTTTGGGAGAAAAAGGTTTTCCGGACCTCTAATCTAAATCTTCTCTGGTGCAATTTGTGACCATTCACCCGCGTCCTATTGTTAGTTATCTGGGAGAAGAGGCCAACCCCCTCCTATTCACAACATTCCTTTAGGAAGTTGTAGAGTGTGATGAATTCTACCCTGAGCTTCCTTTTCTCCAGACTAAACAATCCCAGCTCCATCAGCCGTTCCTCATAAGACTTGTGCTCCAGACCCCTCACCAGTTTTGTTGCCCTTCTCTGGACATGTGCCAGGGCCTCGATGTCTTTCTTGTAGTGAGGGGTTCCAGTCACTCTCTGCGCTGATTGAAAAGGGGAGACAAAACTGGTGGTTATCATGATATAAACACTTTGAGAATGAACTCACCTCTTAAGCCTCACAGGTAATCCTCAATTATGTGCCTGGAATTAGGTGGAATGCATCTGGGTCTAAAACCTTCTGTTTGACAGGGATGTATGGACTATACTTTCACTACAATATATTTATTTCTTTCTAGAAATAAATATTCTTTCTTTATAGAAAACACAAGAGGAAAAAGAGTAGATGGAGTACGGTAGCACTTAAATTGTTTTGTGACTCACTGACTCACCTCTAACATTTAGTTTCACCTTCACTCTATAGTGAAAGAAGCAGCTACTGGTAGATCATGGTCTCAGGACCAGGCAGGTGAACATCAGGAAAAGGCAGATCATGCCATACCGAGTAGAGAAAATGATGCAAAATATGAAGCTTCAGTAGTGAACTTAGTTATAAACCTGCAAGGGAAAAATGTTTGAAATTTCAGAGGAAGATATTTCATTCTGTATCTGCAGTAGCTTTTCATAGTTGACAAATACTGCCCTCAAAAGCAACTGCCCTCAATAAATATTTCTTTGTTAGATGCATGAGAATTGGTATAAACTGACCTTTACTTCTGTACATAAAATACTCACAGAAGAATTGCTTGTATTTTCATGCAGCCAGGGCACAGAGTTATCATGGGATTCATGAGGCCAATTGCAGCTAATCAAGGATGAGACAAAAAGCATCCCACATATTTCAACAGAATTAGAGTACATAGCTCCATTTTCAAATAACCCCTGTCAAGACATAAAATAAAAATTCAAAAAGACATCTGTCAAATAAAATTTTAATAACATATGAATCAGAATAAGTTGTGGCCTATTGTTTGAATATTCCAGTAGTAGAAAAGGAGGTTAAATTCAAATAAATTATTCATTGAGAATAGTTGCTCATCTCTAGTATCTCTCTGTATAATTTAAACAAAACCAAAGGTGTGCCACAGAATCAAATGAGATTTTTTTAAATATTTCTTTGAATCTAGATCATGCAATCCCCTATCTCATTCCAAAATAATTATTAAACACATATAAAAAAATACTAATGCATAAGAAATATATTCAATAGGCAGATGACAAATACATTATTTATTGCTTCAAGTTATTGATGAGCTTTCATAAGACCTCATCATTCTGTTTTGCTCTGTCACTCATGAGCTATAAGATCATCAGTAACTCATAATAAATAATGTATCCATAGCGAGTCCTTTGGGTAGCCACCCTTATTTATCTAGATATGCACACAGATAAGCACTTTCTCACCAAAAATAGGGTAAGTACATTAAATAATGCTGATTTGTAGAGGTTTCAAACTTATAGGCAGAGAATGAAAAAAAAAAGGGGGGGATTTAGGACTTTACCACTTTTTTGGTTATGTATTCTTTTTTCATGCTAAGAATGCTTTGCTAGAATAGTATGCTAATATGGAAGGGTATCATGGATCTGTTCAAATGCTATCTAAAATAATTCAAAATCATAAGGGAAATCTATTTTAACAGACTTTATATAAGCAAAGAGGACAAAATAAATATGGGGCTTGGTGTAACTATTGAGTGAATGAGTTTTTAAGTTTATGGAAATTATTTGGTAAAGGTTAAAATGAAAAGTAAATTTAAGATATACGTTTGTCATTAAAATGACAGTTACACACATTATTGGACTGAACAGATGTTATTAGTAAGAATATGTGGATTCCAATACAATAACATCATTTATAATAAGTAAATCCCTAATATCTTTTCATCCTATAACACGAGTATTCCTGAATATTTGCACTGAAATGCTGATGCAGAGTCATTACTGCTGAAAATGCCCTTTGTTCTGACCTGCATCATTATTTCAAAGTTATATACAATGCAGTTATTAACTCTTTTTTCAACTAATGAAGTAAGAATTGGGTTGGCTCATGTCAACTATACAATAGTGTTCAAAATGGTTAACCTGTTAACCTGAGTTACAGCTTGCATTTTCAATAAGAAACCAGAAGAGACCTTTCCTACACATTGTGTCTTTGGCGGAAAAAATTACTGAGGCCAGACACTACAACCTCCCATTCTATATGCTATGATGTGCTGGATGACATATTTTTCTATTGTTCTGTCCACCTTGTTTTATAATTCACTGCGCATGATCATCGGTTCTAAATGACTGAGAAGAAAATATGGGTGTATCAGCTGCATAAAATAGAAGAAATTATGAAATGTTTAAGCAGGATGAACATAAACTACTGGTGCCTTTTTTTATTTAAAAAAAAACTAATATGATCATACAATAATGCAAACCAAATATTCCCATTGGGGGAAGAAATATTAACTCTATTGTATAAAATCTTGACGACAATTTGTGTAGAATACTATAGGGATAATTTGCGTTGTTCATATCCCATATAGTCAAGGAAGACAGCTTCAAACTGAAAAAAAGAATGGTATCTAGGCTAATATGAGGACTAAAAAGATTTCCTTTGTTCAGTTTAGAGAATAAATTACTGCTCATGTAAGCAGATATGTATATTTTGCAAATGTCTCTGTGTGTGTTAGGGGAAGAGATGGATAAACATTCAACAGAAAAGCTATTTACACTAAAAGGCAGTGTATCCTTTGGCAGAAGAACAAAGAGGAGGAAAACATGGCCAGGAATAAGCTTGTACAGAAAATGAGATTTCCAGAGGAGTTAAGTTTTTAAGCAAATTTCTAGTAGAAGTAGTAGGCAGCACAAGGAGTCTAGCTGAAAAGGGAGTTCGGTAAATCTATGAATGTCATTAGATAACACAAGACAGGCTATGGCTGTCCTTGATGACCCCAGGAACCTTTCTTATGCTTTTATAGACTACAATGTGATTTCTCCTGAGTTAAGGCTAGCACAATTACACATAGAACCCCAAGGTCTCGGCTCTAAGTGAGAAGAGGAGTAAAGAAATTATTAAAAGATGTGCCTAATAAAGCCAGACCAAACAAGCAAGCAAGCAAACAACGCCCCCCTACCCCCCCCTCAACCTCCTAGCTCTCAGCTGCTTTCTCAGTGCCCAGCGTTGGAGCCATATGGCTAGCGTCTTATCTTTGAAAGCCACAAAGAGCTACACTACCAATTTATTCTTTTTGTATAACACCTTTCTCCACAATTGAGGGGGAGAGGCTGTTCACCAAGAAGTCACAAATACATATGGCTTTTACATATTAAAAGAGGTGCTTATGGAAACAACAGTGAATCACATCAACTGAAATCAATAGGTGTAATAGCTGAATACACAGAAATAAAGAGCTGGCATGCCAAAAATCCTCAGTGCTTCCCACTGACTTCAAAGACTTGTATTAGGAGAAGGTCCAAATTAATTTTGCACGTGTTATTAAAGTTTTCCATCATTCAAGGCAGAGATATGCTGAGGCCCTGGGGCTGCAGGGAGCTCAATGGCAGAGTTTTTGCACAGCTACCCTGAAAATGGGGAGGATCCAAGCACTGCCATCTAGTCATACACGATGGAGGCCTTTGCTTGACTGCCATGTAAGGCTTACAGGATGTGATATGCTGACAATCAGAAACCAAACCCTGCCATAGCACAGTGTAGCAACACAGTCCCCACATATGGGCTCGTTTGACACAGTGTGCATAAAGCAACCAATTACATCAGCAAGCCAGCTAAATGTCTGGACTTTTTTTTTCCTAAGAATAAAACGAACTAGTTCAATCCCCCACAGAATTCCGTTCTTCTCCTTTTTAATCTGACATCTGCTGTCATATCCCAAATTTTACACTAGACAGCAGCAGCCTGGAATTTCTCAAATGTGTAAATTTTTCATATTGCACTGAGACTGCAACAGCCTTACCTACCCAACTGGATCTATCTGTCACCTGCCAAGCAGCACTTGCAATTTGTTTACAGTCAACTGCAAGGAGATATATAAACTCCCCCAGAAGAGGAAGATGTTGAATTTACACAGACAAGTGACAAACGAGCTCGGCATGAGAACGCATGCAAGAATAGCCTACAGTATGCCATTATATCATGACATAAATATATGACAACTACTCCAACCAATGCCCATGGCAAATGTTTCCCTGTGTTATCACCACTAGAGTAATTTCTCTGTTGCAGTTTTTTCCTTCTTTTCTTTTTTTCTTGAGTGAGAGATTTCGTTCTAAAATAATAATGACAAAGCCTGCACCAATCAGGAGCTGATCATACTGTACTGAATGGGTTTCAGGACAACAGTCTGATTATTGCAGTTAGTGCATCTCATTTCTTGTGGATCAGTGTCCAGATACCAGTAATACACACCAACAGAAATAAACACATATCTACACTCTGTGGTAAATTATAAGAAGAGATAAACTATAATCACACTATGTCTATCTTTACATCTAGACTCCAACTGGAATTAACAGAATAACTTACCATATGTATCTGTAGAGTAATACAAACCAAAGCTTTCAATATACAGGAACAGCAGCCTTTCATAAAAGGAGTGGACTCTGCATAAGTGTTAGTATGGGATTCAAGCTTCCTTCTGTCAAACAGCTTTTCCAGTTCCTTCAAAGCTTGAAAATCATGCCTCTGCAGAGAAACAAAACAGAAAGCCTCTGCGCACAAGTGAAATCCTCCCTAATCTCCCAAAATGAAGCTTACATTGCAGGAGGCATTGCATAGATCTTGGGCTAATCATCTGCAAGCAAAGGACTATCTTTGAAAACAAGGAAAAAGTGAGATCAACCATGGCAGCTTTCCCAATCACTACAGATTGTTATTGGAGATAAGACTCATCCTTGTTCCAACCTCTGATACATTTAAGAAACAGTCTTTCGGTTTTAGGAGGGTAAATTTCTGCAGCCAACAAAATCTTCTATCTACACGCACCCAACCCAGGAGTTTCCTTTTCAGGTTGTAGACTCTGCCGGTCACTGACAACTCATAACTCCACACGGTTTTACTAGAGAGTTAAATTTAGTTGAAGATGGTTGAAAACAATTCAAAACAAATTTATAAACAAAATTTCTATGCCAGAGAGAGTTGAAGAAATAATAACTGCCCAAATGCAGGCCAGTGTTGGTTGGTTGAAAGCTAACCAAAGAAGGAGGTTATTTGGTTTAGGATGAATTAAAAACATCACATCAGGAAATGGAAAAGGCAGCAAGAAGAGAATCTGCTTCTCAAAAGCCTCTGGAGGAGACTTCTAGGTCTGATACTAGTAGGAAGTAGGGAACTGTAACCAAGGATAGTGAATCTTCAATTTGATTCCTAAAGAGTTCAGAAGACGGAAACTTTGTCTCTTTTTATTTTATTTTTTTTTAATCAAAGGAGAATGCAGCAAGGAATTACGTGACTCTATCCACTGTTTCTATCTCTAATAAATACAGTATCTCTGATAAATACAAGCTTCATTATGCCCTTATGCAATCCAGTGCATGAAGGGCTTTTCAGCTTCAAGAATAATATAATTTACATTTAGCCTTGCATAGCCCAGAATAGTTGTCCCAGTCACCATGCAAACCCAGGGTAATTCAACTACCCACTGTGCTGTTTTAGATACCCTAGAGTATTGCCTCCAGCCTTGCCTCGAGCTGCCAGAGACCTTCCCAAGTCCTACACCGTATTTGGTAGCCGGGAGAATGTGTCTCAGGTACCTAAGGGAATCCATCTAAAGTGGTCTACATATTCTTGTCTAGGCAACTGAATCTCAAACTTTATGTTTTTATGTTGGGGCAGTAAAGAAGATTATAGTCCATGTTTTTCAACAGCCCCAGTATATGTTCTATGGAAAAGGAACAGTTGCTCCATCTTAACAACCCCTCTGTGTAAAAAGCAGCATAAAGAGGTCACATCAGAGCTGGAAATTGGGCCAAAGAGAGTATATTTTCCTCTGGATGCACAGTTATAATTGCTATTATGTTTAGGGAATTGGGCTTGATCACTGAATGGAAAACACTTTGCAATTAAGAGGGTGGAAAGCATAACTAGATTTGAATAATTGATGTTAATTTCCATTTGCAGAGAAGACTATCACAATGCTGAATCCAAATGCCATGCAATCTTCTGGTCCATTCCCTCATTTCTTGTTGTCATAAATTGCAAGGTAATGCTAACTGAAGAGCCTTGTACAGGATTGCTATACGGATCACATCCCATTATACATCTGAAATCAGGAAGAATCCATGCTTGCATCACTTATGTTCATCAAGCAAGTTCTTTCCTTATTTGGCTATACAATTAACTTGAATGAAACTGAATGTAATGCCTTGAAAACAATACTAAATTAAATGGTAATGCAGTAATCCATCAATTACAACAGGGCAACTAATGGCTTGAAATAGCTTTGTACAAGAGTTTCTAGTTGGATTAATAATATAATTAATGCTATGTACTCACCATTAAAGTAGGAAATAAAATATTGTTTTAGTTAATCTCTCTTTGTCATTGATGGGGAAGTGCAATGCAACCAAAATGAATATTCATTGTAATGTAGATCCTATGCATGCAAGTATCTACCAACCCCCCCCCCAAACAACTAGTATTTGCCAATTATTAAATTATAGTTATTACTGGAATTGCTCTACGTATCAGAAACATTGAACACATTTTTAATAATCTTATTTGTCCTAAATGCAATAATAGTCATGCTAGCTTTGTGCAGGTTAGAGAGAGGAGGATTTGAGCGACTCTCAGCTGGTAGCCTCAGTATTCACTGTTCGGTTGGTTCAGTTCTTCCACTACCGGAAACACAGGAAACAGGAAAAAGATAGATATAAATTATCTGGCCAGCTGTAACAAGAAGGAACAGAACAGAATCTGTATTTGGAGAAATGAAGAGAAGCTCAGTCCTCTGGTTTCAGATGTTACACACGCAGATGATAAGTTACTCTAGTTTTTCACACTTCCTACTGACATCAAACTAAGCTCAAGAACTACAGGAATCCACAGCCATGTGCATGTGCTTAGTGTTTCTTGAATGACACACATGCAACAAGATGCACACCCTTTCTAGTCTCCTCTATTAGACCCTAGATCTGAATTATACCCATCACCAACCTGGTTTATTTAATTTACAAAGCAATCTGTTCTATTGCCAACAGTTGTAAAATCACCACCAGCTCCATGTTACAGGGACGAGTACCCCAAATTTACTCAGCAGATCCCATAGATGTAGCTTAAATACCACCACCATCAGCCGAGGATGGGGTGGGAGCAGGAGGAGGCTCCAGAGTGCAGAGGCAGAGGCAGAAGGAGAGGGAGAGCACTCTCCCACCTGGATCCCACCACAGGGACATGCCCATAGGCCTTCAGGGAGGGAAAGATCTTTTTTCCTTAACTTGCATCTTTTGCATTCACTGCCGTGCAAAGCTGCTGCCTGATGGCCAGAGTGGAGGGCACAGGGGTGTTATCAAAGTGCTGCTAAGGGGGCACAGGGGAGGGGACCAAAGCCGCAGGAAGAACAGCTGAGTGCACTCCACGTCTCCCTGCTAAAACCATGCTGCAGCAGAAGTTCTAATGTTTGCAAGAGAAAGCCATACTGAAGCGTGTGATGTGCATGAGCATGCTGGGACTTTAAAGCCTTGCAGCCCACTCCTTTGAATACCTTTAGATCAGACAGCTCTGCACATAAGACTGTATTTCAACAGTTGTTTAACACTTCCTATGGACCTGAAACGTAGCTATAAAAGGAATCCAAAGCTCTGATTTCATGCTTTTTATAGAAAATTTGCCCAAAGAAACTGGTTAGCATATGATTTGAGCTAAGGACTCAGTGACTTTAAATACAGCATCTAAAAATAGAAATAGGAACAAATACACACATGGACACATTACAATTCATCATGGTATGTTTACAGTGGCCTTTGAAGCAGATATAAAAAGTCTTCATCGCAATAGGGATTGCTCAGAGGCTCCCCAGGAGGAATGACTTGCTCCTGTATGTCTTTGGACCGATGAACTGGAAAGCAAAGATAACGGCACTGGCTCCTCCTTCTTTCACCTTTCCCTCTCTCAGGTTTTGTCTTGCCCAGTAGCTGAATAGATACAGTTGTTTCTGAGCTGTGGAAAGGCAAGGGAATGGCAGTTCTGGTTTGCTTCCTAATGCTTTCCCCTGACTCCAGCAAAACACCCTGTGGGCAAAGTATATTCAAATAGACTGTTAGCACATGCTACAGAGGTCACTTACAGAGTAAAAAGCTGTCTTGTACTATTTACAAGAATTAGATAACATTTTGGCCAGGGAGACACAATGAAGCATCATGAGATCATTAAAGCTCGTAAGTGCATGTAAAGCAGAAGGGTGTCTTTTTAAGAGGTTATCAAAGGATCCCACATGTGTATCAAGTCAATTCTAACGGAAGCAAAAAGAAATATGCCTGTTAACATAAATGGGAACTGCAGAGTAAGTAGAAAGGCATTCAGTCCGACTGTCTCTGAAAACCAGAGAATGTGCATTTCAGTAATGCTGAGGCTTTAACTTGTGATTTAAGGTAATCTATAAATGTTCGATAAGAAGCATAGCCCATTAGACATCATGCCTGATAATATGCAAATGTTTAACATATCCACACAGATAGATTTTGTTTGTTTCTTTGCTATTTAGGAGAGGGAAGTGTGGTAAAGAAAATCANAAGAACACAGGATATCATAAAATCCAAGGGGAGAGTTGGAAAAACGGTTTAAATAACGATACAGGACAGAGTCTCCAATGACCTTGTGCATTCTGTCCTTTAAATATAAATGCTGCCTTTCAAACCAACAGTGTTTTGTATTTCATTAATGCTAATGGAAGAACAGTAAATGTGCAGAAAATGTAAAGATCAGGCTTTTACAAGATACCTCGAATAAGCTAAAATTAACATCATATCCTACCCAATTAAGGATTTCTTTTGTGTTACAGTTATGCCTAAGCATTTTCAAATATTGAAGGAATTGTTTATGGATATTTGTGGCTATAATTCTGTGTCTCCCAAGAAGAGGAAAAAATGCATGAGAAGCTTTAGTTTGAGGGAAAGAAGCACAGAAAAGAGACCATAAGCAAAAGTGGGTGCAAAGTGGAGGGAAAAAGATCAAGAGGGAGAGAAAAAGCCATTTTGAGGTCTGAGGTAGGGTAAGGGAATTGCCTAGGATTGGATTTTTTTTCAGTTGTTTGACTGTACAACTGTCCTAGGTATCTTAACATCTGGAAAAGATTTGAACCATTAAGAAGTGAATAACTAGCACACACACCACCACCCCTAATTAAATTATGAATGGATATGTTTTAACGTCCCTTAGCAGGAAAATACTCGTTCAGAGAGAACACTGTTCAAATGTAGAATAGTGTCCCTCTCAGAAAATGCAGGTCCTCTGCACTTCTTTGGATCTGAGGATAGTGGAATCAGGCATGTGAAGCTGGGAACAATCCTGTGTGATCACCTTCTCCTATAATTTATTGACTGCTGTCATGGCATGTGGTGCTGTGCAAACACTGCCCTAGGGTGTTTATCCTCTAAATCAGACACAGATAATAGAAGTCAGACACAAAATACCAGGGGAGAGTCCAAACCAGATGGAGATAATCCATTTTACATCAGATCTGGATGTGACTTTCTCTTGGGCTGATTATTTCTTGTTAGAAGAGCTCAAGGATTTAATTGAAACGTGGCCATAAGTCCTAGAAAGAAAGAGAGGTCCTGTGAAGGAGGTGCAGACTGATTGCAACAACAGTAAATTGAGAGCAGGGATACCCTATGACTAAAGACAGTTTAGCCAAGGTTCTGGATGCAGCACAGCCCTATCATGTAGTGCCACCCTTGAGTAATTACTACATTACGAAGTGGCTGTTCTGTGTCTGCAGAACACAGAAAGTATGCCACACTGACCTGACACCTTGTTCAGAGCCAATTTTTATTCTGTGTCCGGTCTTATATTGCACAGTCTATATTTTACTCAAGAGGGAAGAAGAAAACTGAGTTGTAGTAGTGCGGTCTTTTGCCTACTACTCCTGGGCAACAATTAAAGAACAAAAAGCCCTATTTCTCTACACAAGAGTATTACCCACAAATACTCTCACATGAGAGTATTCCCCCACTTTATCAGCGATCTTTCAGCCCTGATCTCAAGAGAAATGTATGAAACATTTTGAGACATGAGTTTGGGAACTGAAGTGGGTAAATCTACTGAGTATCACAAATTCCTTAGGCTATACAGATACTGGTTTAAAAACTCTCCTGGTTTTGTGTTCACTTGCACTCCTAATATCTTCAAGTTCTAGAAGATATGAATTATCCTTTTCTTCCATAGTAGCAACCTCTCTACTTCCAATTGACTTAATACTTTTTGTCTGATGGTCTGAGATTCAGCTCATGGAACTCATCTTATATTTTAAGTTTGTTGTTTCTGTATCAAACCTGAAAGGCGTGCAGAAAAATTTATCTCCTCTGCTAACTGTACTAGAAGTTTTAGTAAAAGATGTTCTCTCTCTTTGCCGAAAAACTTATTGGACAAAAAAAAAGTAAGCTCCTGAAGAATTTATAGAGGGAAACTTCAAATTTATGAGTTTTTTCCATATATATATATCTTCATGAAAGTCAAAAATAAATATTATTTCAAATATTTCCACTATATAAATATTACCAGCTACTGAATGGAGACAATATTTTAGACTGTATTTAACACATAAAGGAATCTCAGCTTCAGTGCCATAAGATCAACTCCACTTTTTTACCAAATCACATCTTTTTATCTTTACTGTTACACAGTGGTCACCCTTGTTATTCAAGTGCATAGTGCCCCCCCCGGCCCTGGATTCATCCTACCCACTATGCACTAAAGCAGAAGTCACCAAAACAGAATGTTTTTATTTTCTTCAATAATTACTACAAACTGGATTCTTTGAATGCTCATTCACGTTTTGTCTATTTTGCTCCGCAATTAGTTTCACTGGGATGAATGGGACACTTGAAATCTAATGCATGCCTCAGTGAGGGTAAGTATAGTGGAATCAGGCCATAACAATGGATAAAGTAAACACATTCTGTCTTTGCCATCATCCTGTTCTTAAAAGCCCTATTTAA
Organism: Jacana jacana; assembly: GCA_013400555.1. Taxonomy (NCBI): domain Eukaryota; kingdom Metazoa; phylum Chordata; class Aves; order Charadriiformes; family Jacanidae; genus Jacana; species Jacana jacana. The sequence goes on from VZTM01020312.1 coordinate 14,672, forward strand.
AATAGCTATCAAAGAAGATGATGAAAAGATACAAAATGAGTCCATGAATAACAACATAATTCAGATTAAGAATTCTAACCCAAATGGCCTTCAGAATTAATAGGCCATTAAAGGAAAAAGAGTACCCTCAATAAAAACAACTATTTGTGTGAAATCCTCCCTTTATACCTTTAATTTAGGCAGAGCTTTTCCTCCTGGGCCGCATGTAGTTATGTTCTTCAGCCCACATCCAGGAGGAAAGAGAAACTATCTGTTTTACATACCGACTTATACGTCACGAGTAAGAAATAGAGCTGCAGTTACAGGACACCAAAACTTGGCTATTAAAACTGTGTGATACAATTTGGTTAGTCGTGTAACAATACTAAATTATCTCAACATTTGGAAACTACTGTGACTGATTTTGAAAGTTGCTGGTAGCAACACTGGGTGTAATTTATAAATAAAGAATGTATTCGGCTATCTGTAAACTATAATAATAATTTTTTTTCTTACATATACAAGTTATTTCAATGCATTTTTTTCCCCCTATGAAATACATAGTAATTACAAAGTGTGTAAAATGATGGCATAGTACTTTGGAAGATTGAGTGATTCCTGCTTTGTTGCAGGGCAGCAACAACTCACTCTCTGTGGTGACATTTTCCTGAAAAAATCTCTCACCAGCTCCTTTCAACTAAGTAATGATTGACACTGCCCACTCCAAAGTCTCCCAAGGAACTGGCTACAAAAATATCTTTTCTGATGATTTGTTATGTTTTATACCCCTGTGTCTTATGTTTTATCTTCCTGAAAAACTTTTCAACCCACAAATGTCTATACAGTCTTGTTACCAACAGGATTTTATTTCAATTGCACTGGCTCTTACCTCAGGCATGAGCGATGTAATTTCTGGTAACAGCTATGAATTTCCTGATGTACCTGAATATCCTTAAAAGTTTACAAGTTCAGGCAGATAAAAGAGACTAAGTTTGAAAATCTATTGCAAAGAAATGAGACTTAGTCAGTATAAAGCAAAGTGAGTTGGTTTTTTGGTCTGGTGTGTTTTTTGGGTTTTTTTCCTCGACTGCATTTTGATCTGTTTAAAAGCACATGAATGGCTGAAAAAACATTTCACAACTGGGAAAAATTAAAGAGGAACAAGAAATCAGACTGAATCAATCAGGAACAGTTGATACAACGTGCTCAAAAATCAAATGAATGATTATCCAATATGCTACAAGAAGAGACATCTGATAAAAAACCCAAACTTGTATACTGAGCAAAGCTGGACTCTGCAAAAGATTGTACATGCTGCTGCAAAATGAACATAGCAAGACACTATAAGACCCTTCGCAAGAAGAAAGAGGCACATCAATTTGTTCAACATAGCAAGAATTTGTTAAATGCACCAAGGGCTGAGTTCATGACCATAAAAGCAGAGTATGCATGACATTCCTGGTTATAAATAAGAAAAACCTCAGAATAATCTCAAAGGAGGAAACATGATTCTGTGAGTTTCCTGTGATGCACAGCTTGTCAACATGGCAGTCCGTGATCCACCAGAATTTTTAAGGTGCAATAAAGCCATTGGAGGTGTCATTGAAAAGGCATAGAAAATGTATCAACATGTGATTAAAGAGATGTGAAGAACTGCAAGTGCTAAACTCAATGGGCAAGTTCTTCTTGTTCTTGAAGCTCCAGGAAAAAGAAAGTAAAGACAAGGATCAAGAGACTCTACCCTCCACAATCATTAAAATATTTACTTTTAATAAAATAAAATATATACCTATACATAAAATTGTTTACTGCAATGTTAAACAGCAAATGGCAAATAACTGATACTGATTTTTCTGCTGACAGCTGGAGTGTCAGGAATGTCCTAGGTAGCACAAAGGATAACATCATGAATATGTAATGAATTCTCCTGAAGAGGGGAAGTCAGGTGATTGTAAAGCATTGGAAATAAAGAGGTCTAAAAAGTATAGTCTACTAAAAAAAATAGTCTATTAGGGACTGAAACTAAAGAAAACAATAACAAGAAGACGGCAAAATTCTATATTCATCTCAAATATACAAAAGTTACTTTATAGTAAAAAAATAAACTATGAATGGAGCTCTTTGGCTAGGAAAAACTAGCAGGTAGTCATTAACATTTTTATATTGGTTTTAAGAAAGTATGCCCTTGTTCTAGACTTCTTAGACTCAGTTCCTTCATATAGCCATGTTAGATAATACTTCAGTTCAACTGTTATTTTTGCTACCCACTATCCCTGAAATAGTGGGTATGACTATGTAATTTTCAGCAAATTACATATTTTCACATATTCCATTGAAAATCTATATAGGAAACATGGAAAACCACTCGAAAGCCAGACCTTTCTCCATATTTAGCAGTGTTAGATTACAGTTTGGGACCAGTGAACTAGAGGTTGCAAGCTGATAACATCTGGTTTGATAGAAATGAGAAAATAAGGAAGTGTGCATGTACGTGAGAGCACTGGAGGCTTACAGATGCACAACACAAACCTCTCAATGTGATTTGGAGGTGAGGAAATTTCCACTAATTCCCAAAAAAACAGTGAGTAGTAGTCCTAAGGTCACAGAGAGCAGTGACACCTGGGAATTAGTGCCAGAGGCCCACCGATTGCTGTTCCAGTCTCAGAGGCACACTTAGAAGGAAATATCCCTTTCCACAGCGGCAAATAGTGGGGAGGACCAGAGGTGGTGCTTCTGCCATTCTGTCAGACACAACAGATTAACACTGTTAGGCATTGGGGCTTCAAGAAACTAGAAGAATAGCACTGCTGGAGTCCATGGAGAAACACATATGTCTGTGATGCAACACAATGTACTTCAGGTGCTATGAGAAGGTTACTGGTTTATAGGGGGAGTTAGTCTGTGAAATTTCAACACACTTTCTGTTGTTACAAGCTAATGTTACCATGTTTGGCTGCAGAAAGCATGTGCAGGAAGCTGTACCTATAGAAAGTCTTTACTGGAGAGCTGAGTCACTGGACTTGTGCTGTTTGGAGCATTACATCACACAGCAGCAAGTAGCCAGACTCTGCATAAAGCAAATAAACATTCAGCCCCCTGATTTGGAGGCTCTATTGGCCAGATGTGCTACCAGTGAAAGGGGAAGCAGCTCCAGGGACAGCTTAGCTCATGAAAAGCTTATTGTTCCCATGAGGTGAAGGGTCTGTCCCACCCTTGCTCTTCCTCTTTGTCAGAGACTCACCCAGGTTTCTACAGGGCTTGCTCGCCATTCCTTAGCCCCTTAGGAAAGATACACAGTGGGTCTGAGGAAACCATGGAGTTAATTCCCCAGACAAGGTAAGGAGCAGGAGCCCAGGGCGATGGGAATAGAAAAGGTGGGAAGACCCTCCACCCCCTTTCAGTAGCAACGAGCTATTAATTTGCCTCAGCCATGTCTTGTGGAACAACAGCCCGCAATCAATCTCTGCGCAGCATTAACTGCAGCAGCAGAGCGTTTCTGGCAGACTAAATGCGCACAATGAATGGCAAGGAGAGATAGCAAGCAGTTTTGCTCTGCCATTCTCCAGCCTTTCAGTTCCGGAAACTGAAAAAAAAAACCCAAACAAACCAAAAAGCATTGCTCCGCCCTACTTTTGAAAAAAGGTCTCACATTCCTCTCACCAACGCAAATCTACAAGATACAGATATTTTTTACTGGAATAGATGCAGCAAATACTAATTATTAACCAGTTACTAGGTGTGGTTGTTAGCTGAATCATACACATTCAGCAGAGGAACCGCTGCATTTGTTATGTGGGAGCAACACATTGTACTGTACTGGGAATGAACTGAGTCGCAAGTAATGCAGTATTCTTGTTACAGCTTCAGAACAGATGCCATTTTGTCATAGCTGCTGACTTCATTTTGAAGATAAGAAGATTTGGAGATTTAGTCCATGATGTTTTAAAGCTAAACACAGGCAGGATTCAAGCTTTGAATTTAAACATAAGCTAGATATGGCCTTACGTTATATCAAACTTATCTTAAAAAAAAATTTAGAAAAAAACCACCATAATGTTTTTATTTATTGTAATTGTGGTACTTATGCTACTTCAATTACTATTTTACCATCTCATATATTATTAACCACTATTTTCAGAGAATAATGTAGCCAGAAAACCTGACCCAGGATTGTTGTTCTGAAAAAAAAGTAGAGCTAATGATGCTTGGTTTCCTTGTATTAAGTTCTATCGACTTTCACGTCTAGGATGATGTAAATGCCAAAGCAAGATTTTCCCTGTGAGTGGAAGTGCTTAAACAAACATCTCCTGTGTGGATTCACTGGTGTCTGATACTGTATGAGCTCATGCTGGAGTATATTTTTTTCAATCAAGGATATTACAGTTTCTCTTCTCCACCCAGCCTTGAATTTTCAAACAGCTCTGCAGCATTAATAACTTTCAGAATACTGAACCCTGTTCAGTTTTGACTTGGCTAGTCCAGTGAGTTTGGGTCTATTTAGTGGGATTAAAGAGACACTGGCCCGTATCTAAAGACATAATAATCACTTAAGATTTTTTTTGAACAGAAGAACTTTAGTGGGTTTATGTTCAAAAAGAGAAAGACTACATAACAATTGTTATGTAGTCTTATGCGATGTCCAAGTTAATCTAAAGCTAACCAGCTTGGGTATGGTTTCAGGTAGAGGTGAAGTGTGGAATTAAGTGTACAGACCAGGTAAACTAAAGGAAGGCTCGCCCATGCTGCCCTCTTGTCTACTACTGCTAAAGTACTGACACTCAGACTAGTTTAGGACAGTTCAAAGCCTACATACACGTTTATCTGCAGGGAAGTAGAACTCTGATTTTTGACCACGATGCAATCTGTACACATAAGGCTATATCTCATTGTAGTCCCAATGTATATCCATATAAATGTAAGACAAATCATTTCAATAAAAGGAAATAGTAGTCATTTCAGAGAAATTAGTCCAAGTCAGACACAAAACCACAGGAACTCTGTACCATGATTCTGGGTCAAGGGAAAAGGAAATGTTAAACGCCGTTTTTAATTGTTTTTTAAATATTGTGTAAGGACTTTCTTTCACTAATTAATTAACCTTAGTAAGGGACTATCATTCCATGTAGTCATGTAGACTCCACATTAAACCAGTATTTGCCGCCTTCTGGGGTTTGGTCATGCCCACATATGCTATAACAGATTTCAAATACATCAAACTAACACTCCAGCCAAATAGTTTGAATCAGTCTCACCTTTGCAAGACTAAAAGAAGGACTTATAGCGCTTTTGACAGCGACTAAACCAGGTCTTATGGGAGCTTTCAAGTCTTTTACTAATATCTACTCAAAACTCTTCTTTTAGACATAGACTCACTATGGAAGAAAATTACTCTAAATGCTTATCAGTCTCTATCACTTTTGATTCCTTTAACAAGTCTTCCAAGTGAAGACATCACACAGATGTGCTGCTAATGGCTTAAGCTGGTAAAAATAGTTTTATAAAATCTACAACAAATAGACTGAGCCCTCAGATTATCCTGCCTGTCATTAGACATTTTAGTGCCTTGTCCATGATCTGCTGACCCAATAGATATTAATTGTTCATGAATATTTCTAATGTGGTAGGCTTACCCTTAATGTTACTTCATATCTGCACCTGAAGATCATTGATACTGCAGTTCAAATATTTTTGCAATTAATACACAACTACTGGTCTCACATAGACAAACACATAATAGGAAAAAAATGCCAAATTAATTAAATTAAATTAAATTAAATTAAAAAATAGGCAAAACTAGAATGGCTGGCACTGTATGGGCAAAATAGCTGACAGCAGGCAAAGTGTTTGTGCTTTTCACTAACACTTTGGCATATACAGTAATTTACTGTCTTTTATGCTAACAACATGTAAAAGAATTTTCTGAAATATTGTTTGAAAGTGTAAGCTGAGGAAGAGGAAGTGAAGAGAGACTGAGAAAAACTAACTAGGTATATCATCAAATAGCTGTTCTAGGAAATAAAAAATCCAATCTTCTGTTACAGGAATGGTTTATACTTCAAAACTGAAATCAGCCCAATCTAACTTGCAATAAGTAAAATGGGATGTTCTCTTTGGCCTCTACATTGGTTTCAAAGTCATACTCAGTAGGTATGTAATTAAGCTCTTCAGCTATGTTTGGGTCTCTGAGTTTTTCACTTAATGTTTAAAATTATCTGCAGTGGATTCGTGTACCATCTGGACTCAAGACAGTACTAAACCTACTCCATTTGGATTGTTTCATCTTGTGATTTCATTGATTCAAAAGGATTTAACAACACACCATGTTCTAAGAGATAAAGATTATGTCATTTAATAGAATTGTTCCCTTTTCATACTAATGTAGAAGGACTTCCCATTGGCTCTCTCAAAAAAAAAAACAAAACCAAACGACTTTATGGCCGTATCTGTACAGAAAAAATAGATGTGAGGCCTGATATAAAGTCACCTTTAGTAAATTCTGTTTAACCTAACAGAAAACAACTAGCCAAAGTTAGTTCATCAGGGGACTCTACATGTCACTTTTGGTGAGACTTATGAAAATTTCCAGGATGTGAGGTTTTCTTTTTTTTTCTTCCCACCCCCCCTCATCATTCTGCTTGAATTCTTTACCTTAAGAACATTCTAGACATGATCCTATTCCAGGACTTCACTTACTTTTAACTTTTTTAGGAAAAGTAGATCTTGCTCCAACTGTTATAGTTGTCGATGCTTTTTCTAACCTTTTTTTTTTTTTTTCCCTACTGAAATATTTAAGGTAGACTTTTTAAAGTCTGAAAGGTGCTTCCTTTTGGGGACTTCTAGGGATAACACACCATTCCTGTGACGTGCAAGATGAAAGCAGCAGTTACATTGTCCTACAGATCTATTAATTCCTACAGGTGACTATCACCCTTTCCGAGTTCAATACAAAAGTAAAGGCTTGTGTGCTGAATCTTAATTCATGTACTTGTTTCTCTCTATTGATTTCCTGCTATTGAATTTTCAGAAACAGACGAATTAGAGAAGCCTGTAGCTGTCATTTTGTACTTGGTCAGATAAATGGTTAAAGACCAAACCATGACACAGTGAAATCCTTGTAATCTTAAGAAATGGTTGTAAACTGAAATTATTTCAGCTCCCATCTGATTTTCAGGTTATTTATACTCTTTTGGCCAGAGAAGCTATTTTCTTTTCAGGTAAACAGATAAAGGTCTGAAAAACAAAGCTCTGCAGTCTTGTTACTATTCTTAGGATATGAAAACTCTTTACCCGTATAAAAAGGACACCTAAAATAGATTGCAAGGGTTGCACTGGGGTCGTCGCTGTCCTGTATTACAGCTCTAGCAGGAGAAGAGCCAGCTTTATTTCTTGCTGGCAGCCCCTTGGGAGGGTACCTCATGTTTGGCTGAAAGGCAGGCTCTGGTTTGTGGTACTCTGGCTCCTGGATGGCTCCTTACCCATGTGTGCATGTGGCCTTTATGCAGCTGTGAGGATTTCTGTCTTCTTTAAGTGGGCTGCTAAGAAGGAGAAAGGAGGATAACCTGAAGGGACCACACAATGGGATGGAGGGTGAGAAATATTCAAGAATAAGCAATAGCAGGCACAAATCCAGACCTTCAGAAGGCAGAAAAGAAACTCTCCTTAAAGACCCAGGTGTTAGTGTGGAGGGTTTCTGCACTTCAGAAATCTAGAGAACATTTGTAGACTGAGAGCAAAGACTATGCTCTTTGCAAGTGAACAATGGATGGGAGTTCAATCTAATCCTGCAGATCTTCTGTAAAATGCAAGTGTTCTACGTTGACCTCCAGAAAATCTTTTGTTTTGAGGGTCAAAACTCCGATTATTTGTACGTATTATTTTCTTGAGGAGGGAATTGCAGACTTACCTTGCATTTGCCCTTTACTTGTAGTCCAGCCATAGCAATAGCTGAGCGCATGACCCCAAATGATTTGGTCTTTGTTTGTGGTGTTTCTTCTGTCTGGATTGTTGCTCATTTATCTTTTGATGTTTTCTGTTTCATCAAGAAAATAATATCTACTTAGTATTATTTTATGGCCAAATGAACCTTTTCTTTGGAATCATGACTTTTCTCACAGTATTGCATCACACATATCACCTGTTTCCAGCCCTTTTTGATAGACTAATGTGATGCAAAAATATTTAAATCCACAGGGGCAAAATCTTTCTTGACAGAAACTGTCAGAGAAAGCAGCATGCCATTACCATAGAGATACGAGGCGGGGAACAAGTATCAGTGACAAGACTGGTGCTTCTTTGGAAAGTCGTGGCTACCAGAATAGCTTAGCCTGGGAAGTGGATTCAAGTATACTGATGGCTACAAGCTGCTTTGCACCTCTCTCATCCTGTAGGATACCAAAGAATTCCTTTTTAAAAATCACAATTAGTAAACAAGTACCCCACTTTTTGAGAGAATACAGAAATAAGTCTTTTTTTCTTGGAAAATAATACCATCTTTTAAAAATTAAGCTCTTTTAAGAACCAGTAGATATGATCTGCACATTTCCAAATTTAAAATTTTCTGCTCTCCATGGGAGAAAAAACACTGTAGTTTTTCATCATACGCCTCTGTACATGCCTACGTACACATACAATACATGTGTCTATGTATATTTCTCTGTTCACACACACATAGAGTGAATAGATATGCAACACTCAGCACAACAATCTCATATTTCCCATCACTTCCTATTGCCCAAGAGCAGACTGAATACAGGTGGCCTCATAATACCCAGCATAAAAATGATGGCCATTTTTTTTATTGTAGAATAATCTACATTGTCAGATGTACAACCATCTGTGTTATTCAGTACTACTGCTCACTGCCTGCTGCCACCAGCACTGACCCATTGTTGGAGAAATTGCAAGAGAGGATGCTTGGCTTTACGAGAGAGCTTGAAACTGGTCCCAGAGTTAAGTGTGACATAAATGCCAAAGCATAACCACAGGCATATCTGAAGGGGGTGGTCTCCACTATTTCCTTGCCAGAGACCAATGAGTTAAAATAATCAAAGCCGGAAGATGCTTCATATGGCTGTGAGAGAAGCATTAAAGATCCCAGGGACTCAGGTTTGCTTAAAACATTTGCCTCTGCAGCTGTCATCACTGTGATACTACAAAAACACTCCTAGCACTAAGCCTATATGTGCATCAGATGTCAAACTTGCACCAGCTTCTACAGGACTGCCAGACTCCAATTGTTGTTGGGTGAATCCTCATAAGAGAAAACTTTTGTCACAATTTGAGGAGTATTCTCTTTTCATTTTCTATTTCTATTCATTCGTGCCTAAATGAATCCTGGTCAACACCAACGTTAAAATGAACATGCTCTGTGCAGAATAATAACTAAGAGGACATTAAGACCTTCTCTACTTATAGTCAGCTCTTTCTTTTGTTCCCTTTTCCCTCACATTCCCAAGTGCTACTGAAGAATGGTTTCTGATATGACAAATGCCGTGGCAGTTTTATTTCTAGTAGACTAGTACATGTTTTTACTTTACTGTAGTCAGTTATATTTTGAGAATGAAAAGGTTATTAAAACTATTATAAAATCAAAGCATTGCAAGACTGAAGGATGCTTCCATAATCATAACATTTTAAATAGTTTAAAAAAGAACACTAACCAAACAATTATCTTCAGTAGAAAATACTGTTAGGTCACAAATATTTTGTCAGCCTTTGGCTTGTTTCTACATATGCATTCATAATTTAAACCACAGTATACTGTATAACAAATAAAACCTGCCAGATGGACTAAATACTGGAGGTAATAATTACAGATTAAACATGGAATAGGCATGGTCCCAGTTGTCCCATTCCACCTATGAAGGGACTGGCAAAATGTAGGAGAGGTTCCTACACAAATAGTTCTTCAAGGGTGTTAAAAAGCTTTTTCACAGCCATGATATTTTAACATGGTTTATCAATAACACCACACCGAGAAAATGCAAAAATCTTCAGAGTAGCTTAATGATAAGGCTACCTACCATGACCTGTCCACAGATTTGGATAACTTTCATGCTGCATCCAAACAAGGCTAAGATAGTAGTAGCCTTCATCTGTTTCCACATACTCCTCGACTGTGACAAACCTTATACTTCTTCCTGTCGTCTAGATCTGAACCCTTGAACAATCTGAAGTAAATTGATGTCTGTTACTCATCCACCAGCTGTTTCTCTAATGTAATATTTTATGCTATATTGGATTAATACAATAATTTCATATGATAAGGCAATTTAATACTCTCTTATTCTTTGCTCTGGAAGAATTTATGAGTGAAGGCTGAAGTTTGCCTGATT
>VZTM01020312.1:25027-35536 GCA_013400555.1 Jacana jacana
TTTTCAAAACTGAGTGATCTCTTCACTGTCTCTATCCCTCTCTGACATATATCAGCGGAGTAGGGCAGTGTTGTTAGAGAGACCTCCATGTTATAGTCTCTCTAACAGGATGCCACAGTATAATCTTACAATCATGACATCTGTTTCACTGTCCATTTTGCTATTCAGAACAAATGAAGTTCTCATTCCTTCAGACTGCTGTCAATAATTTCCAAGTATTTGCTGGAAACATGATAATATATCAACATCTCTTAGAATTAGAAGAAAAAAAGGGGGGGTTAGGAAATTAAAAAAGAAAACTCTGAGCATGCAATAAACATGGCAAATCATGTCTGCCATAAGAAAAAAGTACCACTGAAGTAAATCATAACCCTGGAAGGATGAGTAAAGAACATAGGTAAGCATAAAAAATCATTGCAGATCTGAAAATGCTTCAATAGGTATAAAATTTCAATTACATTACTAAAAAATATATATATTTGATCACTTTGTTTTTCACTTTCTTATTTCCTTTTAGTGCTTTTAGTGGTATAAATAAGAAAGAAATAGAAAAAGACTAAAACAGAGAAATAAAAAAAGCAGAATGCAGATTAAATTGTACTTTTTTAGTTCAGCCTTACACAAAATCTATGAAATTAAAAAAGCTTAAAAACTTTGTTAAATTTTATTGAAAAAGAATAGTGACTTTTCATTCAAAAGAAAATGTTGGCTAGCTAAATTAGTGAATGTAGGATCTTGAATCTGATGTTTCTCACTGATATATTAAAAGAAGAATCCAGGTAGTAGAAGCTCCAAAAGATAATTCCTTTAGGTTATACATAGTTATGCTATAGCTATTTCATTTCCCTTCCTTCATTTAAAAGATGCCTCTCGATCTATATACCTATGAGTAGAAAAGCATATGCATACAATTGCACTTCTACAGTCTTAAAAATAATGTATTTATTAAAACTGAAGTCTTGGCAAATCAGGAGTGTATCTAAAACAAATTTAGCTGTAAGAAAGAAAAATACTAATAAGAACTTCACAGAGCATGAAAATTATATGTAAATGGAAGTTCAATTTCAAACAGAACATGGACTCTTGTAGAGCTTCAATTACAAAAATGGTACATTCAGTTCAGGCTAATAATAGTGTTCATTCTAGTGTTCTAAAACCTTTGTTCATGAAGGTTTTATTGAACTCAAAATCAGGAATTGTCAAGAAATATGAGTATCACATCACACATAGTGTCTTCTGAGTACAGGTGTTTTCCAAACACTGATGGGAGTACTGTATTGTGTCACTAGGAGATGCATAGTGAATATGTTGCTACTGAGATCCATCTACTACAGATTACATATATTACCACGTTTAGAACAAGGTTACTTCTACCAGCAGTTGTTTTTCAGGATTGGATTGACAGTTTGACTGAGTCCGTAATTTTCACAGTTGGAGTTCCATGATTTGTCATGCAACGGTGGCCAGCTCAGCGCAGTGAGAAAGTCCACGATCCTATAAAGGCCCCAAAGGAAATACCAGGATTTATCATGCATATGTTCATCCACTGGGACAGAGTCCAAGTCACAAATCATTCCTTTCACTCACAGACAGGAGAATATTCCCGACCAACAGCAGTGTAAGGATACTGTTCCGATCTGGAGGCTTACCTTCTTGTTGTTTTGCTTTTTTTGTTTCTTAATTAATGCATAAATATGTACACACATGCATAGCTTGTGTTGACTATGCAGGAAAATATTCAGCTCTTGAGAGAAAATGCCTCCTTACATCCTCTTTGGGCTATAATCGTGGCTATTATTAAATCTGTGAGCTGTTAAGTACCCTTATCTCCACTAAGATAACTAAGAGAAAACGGTTGCTGGCACCTGGCTGGTCTGGGATCTAAAGGTTTAGAAAAGCTCAGTACCTGCTCCTCTAATTCAGAATAGTTTGTATTGAGAACAATTTTATGTGTATAAAGTATTTACCAGGCTCATAATAAAGACAAAATGGTGACCCATAATGAGGATTGGCAAGAAAACCAAGAAGGAAGAGCAAAGCGTAATGGAAAAAGTGAAATATGTAAAAGAGTGAGGAAAGCAGAGGGAGAAGAATAAAGCTAGTTTCCTTTCAAAACCTCTTCTAGCAGGGCTTTCTTATGCCAGTTACCACATAATACAGCGTCCCCAAACCCTTTCTCTTAGCAACCTGCCTTGAAAGTTGTTGTTAGCAACATAGTGATGCCTGAAATTCAACATTTTCTGGAGACAGATTAGATTTCCAGCCTTCTTTCCTTATTAGTCTGCTCAGTTATGTGCATTTCTTTATTTTTCTTCTGGTAACATACCTCCTCTACTTTAGGTTCTTTTCAGTTCACAGTTCAAGAAACCCTATATCACCTTCTTAAATGGGACTCAGAGTAATAGCTGAGACTACCAATTTACTCTTTTCACACAGATATTTTCTCTGGCCCAGGAGCCAACAGTAGCAAACAGCAGTGCAAAGGGGAGAGAAAGCAGGGGGAGGACAAAAAGTCAGTGAAATAAATAGCTTACAAACAAGTGCAACCAAAAGGTGAAATGAGTCTGTGGGTAGCTGTTGCTCGATTAGCAGAAGAAATAAAGCTAAAATACCAGCTCCAAGACAGCTAGCTGTCACAATGTCAGAGCTCAGGTAAGCCATTTCTCCCAGACAGAATATAAAATAACTTCTCCCTTTCATAAAGGGGACATCTTTGTAAGCTCAGTGTTAGAAAGGTGGTCTGTTTCTTTACAAGACAAACAACATCCTTTCATGACCTAAAGACAATACTGGCAGCATGATCCTGGAGCTCTGGGCTAGGTAAAAGTGATGGCAACCTCCACCATTCTTTATTTTTTATATTCCCCAAACTGCATCTGAGCAACTAACTACCCAGCATCCTCCACTATCTATCAGGGAATGCTGCATTTTGGACTTAAAACTTGATGAGAACTAAACTTATAAGTAGCTACCGAAAAGATTATTCTTTCTTTCATCTCTGCATTTCTTATTGAATATTAATGTGGCTCTGACTTTCTACCACCATCAAAAATTCCCCAGCCATATCCTGGCAGCAAACCTTTGTTTCGGGATTTTTAACCTCTGAGATTTTCTTGATGCCATTTTATTCAATACATTGCTTTATGGTTTTTCTTTTGGTTGGTTGGTTGGTTGGTTTTTTGGGGAGGGGGGGTTGTGTTTTGTTTTGGGGTTTTTTTGTGGGGACAGGTTAAGTGCCCTCCTGTTTCCTTATACAGCTATAGCATACTACTACTCTTCCATAATTAAATATCTACAAAAGAAGTAGGCAGGCATGATGATGGATGTGACAGAGTGTGGAGGAGTGATGGTGGGGTGGGCACATCAGCAAGGAGCCAGTACCAGAGGAAGCATAGTTGTGTGGAAGCGCCAAAGTGAGGGGAGATACAGAAGCACTGCAGTTTGGCAGAAATGACTCTGCAGTCAATTATTCAGATGAGATCTCTCCAGCCAAACAGAGCGCTAGAAACTACATATCTGTGAAATAAGTATACTGTTATGGGTCATTAAATCTACAGAATCTTTGTTCTCTATTGGAAGGGGGAAATAATATTTGACTGTAATTTTTAAGAATGTCTCTGGTCACGGGAAGGTTGGATTTCATATTTGCCAGATGCATTGTTTGTTTGTTTTCTGTCTTAAAAAGACCAAACAAGCAAACCCCCTTAAATTTTCCCTGCTTTGCAAGTTTGCACTAAGATTCTAGTTCTTACAGACNTACTCTTGACCCAATGACAGCTATAGCAGTGCTTATATGTCTTCTTCATGGTCAAATAGTACTGTGTATGTATGCTTTTCCTGGGGACAACAGAGCTCTCCCTCTTCCTGCAAGCTAACAATATATTATTGACTGGTTTTTTGTTCAAGTACCACCTCTGCCCACAAAGCTTTCCATGAGATGTAAAAAAAATAAAAAAAGATTCTTGTGGCTTTCATGACTTTTCCATGACTTGGGAACTTCGAGAGATAACAATCTTGCAAGGTAAACTAGTTGTTTGGGTTGGTTTGTTTGTTTGTTTTCAGGTATGTCTAAATATAATAGAGTCTTGTCCATCATCATCTCACTTTGGAGTACTACACAGCCAAATGAATTGGAGGACTAAAATTTTGATTCAATGCCTTTGGGAAGTGGCAGAGATCTCTGTTGATGATTTCAGAACCGTAGTGCAGATCTCATTGCATACTATTCTGATTTGTTGGGGTTTGTACCCTCATGATACTTTATTANTTAGTTTCTCTTTTGGATAATGAGTCACAAACATTTTCAACTTCCTTATCTCTTCTGTCCTGCAGAGGAAGGAAATATCTTTCAACTCTAGATGTAGGGCAGTACCGCTAAGGGATTTCAGTGTAGTGATAATTCCCCAAAGTCCACCCATCAATGCAGCAATGAAACACAAACCTCTGCATTATTATTAATCCAAAATAATAATCAGCATGACGATTTTTTTTGATGTCTCCTACATCTCTGAATTGGAACTTCCTTTGCCATCCACTGCTGTCAATCACTGTGGAAAAGCTTTGCCTGAAAGCAAAGAGCTGATTCTGCTCAGCATGGAACCTGAAAACTTCAGCCATGAGGCAGTTAATGTTAATATACTAACAGAAATGACATTAAGACAGTAAAAAGTTCTGACAAATAAGAGTAAACAAATTTAAAGCTCTGACAAAAAGATGCCCATACATCTACTTACAGTGGCTTAATGGCCGAGCAATGTGTAATGTGTGACTTCTAGAGATACAGGGAAAACTGCTCTGCCTTTAGAAGTTCGCAATGCACACTGATGCTTTAAAGTGAAAAAACTGAGCCCTTCTGAAAGCGTTGTATCACAGCTTGCAGTCTGTCCAGTCCTCATTTGCTCCATAACATACATTCTCCTTAAAATGAAATTACCAGGATAAAGGATTGGATCTTCAACTTAAACAAAATCATAAGCAGATCTTCCACCTTATTATCTTGCTCCTGTGGTAAATGCACATCTGTCCATCTCAGCCTGCAGTGATTATCAATCAGTTACGCCCTGCATTAGTCTGCACAGAATAAGCTAAAGAAGACTCTTCCCCACAAGAAAAGTGAAAGAAAACATTTTATTTTTTCTTCCACGTAGCAAGCATAGCCTCTCTCAGCTCAGAAGAAGCAGCAGCAGTGGAAAGCAGAGGCTACATCCCAATCTGTCCCTGCAATTTGCTGCCACAGTACCAGGGTTGCCCCACTCATCCCTTGCAACAGGGACAGGGACCTGGGCTGGCATGAGCAGGGCTGGAGGACAAGAAGGCCATGGAAGTGCATTGGGAGCCTTTCTGTAATTGCCTCCTAAATGAAGAATCCTGAGGTGACAGGGTCTCTGCTAACTGGATCAGACCTTGTGCCCACCATTACGTTGCAGTGATGTCTTCAAACTTTATGGATAGAAAAGTTTCTCCCTTTCCCTTCTGCCTTCCCTTCTCCCTTTCTATTCCTTTCTCTTTCTTGCTCTCCTTTTTTTTTTTCACTCTTCTTATTTTAGCTCAGTGTGGGATACATTCACACACACACCCCCTTTCACCAGAGAAGAAATTGCTGCTGTGTGTGTAAAAAAGAATCTTTGATGGTGCTGCTAAGGAGTTCAAGGGCACAGCAACATTTTGCAAGCTGAAGTCTGTAGCAGATCTTTTCCTTGGAAGAGATCAAAATTAGGAACTGTGGTGCAAAATGTTGCGGAGATCCCTCCAGTTCATTCAGTTTTCTGGAAATTGGCTTATAGTGGCTTATCTCACATGTGCTTAATCGGTGGGTAAGTTAGAAAAAGTGAGAAGGTATCCAAAACCCCTCTTTTCTTCCTCACCACCCATGAGATGAGTTCCTATCTACCTGAGGAAAATTCCCAACTCAATTTTTCTGCTGAACAAATATAAATAAAATTATTTCTGGATCATACTTTGTACAATACACTCAACCTGCACCCGAAACAATGTTTTACAGCTGAGTCCTGAAGCTTGAAAGACAAAATCCATAATGAAAATGGTGATGGTGTCATTGCTCTGCTAATAATATAGTCATTTCAACCACTTAAAATAGTACCGTGCCACACAAAACACAGAACTGCCCTAGCAGACAGAAAGATTGAGAGAGTACAAGCAGGTACAACCATATCATCAGACTCAATTGCTCACTGTAGGGTAAATATTTGAAACAATATTAAGTGGACTCAGCCACATAATGCTCAATGACATTAATGGGACTCATACAGCTAAATTCCCCCATAGAGCTACCCCTATATTTCTGATAAGATAGTCAAGCAATGAGATGCGTGCTTTGTTGCATTAATTCGTGCCTACCCTGTTAACTCCATAACAGAAGCCAAGCACCACCAAGTTCAACAACTCCACCACCACACACAGCTGTACTACTGCAGACTATTGCTACTAGAAGACGTTAGCTAGAAACATTTATATAGCTAACCAAGCAGTGACGTTCTCAACTGCAACTGTAATCAGCCCTATTCACTGCGAGCGAGTTCAGTGTCATGAATGGCGCTGATTACTCATGGTTTGTAAGGCTTCCAGACAATCAGATTACACAGTAGCTCATGCCCATTTTATAATTATGTAACAGAGCAGTAAATAGAATTTTCATGAAAAATCCAATCAGTGATGTCCTTATTTTGTATTTTAGGTAGCTAACCAACATTTCCACCTGGAATTTCCTATTCAGTATTACCAGGGATGAATTTGGTTCAAATTCCACAGACTTAAAAAGATATAATTAACTTTGATTTTACTTCTGTTTTATCTTCTGTGATTTATTGAGGATATCAAACTTTCAGAGAACAGCTAGACATAATCTGGTATTTGAAAATGCCCAAACAAATCTATTTTTGAAAAAGCCTTATTAATGTTATTAAATTCTATTTTAGCTTCATAACAGTGAATAGGCTATAAAAATCTGTCTATGTCAATACAAAAGTGCCATAGGGCTAGAAAGTAAAAGCAACATAGATGTTCTTCAAGCATTCATAAAGGATGACATATCTTTGTTTCCTTAATCACTAAAATAAAAAAAGCTATGTCAAAATAGCAAAATGTCAAAATAACAAAATAATCTCCAGTAATCAATGGCAATCTACAGGAGCTCAAGTTCTGCTGAAACTAAGTAGAGGACTGTCTTCTAAGACTGCCTTGGCATCTACGCTAGGTGACTAATACAAGTCAGAAAGCGCACCGCATAAGAGGTCTAATTGTTTAAATCGTTTGGGAGGGGAATACTTTTCCAAAACTATGGGATAATGCTATTAGCTCTGGTAACTGGTGCCTCAGGGTGGCCTCATATTGAAGGAGGCAGACAATGTCTGAGCAGCAGAGTCCCTGATGCTAAGAGTTTTACAGACAAAGACAGATCTAGACAAGACTAAAAAAGTCAAGGATCAAAGAGTGGTAGAGAAGCTACAAGCATGTTCCTCTTGCACAACTTGAGGTTAATACACAATACTTATTCATCACTAGGTATAAATCTGAATGACTCTGAGTAAGCTTAGCAACAAGAGATTGCTTGTGATTTAGTTATGTACCCGACTTAAAAGGATTATTTTAATATTGATATCCATATTACTTGGTTTGCACAGGCTGAGTGTTTGCCATGCCGTGACCGGAATTGGGAACTACAAAGTCTATCTTACTCTCCTAATGCCAATTCCATGGCTTGCTTCTGTCAAACAGAAATCGGCATTGTAATTCCTTACTGTGGTTGCAGTGCAAGGTAGTACTACAACGGTGTGAGGGGAGGAAGAGGAGTACATTTGAATGAAAACTTGGATCCCAAAAGAGAATTTTCAGCCAGAATTAGTCTACTGGCATAAGTTACCCCAGATATTCCATTACTTTTTGTAGCCTGAACGCGGGAAATTATTGAGGTAAGATGTACATAACTGCGGTACTGGTATCCAGTTACAGAATTTGGACCAATGATACAAGGATCACAGGGCAGAGTGAGAGAGAGAGAAAATGGGAGCTTCCTACACAGAGCAGAAAGCACCAAAGCAATATTCACTGCACACTATATATATAAAAAAATAATCTCTGTACCCTTTGGATGACATGTAAATAATAGCTTAAATAATCACAATGATGAGTAGCGACAACATCAATAACAAAATAACAAAGCAAGAAAAAATATCAAAGCCAGGAAATACTCAAAATAATTAAAAACCAGAAAAGCAGAACGTATGTGAAATACAGATGTGAGAAGTATCCAGATAACAAAGAAAACCTTAAGTGCTGAACAAGCATTGTTATATGTATATATATATATGTACCTATCTAGAAAGCTTCAGGGGAGACTTTTTTTCTTTTTTTTGAGTTGGCTGCTCTTTTGCTGGTGCAGCTTCCAGCTACAGATATTATGTCAGCGCATTTTGCAGATATACTCACGAGAGGAAATGTATTAAAAATAGATAAATAGAGCATCTGCAAAAGGGCTTAATGAATGCAAGTAGATCTGAATATACTACTGAATCACTATTTTTTAGAGAATTCACACACCACAAGCCAACAAGAATTAAAATTAAATGCCTATGTTCTATTGAAATATATTAACAAATATTTTGCTTTCCCATTGTCATGATGTTCAAAGTCATTTTGTGTAAAGTGCTGTGACTATTTATCAAAGACCTCTACTAGTAATTTGCAGGGAAATCTTCTATGTTTTAGTTTAGACAAAGCATTAATTTTTACATTCGAGTAAAGGTCAACTACCACAGACAGATGCAGCTGTAATGAAAACGTGTTTTGCTGAACAATGAAATAGTTCTTTCCATATTCTGTGTCAAACGTCCCTTTAAATTAGCTATATTAAAACTGTAGGAAAAAAAGCACCCACTAATCCTTCAACTGTCAGGTATGATAAGGAATTAGTGAAATGTGAATTACAGGACTCAAACACTAAAACAGCACCAAGAACAAAACATTTGAAAAGTCTGAATTACAACAAAGGTTGGGCTTGCTTAAAAATAGCAAAGACTAAACTGTTACAGCTAGCATTTTATAGATTTATATACCAGATCTATATGCATTTATAGGATTTATAGAATTTCAGCCAGTGTTTTTTAGAACAGAAGAGTAAAATATTATGAACAGTTGGAAGAATTGGGAGAAATTCATGCTTAAAAATACCACAGTATTTGCGTTGTCCTAGAAGTAAAGACTCTGCTCTAATTTTTACATACCTTTGATGACCACTTCATAAACTGCTCTCAAAAAATTAGTTCAATGCAACAGTACAAACTAACTGAAAATTATTTACGACCGTGATTCAAATTTAGTGACATCAGGATCTCATTTTCCAGCTCTTAATGAAAACATACTCTGAGCATTAAAGAAAAATAAAATTAAAGTTATGGTCTATATCACAAAGTGCCATGTATTATTGATAAATGTGTGTCTTATAATTGCCAAGTTCACATTGATTTTTAACAAAGTCATGCTTAAGGGTTTCCAGGAGAAAATAAATATTATGTTAAAATTTTGAACTCGAACTAAAGATACTATAAAATCCATCTGCCATAGCACTTTTCTTCAGATATAAACTTTCCAAACTTCTACAGATTTACTGTTCAAGCTGTCTCCTTGTTGTCCTTTCTGCATTACTACAGATTGTGGTTCAGTTCAGTTTGAGGGGTAGCCTGAAAGGCGGTGATACGGATCCAAGCAGCCTTGACATCGCTAGAGTCTGAAAGCTTAGGAGACCTAGATTTTGAATGCAAAGTCTGCTTAGAGGCCTCCAACCAAGATCAAGATTTTGATCGTATTCGCATTTGTATAAAGCCGGAAGGGTTTGGCTAAAATTGTAGACTTTCCTAAGCCAGCATTTTCAATATTCTGCACCTAAAGAAATATACAGCTAGACAGAAAACAGAATTCTTTTTGAGTTTGTTTTTATTCCCTATAAAAACCAGATGTTACTGTTTCAAAAATTTTCCACTGATAGGATTTGAAAAAAGAACCCTAATAAACCAGAGAATGTTGAAACTTTTCAAATCAATAACATTTCATTTTTGCTATGTTAACATATAGTGACAAAACAGAATTGATAAAAATGAGAATTTCCAAATAACTCACTTCAGCATTTTCCAAGAGAAAATTGCCTTAGAACAGTCCCTAAAACTTCCAGCTTTCAGTAAACTAATGTTTCTGTTGCCTTTTTTGTTTAGAAAACAATCGTTATTATCCTAAGAAGAATGAAGACAATATAAGCAACTCCAAAAGAAAAAAAAAATTAAAATAATACAAAATCAGTTCTTTTGAAGGAACTACTTGAGATGTTCAAGTGTAAGTGTTTTGTTTTAAAGTGTAAGTGTTTTGTTTTAAAGTGTAATGTGAATGGTTATCTCAGCGGTAAAAATAAAGTTTGTATCTTAATACTGTAACTTCTTTAAAATAAAGATGACAGAGATGAAATTTATCTCACACAAGTTCAGGCACCAGCAGTCAGCAGTG
>VZTM01020315.1:1090-21147 GCA_013400555.1 Jacana jacana
CAGGCAGTTGTAGAGAGTTCTACCCTAGCCTCCTTTTCTCCAGACTCCACTTAAGCTCCAGGAGTATTGGGAAGCAGATCATTCAGACTAGGTGTTCTTAAAGGAAGTGTATGAGCTAAGGCAAAATTATTTATAATTCACTATGTTCAAAGTCTGAATCCACAACAATCCACACAACAGTGTGTGTGTGAAAACTACATAGTAAACGGATATCAAGGTGGTTACTGGGTCTTGGTGAATGGCTTATAAACACGTTCTCCAGATAAGTGCAAGTATGCCGGGACAAAGATCCTTCACAAAATCAGTGCTCGGCCTGTGACCAGTTGGTTTTTCACTAAGGGTAATCACTTAGGAGCTGTTAGGGAGTTCAGATACAGCTGTCTGGACTTCTTTGAAATCAAATAGTCTTCAATTTCCCCCTCTGTATCAGAGTTTGCAAGAAATCATGCTTTCCTCCTTTGACATTGCTATGAGTTATTTGAGTGAGAGCTTGGTGAAATATGAAAAGGCGACAGCAAATTCCCATGATAGGCATCAGCAGTATAAACTAGATCTATTTATACTTCCACAACTTAGTTACTTATGCCAATTTAAATGGCACACTTTTGTTTTAAAGTATATGTAAACACTAATGAACTGCTCCAATGAATACGCATATTAGAAATCCTCCCTTGTTACACAAATATAAGTAACGGATAACACTGAATTACAGTCAAATCACACACCACTCTGCAGAAGACTGTTGGGAAAGCTAAGCTCTCCGTATGACTCAAAGACTAACGCTTGTGGATAGGCCAGGCTATAAATCAAATGCAGCGTAAAAAGCCATGGACAGAGACTGCTCTTCCTCTGTATTCCCTTTAGAAAACGTCAATCAATCCCAGAGCCTTATACTGCACCTTAAAGCAGGACTGTGGCCAAGTTGATGGTGGAACACCACTTTCTCAAGCTACATTTAATACGTGATTCAAAGCCATCAGCACAAAGTGTTGCACAAAATCCTGTGAAGATTGTATCTCAGCGTGACAAAGGGATGGATTATTGTAGCAAGGTCTGTTTCTGAGAGAGGCAGTCACAATCTTCTGAGAAAGCACAAAGGGCAAAAAGAAATCTGTGGAAATCAAATCAGCCTGTATTTTTGACCTGTGGAGGCATGGGCCTTTTCAACGCACTCTAATTTAGTGGGAAATGTGTTTATTTTACTTATGCTATTTGCAAATTTTCTCCAGGATTACCATAAAAGTAATGAGGTTATGTTATTACAAGATATCTATGATAACACTCCACTATTGAACCATTTTACTACTTTTGTGTAGATAACAAAACAGCAAGTAGTGGAACATAGTTAAAATATTACAGTTCTCCTGTAGGTGAAATACTGTACAAAGGGTACAGTAGCCTTTATTCCAGCAGCCTGATTACCCACAAGTATGATGTGTAACAAATCACTGGCAGGAATGATTACCTGGAACAGAGCAAGCTACTATTTTATCAATCATTTCTTTTAATAAAACAAAGTAGTGTATTAGAGTCACATTTTATGGATGTGTGCACTGACTAAATTCCTGTTTAAAATGTTGTATTTTTCTTTGACCTTAGTATTTGATGGGCACACCTACAGTTCACTTACTTGTAAAAACAAAATGCCAGAAAATAATCCAAGAAGAAAATCTCTGTCAGACTCAGATTAATGTGATTATTTTATCTTGTACCTATGAAGGATGTCAGTTGACTTATACTTTAACTCATTTTAAAGAAAAATACCAAGAACTGAGACAAAAAGAAAACAAGATTAAGTTGAAAGTCATACATTAACTAGATCCTAACTGTGAAAGACTCTAAGCCTAATAGTGAAAATTAAAGGTTTTACTCATGAAGCAAATATTGCATGTGTGTGAGAACAAAAAACTAATGCAGAGGGCAGGAACTGTGAGGTTTCTTGCACTGGTTTACAAAGCACAAATTATGCATAAAACTTAAGCACACATCAGAGGTTTTTGATGCCAAAGCTTGATACTGAAAATAATGTCATCTAATGCTAAACACATTTTCTCTTCGCAAATATACATTTGTCTCTTCATTTATACTTTAATATCATACCTTGAACCTTCTGTCAGTTTGTATGATTCTACCAGGACTCTAAAATTATCTTCACAACTAGAAGCTTTAGAAGTCTTTTGATAAAACTGCAAACACCTGAATAAAACCAAAAGATCTTATAAATTCAGGGTATGCATTTACACATATTTTGTATTTGTTCTATTTAAACAGAATGACAATTGCATTTAGACAAATGACAACTGCCTTTTTAGAACAAGTGAAATTCAAAATGCCAAGGTAAGACAAGATGGAATTAAAGATCCTTATAAACCTTTACCTACAGGTACATCAGTTCCTGCTCTCCAGACTTGACTCCAGTAATCACCTTTGTTAATCTGCAGAAATGCTGTTCTGACTCCTTCAGCAGCCTTCCTTCATGCCTCCTCCCCACTTTGTGTGCTTCCTGCTCATCTCAGCAGTGGACAAACTCCTTGCTGTCCTTCAAATACTTGGCTGGCAAGTCTGTCCAGCTCGTAGCTCTCCACAGAAAGGGCAGCCCCCAACTCTGGCCAGTTTCTTCTGGAGGAAACATGGCACAGTAGCATCCAAAAGTAAAGTAAATACAATCAGTCATAGTGAGCCAGGAAGAAAAGAAAAAAAAAAAAAAAAAAAGAAAAGAAAAAAAAGAAGAAACAACCTCTACTCTTCTGGTAGGTTTCCCAAGTAGTAAAAAATATGCATTACTTCATTTCCCAAATGGCAAGAAACTCCCAATGTTTTGTCTGAATTTGGTATTTTCCTCCTTTGCCAAAAAGAAAGCTACTACATCTGCAGTATAGCAAAGCCATTGTCAGCTAAAACAAAGCACCTAAGTAACTTGATAAATATAAACACACACACACACAAAAAAAAAAAAAAAAAAGCATGAATGAGATGCCACACTTTTTCTGAAAAGAGGCTCTTTGGCCATGCCAGTTGTTATAGGCTTAAACACCCATGGCTTTCTGCCTCTTACTTTTAAAAACTATGGTTCTACTTAGTCAGAGCAACACCAGCCTTTCATGTCCAGGTCATTAAAGGTGAAATATTAATCTAGAATTTCAATGCAGTTTTATTCACCAGAAATATTTTGGAAATAAAGTAGATCTTGAAAAAGCCTTCTGACCTGGTATCTGTCAGGCCTGGTCAAAATCAGAATTGGCATTAGCTTATACTGAAAGAAATTAAACTGAAATAACTAGAGGTGATAGGCTAGAATTATTCATTATATTAAGCATAGGTATCCTTAAATTTTTATTAAATTCCATTTAAATGCCATTAAACCAAGAAGAAGGGAGCAGTATATGGTTAATTGTTTTGTTTAAATAGTAACAGTAGGTTTTATTTTTCCTACTGTGTGGTAAGGTGATGTGGACTTTTTTGTATGTTGCACAGAAATATTACATCCTGTATAATTTTCATTATAGTTTTGTATCATATACAGTTCACTTTATATTTTCAAAGGTATTAAGTAAATCTCAGAATTTTATTTTATGTAACTCCAATTCTTTCTCCGCTATACATACCTTGCTGCTGCACTACTCAGTTGCATTGTTATAACTGAACTTTTTATTACTTAATATATAGAAAAACTTAAGTAAAAAAATAATACTTCGGAGTAATTCATTAACTTCTTTGTACTAAAAAAAAAAAAATAGCTACAGCTGAGATCCCAAGAGACTAGTTCCAAAATAATCAAACTCCCATCTGTTGAAAATTCACTGAAATCAACTTACCAACAACCCTACAGTTTCCCCAAAATTAAAATGAATGTAGTAGCAGGCCTTATATCTCCATGGCTAATTTAGTGTTTATGGCATTCAGTCAGGAAAATATTTTGGCATGGTTACTAAATTTTCCACTAATCGAAACAAGAATGCCATCCCTTCAGATGTTTTGTTATACATATCTCTAGAAGCACATACAACAGCTTCCTGTCACAAGGTAGTCCTTTGGAAACTTAGATGCCAAAAGTTAGGCTGCTAAATCCACAGTAAGTACTGTTTTGTGGCTACACCTGCAAATTACACTGCAATCAATGCAAACCCACCTTCCTAGTTACAAATATTTTATCTTATCCATGTGCTTGTGTATGGATTTAGAACTTTCTTTAGGAGACATGGTTTGATCACTTTGGATTACTATTTTTGCTTGATCTTTCTTAATCATGAGAATATGATTTCTGCAATACAGAACAGTTTGGTCAACACACTTTAAACTTCCACCTGTAGATTCAGATTAGTTTCAGATTATTCTTTGAGCACTTGAATATCTGTAAGGAATGCTGATAAATTATAAGAGAAAAAAGAAGCCTTTTGATTTTTTTCCTTTCTTCAATCATAAAAGACAAGCCTATTGCAGAATTGGGCAATTCTGAAATCAGACTTCTGTAGAAACCAGTCATCTGCTTCCTCAAAGAAGATAGTTGTATGATGTTGCATGTTACAACACTGTACTTGCATGTTGTTAATATCTATATCTCCTGTGCAAATATTTCACAGGGGAATAAATTCTGATAATATAGTTTCACGTCTTTGAAATGGCCAAGTTGGCATTTTCTGATGAAAAAAGACACAGAAAAAATGTCTCTTATTTGTAATTATCATTCTTAATTTGAGATTTCTTTTCTTCATGTGGTTTACTGTACTGAGACTTCTATCAGTGTTTTGCAATGCAAGAACACTGAGGCTTCAAAAAAGACCCTGGAACTCCTGTTGGGATATTAAAATTACTTATTCCAAATCTTCAGTTAGATTCTTCATAACATGGTGTTATCTTGTCAATTGTTTAAAACAAATGAGACCAAGCCAAATGGTTTGTGTTTATTTGTCATTAAGGCACTCTTGAATATTTTGCTGATAAGGCAATGCATGCGAACAGTTATTATATGAGCTGTTCCTGTTCTTTGACGTAGCCATAGTCCAAACTATGTTATTGTGCAGAACTTCAAGTAGTTCTTGAACTGCAAAGCCTTTTTACAAACTTGTGCTAATGGGGAAATAAAAAACCCAAAGACATAAGTATACAAAACACAGTCCATTTCTTCCTCCAGATCCACTGATCCAATTCTATTAGATACACAGATGTGAAGCTGAATTTGCATGGTGATGTTAATTAGTAAATTAGTTACAATTAACAAAAATATCATGAAAAGTTGACATCAAATAGATTATAAAATAGAGACTTTGCACTGTAAAGTCTTTGGTGTTAAAGTGAGTATATGAAACAGCTCATATTTTTAGGGGAAAAAATCAAACTGCTATTTATCACTTATTGCCCCACTGTTACACCAGGACATGATCTAATTTACCTTGTTACAAAAATATTTTACGCACAGTACTTAAACATTCGCTTTGGGAGAATACTTGTGAGAGGCTGTTACCACCAGCACCTCCAGAACTGAAGTTCCCTTTCATTTCACTTAGGCATATTTGAGTGCAACTTCTTGCTTACATAGTGCTTTTGCTGTTGAGATGTACTTTAGTTTGTTCCTCCACTAAGGCCCAGGATAACAGGCATCTTTCTTTAGTTTTTAACGTCAGCATCCTCCCTCTTGTGTTCATTGTCCATTTATACCATTACACCTGCATTCACCTCTCTTTGACTTCATTCTCCCTTTCTCTCTTTACTCTTCTTTCTACCTTTATTTTTCTATTTAGACTGCATGCCATTCCGAACTTCCCTAGAATCATAGAATCATTTAGGTTGGAAGAGACCCCTGGGATCATCAAGTCCAACCATCAGCCCTACTCTACAAGTTCTCCCCTACACTAGATCCCTCAACACCACATCTAATCTGCTCTTAAACACAGTCAGGGAGGGTGACTCCACCACCTCCCTGGGCAGCTGATTCCACTGACTGACCACTCTCTCCGTGAAAAATTTTTTCCTAATGTCTAGCCTAACCCTACCCTGCTGCAGCTTGCAGCCATTCCCTCTTGTCCTGTCGCTCATTGCCTGTGAGAAGAGACCAGCACCAATATCTCTACAGTGCCCTTTCAAGCAGTTGTAGAGAGTGATGAGGTCTCCCCTCAGCCTCCTCTTCCTCAGACTAAACAACCCCAACTCCCTCAATCGATCCTCATAAGCCTTGTTCTCCAGGCTTCCCTGATTGTTTCTTACTTTGTTTTTGCAAGGCACAGCTTATGAAATTATTCTTGTTCTCCATTGTCCTTGATGTATTTGATTGAGAAAAATTTATTTTATTCCCATGTGTCAGGGAACCTCAGCCTAAATACCAGGGCTCACTTTTGAGCTGCAGGAAGACTGCACAACAGGCCTAAGGTTACCAAGCAAAGTACAGAAGAACACTGGTATTCTCATCATTACACAACAGTGGCACACATCAGCCATGACCTTCAGATCTTCTTAACATACAAATAAGCTACTTCAGCATCAAAGAGGAGTGGGAGGGGAATCAGACTAATCATATATTTGGGAAAACCTGAGATGATGTGTCATTCAACATGGAGCCTGCTGTCCATTCCACTAAACACAGTGAGACTGAGTTGTTTTGTGTTTGTGAGTTCACTCCCATTCAAATTATTTCGAATGACAGTGTCCATGTTCTTGAAGAGGTAGTTTCCTGCATTCATAGAAATAGGGGAGTTTTCTGCCAGGTTTACTAAGCAAATATGGAATGAGTGTCAGATCAGACTACAATGCAGACTAAAATTGTACAAGGCTGTTGTGCTGAACAGACACAAGGTTTTGACATAGTAAAGAAAACACATCTGCCAGCTGGAGAAATTCCACCAGAGGCACCTATGTGTCTTGCTCTGAGTCAGATGCTGCGCTAAACTGACCAGTGATGAATTCCTGCAGTGTATCCACATGGAAGGCCCAGGTGTAATGGGCTGGACATATGGCTTGGATCAATGATGTACATATGTTCAAGTACCTCCTATGCAGGGAACTGGAGTGTGGAAAGAGGAAGCAATGGTGATCCAAGAAAGCGCTTCTAGGACACCCTAAAGGCAGGATTGATTGAGTGCAACCTTCCGGCCAAATCTTTTGAGCTCTTTGCCAGAAAGAGACAGCAATGGAGCATCAAGGTGAGGGAAGGCATAGGCCTCTTTGAACAAAAACAGATGTTGTTGGGCAGGAAAAGCATGTGGGGAAAAAAAATAAAAAAGATTGTGTCAGCAACAGCAGCAGCAATAGATCATTCCATGCAGATAATGAGTGGCATGGTGACAAGCCTAGTAAAAAGTAGTTATCCCACACAGGCCTCTACGAGCTTTCTTTGCACCCACCGAGTTTGACTCACCTATCAGCTGAAAAGGACCACCTCCTTCACTTGGGGGGGCAAACTGTGGGTGATTCGACAGTTTTGTGCATATAAAAAGTATCTGAGGCAAGGTTTTTTGGGTTTCTTTTTTTGCTTTCACTTTGTTTATTGAAGCGAAATTCAAAGGAATATTAAAACAAAGTCAACTCAGGAAAGCAAAACTATTCTAAGTTAATCATGAAAATGCAAACATTTTATCTTAATGTTTCTTTTCTTTCTTCTCACATTTTGCTAATGTCAAGAACTCTGATCCCTCTCTTTTATTCTAGTAGCCTTCTCATCATAAAATATGACATCTGCCAGCTTTTAAGCATCTTGGGTATACCAACTAGCTGCTGGTTTTAATGACATGCATACCTTCTACCCTTGTTCCAGGTGGGAGTCTTATCAGAAGCCACGGAACAAATGAGAAGGGAAGCTGACCTACCTCAGAGACCCCTGCAGTTCAGGACAGAAGTAGCCTGGAGAGGGTTACATAGAAAGCTGGCAATTTCTGAGGGCATAGCTAGGACACAGCTTAATAAAACAACGCATGTGTCTTAAGTGCTTCCTCATGCATCTATATAACTGCATGCATCTAAGTCCTCAGGCCTTTAGCTAAGGCTCTAGGGACCCAGTTTGTCTCACTACTGACTGTAAAAGGTGATCAGGGTGATTATCCCAGACTGTGATGTTTGCCAGTAAGATATCAAACATTGGATAAAAAATATCTGTGGGAATCTGAGCTTTTTAAAGTGGAGCTTTCTAGAATTCCATGGTCCTGCTATATGCACCAAAAGCTTGGCAGAACACAGTGCTCAGTTAGAGCTGGTAAATTAAGCAATAAGTTACTGGAAGTTATGTGGGTACCACTTACGTTCTCAGTCAACATTTTAGAAAAGAAGGAATGGCATCTCTCTCAGTCCATTTTTGGAAGGCATAGCTCAGTTGATAATGACAACCTGTGCTCTGCGTGGCAGATCTTCATTTGTTGTTGGCCATTGCAGGCCTGACACAGCACTCAGCAGACCACCTCCCTGCACAAGATAAAAGACTCTTTTCCTGACCTGTGTACCAGGACATTTTTTTAACCTGCTCACTGGCTGTGATGAGGTCCAGTCCTAGGTGTCTAGCCATCCTCCCCCCCCAGGAAAATTTGACACCTGACTGAAGGCTGCTGAACTTTCTTCAATTCCTTCAAGGACCTAGCAGCAAACTTACCTTTTTTTTTTTTTTTTTTCACAATCATTAGCATTCATGTCAGACGAGAAGTTCCCTTCAGAGAAGCTGAAAGATCCAAAAAGGAAAGACATTCAAAACTTTTGCACTTTCATCTTTCCTGCTGGGAAAGCAAGGCAGCATTCACTTCTGAGAATAGCTAGTCTTTAGCAAACTGCAGGGACAGTTTTGCAGTTTTCTGACTCATCTATGCAGTCAGCAAGTCTCCTAGTTCTATATCCCTACACCATCTGATCCTTGTAAGCCCATATATCTCTTCAGGGCATGAAAGCCCATTGAGATGAAGCTGCTGATTAAATGAACAGCAGCAATAGGAAAAACTACAGTGTTACAATGGGATTTGAAGGAGAAAGGAAACATGGAACAAATACCATTTCACTTCCCCATGATTTTCATCTTTACTCCAAACAGGTAAGTACAAGCTCTATAAACACAACAGGGAAACAAATGTCTATGCAGTAGTGTCAGACTAGCACCTACCTACTTTTCCTCTCTCTGTTATTCTTACTTACAAATTTGTATGAAAGCACCATGCTACAATTTCTGTCGCTACAATATGATAGAGACAAACCAAACATAATTTGAATATTATTTGAATAATAGAAAACCTTTCTCAAAAACTGTATAGTCAAAAGAAAAGCAACCCCAAGTACTATATACAGAAACCTCAAAAGCAGTTAAAACTGCTTAGTTTACATAGTGCATCAGGAGGAAATCGGTACATTACTTTCTAAGATACTTTCTTAAAGCTGTGACTGGTCTCACCAAGTTGGGTAAAGTGTCCTTGTTCAAACACAGTATCTAAGCTTTATGCCTAACTTATAAGCACATGCTGAAGACCTATTGAGGGCAAGTGTTTAGAGGAGCAAGCCAATCAGGAACACAGCACCTGAGGTGGAGTTTAAGCCAAAGTCCAAAAGTAGTATCCAAAAATTTTTCCTTGGCTGCTGCCTAGCCTTGAAGGCAATGTGACCCTCACAGTGCTCAGATTTGCTCTAGTTTGTGCTGGGATGAGGAGGTGGACACCTTGCTTACCAGCCTGGAGAGAATCCCAAACTAGGCCTGACTTCATAAGAAATTCCATCTAGGAAGTGGTTGGTAGTTCTTGCCCCTTGAATGAGTCCCTACTGGTTGAGCTGCCTGACTCAGATCACAACCTGCAGAGTATGCCCAAGATGTGCTAATAAAATCAAGCTGCTGACACCATCATGAGAAGCTGTGCCTTGATTTTAAAATCCAAGGGCAAGGGAAAATTAATGCACTTTATCCCGTTAATTAACCTATGTAGTGGGAATAGGGTATACAGCTCCATACATCCCACTCCCTTGGCTCAAGGATTTAGGACACTGAACTGGGGCAAGAGCTACAGAAGACAGAAGAAAATATGAAAAAAATTGCTCTGCAGCTGTTAAGCTGTTGGTCAGGTGATTTCCTTTATGAAAAAGACTGTCCCCTGCTCATTCTTCTGAAGAAAATCAGCAGCAGGCTTATACTGGCGAGAGGATACACAAATCTGTGGCGTGCAAGTGGGTGCAGATGCCTGGGCTAGGCTGCTGTCGCCCCAGGGAGGGGCAGGATTTCATGCAGCCCGGCTCAGCATATCCTGGGCTGGTGGACGGGGTTTGATCTCATCCTGACATACCTAATCTTCCCTATGGGCTGTACAGAATGCTAAATTCTCTTTCCAGGGCCAAGCACATCTTTCTCCAAGAGTTCTCCTGAATTATGACTGAATCGGATAACTTTGCCATTTTTGCAGCACCCAATAGACAGACCCAGCTGTATAAATAAGCACAGTTTGGCTGAAGTCTGTATAACTTCACTGATTTATGTCTGCTTAGATTCTGGCCTTGCAATATTGATTTACGATTTGATATCTTAGCACTTACTTTCATAGGCAACAGGCCTGAGAGTTCATACAATCAAATGGATATTTTTTTAAGCCACTCTTCAGTTGTAATCAGAATTTCTTTTTACGTTCATTGCATAAAAATTACTACCAGCTTTAAAAACACCATACTATAGTCACCTTAATGTTAAACAAAGAGGTCTTAATTTTCCAGAATTTTGCGTTTGAACCAGAACAGGAAACAGTTTTCCAAGAGCAGAGCAAGTAACCAATCTGTGACTTGTATATACAACTAGTATGTTAATTATATCTCTGTCTTCCATCCTTTTGGCTATTGTAATTTAAAATTATTTGGGGGGGGTGGAGGGGTGGGAAGGAAGAGAAAGCACAGTTGACAAAACAAAGAATTAGTCTGAGATGATTACTAAAGTCTCTGGAAATTTTCATGTGTACAACATGAATTTAAACATGTCAGAATTTAAGCCCATAAGTCACAGAACCCACCTTGGATTCATATTCTAATTTAGGAATAAAACGATGAAAGTATAATTATGTGACAGAATTATACTGAACACAACTGAGAGTTACCAAGGATTGAATTACTTGTCTTTCTCCACCTTGTCCTCAGCCAAGTGGAAGGAAACAGCTGGCCAGAATTTTTGAGTGCCTTTAATGAAGTGAATACTTAGTTGTTAGGATTTGGTGATTAAATGAAATAAGACTAATATTCCTGTGTGAATTTGCTGAAAGGTGGTTGTCCTGAAAGGAAAGCAACTCCCTACGTGAGATTTAGCTAGGGAATAAACTTATTCAAAAGATCAATTTATGGAGAATATTCTTAGGGGTTTCTATTTTTTATTGTTATTATTATTACAAGACTCCTTAAAGACACTAAGCTAAGGCACAAATTAACTGATTTATTTTGGATGTCTCACCTCAACCAAATTCATATAGATGGCTAAAATAAATAAATAAAATAAGTGAATTTATTCTGCTGTCAGGACCCTCTTAATGTTCTGCTATAATGAATATAAAGCTCAGAGGGTTATTCCAAGGTGGCTGTAGGTTAGATAAAAGTCTTCAAAACAAAATCTTGAATCAACATTATGTAGCATTCTCAGTATATAGGAAACTCATCCTGATGTTGGAAGTTTAGGTATAACAACAGGCATCAAAAAGTGACCAAAAATATGATGTTGGACATTTTGCATCTGTTTATGTTTTACTAGAGGAGACGTAAGAAATTCCAGATTCACTTTCATCATGTTTGGTACTTGCAGTTGATCTATATTCCAGATTTGCTTAACAAGAAATATTAACTTTCTGGGAATTCATCCTCCCTCTTAGCTACAGTTATAATCAGTTCATAATGTAATGCATGAAGAAAATATTTTTAGCCAAATGATCAAACTACACTTGCCATTCTTTTGGGAAAAAAAAAAAAAAAANACCCCCCAACCCACAAGCAAACACATGAGCAACAACCAAACAAAAACAGGGTATACTCTGCTAAACTAAAACATCAAACACCAAAAGCGCTGCTAAGTCACTTTGATGTCAAGTCAGATGGTTCCAATAGGAATTTAATTCTATCAAACAATATACTGAGTAATCACATTTGTGTTCAGGTTATTGTTTAAAGGCACTAATAAAACTATTTAACATGCAATATTGAAAAATAACAGCGTACATAAATACCTCTACCTATCATTGACAAGTAAAATGGGTTAATGTCTTCATCCATCGTTTTTGTCCATTCTGAATAGTTAAAATGCTCGAGGCATTAGCCACTTCACCTTCTAGAGCCAAGAAAGTGTTCAAAAAGTCATAGCATAAATTATTCTTATTAAACATTTTAAACATGAAAACAAAACCCTCCACTTACAACTTCATCCACATCTCAATTATATAAAAGGGAGATTTTTCTGACAATTTCAGTGAACTTTTGTTGAGATCTACAAACCAACACAACCCAATTAATTGACAGAAGTCTAAATAAGTGTCACCTTTAGCTACTGCACACAATGCCCCTGGGTTTGGTAGGGCTTTAGTGCTTAACTTGAAGTAGTGAAGAACCCACTTCTATCAGTAGCAAGGCAAACCATAAAAAAGTAACTGAAAAATATTAGTGACAATAAATTTGAGGGGAAAAGAACAAAATACTGTATCTAATTGATTCTTTTTGTTTGTTTGTTTGTTTCATATTCTCAAGGCTTCCAGGATTTCGGTGACATTTAAGATGTTTTCTAACAGTATTATGCTTGGAGTTTTTTACGCATTGCTCAGCTCCTGTTAGTTTTCAATTTTGCCTATGAGAGGATATCACAACAATACAATCTAAACCTTCACAATACTCACTCTGACCTTTGAAAACCTTCTGTGTAAAACACTATTAATGTCTATGGAGAGGAACCTCTAAAATCTAGAGATACTTAAACAAAATCTTAGAGTGGGCACTTATGAGACATTATGAGACATTATCTATCATTTTAGTAATATTCCTTTTTTTTTTATTTTTTAGGGCTGATTTATAGACAAAGGCAAAATAAACAGCTGCCCAGGGCAAGGGATTGCTAGAGGAATGCACTGGGGAGGGTGAAAGTGAAACAGAGCACGACAGTGCTGCAAACAAATGATGCAGCCACAAGCACCCCATCCGTCCGGAATGAGCAGGATCTGGATGCTTGGTTCCCTTGCTCAGGCCCCCCAGTTCCCCACGTCAGGCACAAGTTCCTTAGTCTTGGGAAGACAAAACTGAATTCCCTCTGGACCTCTGTCAGCTCAAATGGATGTCCTCAGGCACCCTGAAGAAATCCTCTTAATTTCTAGTGTGAAGTCCTATGCAGTTTGGCTCTCTGTGCTATTTTTCCTTTGTTTTTAATGCTACCAAACAAAATACTGCCTGCTTAGAGCCAAATCTGAGCACAATTTCTTCATGAGCATGGGATTTGCTCAGGCTAAGTCTGCTCTTTCCCTGCAACTTCAGTGGAAAGAAACACATCCCCAGCCAGCAGTAGCCAGCTTCACTTGGATGCTACATTCCCTGATGTAAGGTGGTGGCAAACCCCACGGGTAACAGAACAGAGCTCTTTCAGGGTACTGCCATGCCTTGGTCACCATCTGAAGCGAAGTCACAGAAGGGAAAGGCAGCTGCAGTCACTGTCCTGTGCAGCACGATGAGCCAGTTGTTAGGGCAGAGGAACTACCCCTAAATTTGTCTTGCTTATTTTCTCAGTCTTTCCCATATCCAGACTACATTTTATGATTTTCAAACCCACATGAAAACCAATTATACAGTGTCAAAGAAACACAACACATGGCTACTGGCAAGACAGAAGCACA
The DNA here is from genome assembly GCA_013400555.1 of Jacana jacana. Classification (NCBI taxonomy): domain Eukaryota; kingdom Metazoa; phylum Chordata; class Aves; order Charadriiformes; family Jacanidae; genus Jacana; species Jacana jacana. Next base: position 14,869 of record VZTM01020315.1, read on the forward strand.
TTAAAGTGAGAAAATTTTAACTGTAAAGCCACAGAAAGTATATCAGACTCAGGCCTGTTCAAGCAAGTTTGAATTGCTTTCAGAAAATGGCATTATTTTTAGATCATGATGCTCTCCTAATCTGATACTTAAATTATCCTAGATTAATAGGTTTTATATGACATAAAACACTTTTTAAGCACTGTTGATTGACCATTGCAAAAATGTTTTGAGATAATTCCTTTGGTATCATAAATACTGACCAAAATCACCAAATATTCTTCTGAAATAAAGCATCTAAGGTTAGACTTTCCTGCAGATGTGCATAATTAGCCATCTCCGTTATACAAGAGAGAAGTGTGTGTGCACACACATGTGCACATGAATATGTACAATACCTGGAGAAATGGCAATATATGTATACATACATGGAAACCAGAGATCTGAATTCTTGCTGGTGTATTTATTAATAAGCACAGCTGGGAACTGAGAGATCCTTAACAACTTCCTTCATATGATTTCTTTTCTTTCCATTTCATTTCTTTCTTCTTGGATGGCAGTAAGGGTTAGATGTTTATTACTTTATATGCATTATGTCATGTCTTATTTCTCTGGAGTAGCTAAAAGGAAGCAAGAGTAAAGCATATTTTTCTCTCTTGCATATCCTTTCTACTGCTAAATTCTTACATTTGTTTTTCTTCCTAGGAGTAATTTTTGGTGAGGGAATCACTGACTGACTGACCAACTGGTTCAAGGAAAGCATTAGATACACTACAAATGCTTTGGCAGGACTACTACATCTGGCAATTTAGCCCTGACTTGTCCATATCCCTTTCCCATTTCGGAAGATAACGAAATAACCAAGGCTCAAATCCTGCAAATGTTAATGTAAACCAGCAACTATAAACTTACAAATGGCTCCACGCCTGCATTGACACTAGCTATCTGCATACATTTGTGGACAGATATGGGAGCTCTGTGTATATAAATTTAGCATGGAGCCTTGCTGCAATCAGTTAGTTACAGCATATTGCAGTACTAACACTGCTGGAAGAAACAGAAAGTCTCTAAATAGCTACAGCCAATAACTGCAATCCTAGAAACTCTCACATCTGAATAACATCAATGTCACAAATTCTCATGCTGGATTTGGCAGTCCTCACTGAAATAAGGTAAATTACTTCACCAGACTAAGTGTTTATGGGATTATGTAACTCCCTGCTACTCTTTATTCCACAAAAAGCCAACAAAAAGGCATATGAAAAGAGAAAACACGTAATGAGATATATATACATATATGCCTATGTATAAAGAACATATATGTGCACATTCTCACACAGTCAGACACGTACACCTATATATATATTTGTACAAACAGCCATAGTATGGATGATGAGTGAAAAAAAAAACATCTGTGTTATTTCCTTCTAGTACATGCTGCCAGGTACTTCAAGAATCAAGTTTAAACAAAATATTAGGGCTACGAGGCCAAACATTGATAATTTAGGAAATCCACAAGTAAAGGCTAGTTTTTGAACCAGTGCCTCATTCTCAGAGCTCTGTCTATCCAGCAGACAATCAAGTGGGGTGATGCAGTGCCTAGGGAAGAAAAAAGATAATAACTTCTTTGTTTCTGAGTCTGACAAAAAATGTTAATCATATGAAATCTTTCCAATTCTCACACTGTGGACAATGGTGCTGGAATCTGGATTTCAGCAGAAGTTTATTACCTGAGACAAGGGAATAATCAACAGTGACTATGGACCTACTGCTATGGGGAATAAGAGATTTACACTGCCAGTGACATCCCAGTAGCAGAGGAACCCTGAAAAACAGAAATCCTGGGTTCTACCCCAGATTCTGGAAGATGATGTGCTTTAGTGGCTATAGGCCTTTTAGGGTCTTTTCTAACCTGTCATATCCCACCCCTATCTGCATGCGCTGTTTTCACCTCCCTTCCCATCTTCTTTTGTTTCTACTGCCTGATTTTGTCCATGACCTCTTCTAGAACCTGTTGCCTCCTTCAGATCCTAAGTCCTGCAGATATCTGCCTCTGTTCCAGCACTGCTCCCCACTCACACTTCTATTCAAGGCTGATTAATCTGTCCTTCTTCAGATTGCTCTGAAGCGATGTGGATGGCAATGAAGGAGGAATGAGAGCAGAAAAAAGACAGTCTGCTTGCCCTTGCTTCTAGAGTTACTGAGGCACATAAGAGGAACAATTATAGGGAACGACATGCTTAGCTTTGCTCTGAGACTGCCAGCCTTGAACATACACACTACAGATTAAATCTACAAAGAATTAAACTATAAGCTATTATATCAAGTATACTCAATGATAATTCTGCCTAAATGGGTGTGTATTTTTATAGAGAAAGCAAAGAACTACACCTCTTTCTGGCCTCAAGATACTCTCCTTCCTAAATTTACATCATTTACTGTAAAGCAGTAAGGTCACACAGATTTTTAACATTAGCAAACCAAATCGTTTTTCCCTATCATTCCTGGAAACAGTTAAACTGTTTTGCTGAAGCTTTCTTTTTATATAAAAGCAAGACACACAGTGTGAGGCAGACATCAGTCATAAAAATTCTTGTCTGAACGATTACATCTAACAATAAGAAACACACCGGAATCTTACATAAGAAAATGCTATCCATCTTTAAATAGGGATCTCATTTCCAGCTCCATCTGTAGCATATATATACATATAAGTATTCATTTTTGAATATTATCTAGTTTTTACCATCTGCTAGCATTGTTATTTCTCATCTATTTCAAAGTTTTTCTGTTTACCTGACATTGTATGTAATCGAGTCAAACGTGATCTGCTTCTTATGTTAAATTCCCATTAAGCTCATTGGGCCAAATTCCTCTTAGTAAATTCACCACCCTCTTTTGAGTAACATCAGTGACCATTTTCACCCATGATACACTGAATACTCCTGTAAAAATATAATGTACTTAGAGTTCTGAGGTGAAAATGGCTTGAACACCTTACAGTGCTCTGCGTTCCTCTTCAAAGTCGCATCTTAAATGCCCTTGTTGAAATCACACTGGGCATAGTTATTTACCGCTGCAAAACACGATTTATTGACAATTTAAAAAAAAAAAAAAAAAGCTTATTTAGAAAGACTTTTTCTCAGATTACTCGGAATTCTATCCTATTGTCTCTATATATGGTAATAAACTCTGAATAGCTGGATAAAGAATATCTTCATTGGTTTTTTTTAAGATTTTTAGTTCCTTTCAAGAGAGTCATGTAGGAAAAACTTATAGAGCATAACCTCATCATGGTTTATCTATTATACCTCTAAATGTGTTTACATTCTTAGATAAAGGCAACCTTAAAGTCAACTCATGGATCCTCATGTATTGATTCATGGATTATTAGCATATTTGAAGAGATTAATGTGTAACATCTAATTCTGTAGAGCTACATTAATGTGATTACACACTGTCAAGGTAATATATATTTTACAAATATATAGTTTGCCTTTTACCTGGGCATTGCCAACACTATATTACAAGTGGATAACTGCATCTCTGGATATAGGTAAATTCTGGCTGAATATTATAAAGCTCCAATTTTGGCAGAAATGTGGTTTCTCCTCCTCTCTCCTGTGTATAAACACATTACATTTCTCTTGAAAGTGTTCTAAATATTAGGTATTTACTTTCCTAACTTCAATCTAGCTCAAAAGAGCTGCCTTTCTTTACTCCCTACATCAAATAATGGCTGTGATGGCTAAGTCTGTCTGACAAGAAACAAGAAGTCTCTCTCTACCAGCAGTAGATGTGGTTCCAGAAATATTTGGTGGCTTTGGGAACTGGAATGAAAAGAAAGTGGTTAGGTTGGGCTCCCAGCAGCCAGCACAGTCCCAGCTCCCCTACCTGAAATTACCTAATATATTGGTCATTCAATTCAGCTGGTGAGTTGTATACAAAAAATGCTGGACTGTTATGATGATAGATGGTAATAGACAGTTACAGCACAACTTATGTTTTTCTTTTTTTAAAAAATTGGAAATAACATACATAAGAAAATAGTAGATCTCACACATTTTGTACCATTTGATTCCTAACACAACTTCCTTTTACTGTGCTCGTGCCTCACACATTTGCAAGGCAGTGCTATTTTCTCTCTCTCTCTCCCCCCCACCTCCTTCTCTCTTACATATGGGTCTTACATATGACCCCCACACATCAAATGCAATTGCCTGACCTGATCTGTGATCTACTAACCAGCTGCATCTGGATTCACAGACTGGGGGAGAAGCTATGGCACAGAGGTGGAGATGGAGGAGTGCCTCAGCAGATTTCCGCAAGAAAATCTCCAAACAGCTCCAGCTCCAGCTCAGGACAATAGCCTTCCTTGTCAATATGCCCAATGTGCCTTGGAGGCATGATCATCACAGTTATGGGCTCCAGAGGCACCTGGAGTTTGGTCTTTCCCTACACAAGCCAATTCAGGGAATCCTATATATATTACAATTAAAAAAAAAAAAAAAGACTTTTTTAAAAATACATTTAATTTATTTAGCCTTTATATTCAAGAAGCTGAAGTGTGGATATCACATAAATAATGCCTGTGGGATCTTAATCTTGCCCTCTTTTACATATTTACAATAAAGTTATTACTTATATGATATATGTATTTTTTCAATTGGATTTCTCTTCATTCCATGCTAAGGTGGATACCCATTATAGCAATTTTCCACTAAAATTTCACACATTTCCCAAATAAAAAATCTGTTTGATTAAATAGACTTGCATTCGATCTGTGCATTTTAGATTTTGGATTTTAGAATTGTCATATTCTTTTTATTCTCTTTGAATGCAAAAATAGCTAATTCATAATAGGAAAATGTTAGAAACTGTTTTCTCAGTATTGATGAGTGATTTGACTTATTTTAAAAGACTGTTTCTCCCAACTTATTTTCTACTGCATATTCATTATATACTTTTACATTATAATATTCTAATGACAACGTGATAATGGAATCAAATGGAAGAAGACAACTAAAGCCATAGTTCCCACTGACTCACACGGGCACTTAATGCATTCATGTTTAATATTCTCAGGTATTATAAAAGGTATTAGAATGAAATAAAAGGAAAAAAATAGAGACAAAATAAACAGATTTATCAGGTGTCCAATCCTTTCATTATCTTGAAAACAAGTTTATTACAGATTTACACTGTGACTTACTATCTTCCGAATCACAAACCTACTCTATTAATACAAATAAGCTTAAACACACACTACATTAAAATAACTTAAGGATGAATAGTTCAACTTTACCACTTTTTTTTAGGACTGGATTCAATAACAGAAATTGGACTCAGCTGTATGGATTTTTCAAGGATATTATGGACCATATTTTCACAGACATTTTTATTGTTTCTAGTTCTCTAAAACATCCAAAAAGTTGTGCTTTTAACTGAGTAGTTTCTTCTGTTTATTAGTTTGTTTTTCTGTTATGTCAATTGCAGGACTATAATTTCGTTCTTTCTATTACAGATAAAGTTAATTTGAATGCTACTTCTTGAGTATTTAACTCCCACTGAAGTCAGCTGAAGTAGAATTATGTGTGTTTGTAATTCAAAAGGGGCTTTGTACAAAGGCGGTTTGGAGGATTCCGCTATATAAGGAGTTTTGTAACTGTCGTAAAAAAATACAAATAATTTATTTGCAATGGTCAACTTTCCAAATTCAGCATAAGAAAGCTAAATGACGTGTTCTTGCATGTTCACCAATAATATTCTGCAATTCAAATTATTCACTATGAAAATATCCAAAGGAGGTAGATTTTTATCCCTCCATAGCCACATTTTGCAGCTCTAATGAGAATTTTTAAAAATGTATGTGGGCCAATGAAGTGAAAATATCTAGTTTAAAGACATTAACACTGACTAAACATGGAGAAATAATACTGTAATTATCCAGTCACTTTGCTGACAATAATAATATTTTAAAGTCAAGTGAGATTCCAGTGTTTTATGAGAAATCTCACACTTGTTTGGTTCGGAATTTTTTACTTCAAAGCCCCAGATTCTGGTACTGAGTAATGGGGTAATTATTCCACATTTCATTATTTTATAAATGAATCCCTCTCTCCCAGACTTACAGTGTAAAATTTGGCATGAAAAAAAGATCAAAACCCAGAAGACAAGATAAAACTCACCAAAAAAAAAAAAAAAATTCTTCACATGGTCTGTAGAAATAGACAGAGCTGAGCACAGCACTGGAGGTTCTGAGTTTGGAGTGCTGGGTTTTTTGCTCCCAGAAGAAAAGTG
>VZTM01020315.1:39305-53026 GCA_013400555.1 Jacana jacana
GCGGCGGCGGTACGGGGCGCCCGGTTGTGCGGCGTGGTGTCAGGGGCTGATGGCGAGTGTGTGAGGAGAGAGGCTGAAGATGATGAGGATGAGAATGCGGATGCTAATGAAGAAGGAGAGGGTTTCTCTTCGGTAGTTACCATGTAGGAGGGGAATCCCGTGGCGGGGTCTGTGGAGTACTGGAGCGGGCTGGTGAAGCCTGTGGCCGCCGCCTGGGCGGTGAAAGCTGCCGATCCCGGGTAAGGGCTGAACGCCGATCCCGACGAAGACCTGGCCAGCTCCTCGCTCCTGGGGGCCGCCAGCGCCGACGCCCCGTACGCCGGGCAGGAGTACAGAGCCAGCGAGCCGGGGGGCTGGTAGAGGTAACCCTGAGGATAGGACATGGCTTGCACTGGCGTGCACAGGAGCAGGGAGGGGGCGAGGGTGACCGGCCCTGCTGCTGCTGCTGCTCCTGGCGTTGCTTTCGTGCTCTCCCTCTCTCCCGCCCTCCCTCTCCCTTTCCCTCTCCCTCTCCCCCTCTCTCTCTCTCTCTCTCTCTCTCTCTCTCTCCGGTTGGCTCTGTGCAGTTATGTAGAGAATCAGAATTGTTATATGCTCCCCCCCATGCGCACCCGCTCAGAATAAAAACAAACAGGAGGGAAAAAAAATCCAAACAAAACAAAACAAAAAACCACCCCCCAAAAAGGAAAAAGAAATCGAGCGGTCAGAAGTCTAACCGGGAGGGGAAGGGCATCTGTGAGAGACGGAAGAGGAGAGGGTTAATAAAAAGAGAAAGAGAGAGAAAGGGAGGAAAACAGAAGGGGAGAGGGAGAGAGAGGGTGGGAGAGAGAGAATCGAGCCCCGAAATCAGTGAAGTGGCTGCTGCATATGGAGTTCTCCCAGTCAGCCAGCCAGCTCCCCCAGCGCCTGCAAGCCTGTATTTTGGGGGAAGTATAGAGTCTGAAGTGAAGAGTTGAGGGAAGGAGCACTCGAGTTTCTGAGGGACATTGGAAAACAGAGCTGTCCGTCACCGCCGCTCATCTGCATAGCGCGGCGGGCCCGCCCCCTCCCGCTCCGTCCCCGTCTCCTCCCGCGGCCGGCAGGCAGGCAGGCAAGGAGGCAGCGAAGGCAGGCTGCTTTGTAATGCAAGCCAGCCTCTCCGACTGCGAGCACACTGCTGAAGCCAAATGATGATACTGCTCATCATCTCCTCTTCGGACTCGCGGAGCCATAAATACTCTTTTCGCACACTCTCGATTACCCCACCCCCGACTCCTCTCCCTCTTTCTATACCCACGCGGGGAGCAGAAAAGGGTATGGGTTATAAATACGCCCATCCTTTTCCGCACACGAGCGCTCTATGCCTGCACGCGTGCCTCCGGAGCGTGGGTTCCCAGGCGTGTGGGTCGGCGGGGCCGGGCAGGAGGCGGCCGGGCAGGGCGCAGCAGAGCCCGTTTGGGGCGAGCGCAGACTGCCCTATATGGCCGGGGAGGAGAGCAACTGCTCCGGCCAGAAGATCCAGGATCTCGCTGTTCCTGGCAGCCAGAGCTTTATAGTTTTTTTATAAGTTGCCACAAACAATCAAATCTAGTCACGGATTGCGTTTGCACACGAAGTAGGGAAAAAAAAAATATCTCATCTTTCTTTCATTTCTATTCTTCCCGGCCTGATGCGTGGGGAAGACGTCTTGGTGACTCCTTCCGGGGGGCTAGCTGCCTTCCTCCCCTAATCCCCCCTTTTTGCAGCTCAAATAAATCTCCTGGAGCGCGGTCACGATGTAATTAATTTCCCAAATAACGTAATCTCTTCCTCTCCCTCCACCTTTCGGCCCCGACCACCATCAGCCCCTAACCATTGCCAGTTCTACTACGGTCCGGATACGGGAGGAGGAGGCGAAGGAACCGCTCATTTCTCCTCAGTGCAAACGTAAATAAATGCATATACGTGCGCGTGCATTTCTTTAACGATCAGCCTAGAGGGACCCTTCAGAAACCGGCTCTGAACTGCCCGCACTCCAGCCCTGGCCTTTGCCTCCCGGGACGAGGCACAGCGCCCGCTCGCCCTCCAGCAGCAGCCTCTCCTTCCCCCCTCCCCGCCCCTCTGCGGCGGCACTAGGGGTCTTCTCCTCTGCCCCCACCGTCCCCGAACTCCCCCACCAGCCTCGGGGCACGGCGTCGGGCCCTGCCAGCCCCAGTGAGCCGCTAGGCCGCTCTATGCCTGCCGGCCCGCACCTACGGCCCGCAAAGCCCCGGGCGGGGTAGGACCGGGCAGACAGGTAGGGACGGGGCAGATGGGGCTGGAAGCCACCGCGCTTCCCGCCAGCTCTTCACACACAACCTGTCCGGGACAACCCGAAAAATAAACTCATACAGGGGCTCAAAAAAAAAAAAAAAAAAAAAAAAAAGAAAAAAATTTCATAAAAACGCGTATTTTATTTTTCCAAAATCTGTGAGTGAACACTTATTCCCCCATTTAAGCAAATGAAGTCGCTTGACGTTTCACGGACGACTTCTTCACGGAGCACCTCAGGAAGTTTCATCAAGGCAGGATGGAGCGAACACATCCCACGAGGTGCGCTGAGGAACCGGCTGGCCACCGGCAGGAGGGGAGGTGGCAATAGCTGAAGAATTGGGTGTTCGCAGGACAGCCTAGGGTTGATCAATTAAACATGCAGCAGATAATAAAAAAATACACTTCGAGAGGTCTTTTCAAGAGCCTCAAAATGCCGTATTGGAACTACGGTCAAGTATCAGGGTGCGTAGGGTGTCTGAAGCAATCTGAGCTTTCAATTTTCTTTTCCTATCTGTTTTTATTTTTATTTTTTAATTATTTATTTCCCTTCCTCTCCTCCTCTTTTGTGAAACCCACATACCAGTTTACCCCTGCCCCTGCACGCAGCAGTAGAGATCTGGCCACCAGACATACCGGATTAATTCCTATCCAGCTCTATCAGCTGGCCTGTAGAGGAGGCGATCCTTAAAAAAGCAGGTAAGGGAGAGGAGGTTAACACCAACAGGTATTTCTGGTCATTAACTCCCGACTTCCTGATAAGAGAGTGATAAACAACTGGTAAACTCAGTGCAACAGATTACCGAAATGACATTTGCTTCCCTGTTCGGTGATTAATGCGCATATATTAAATAAAAATAGAAACTCTAAAAACGAGAGCTTTATATAAAACACATTCATATTTTAGTAGTTCTATGGAATAATCGATATCATGCGATTACATCTGAATAGTCAATTCTTGTGTTCCGCAGACCGATTTCTAAGTATATGAGCTCTGCTTCTGAACGGAGCAGCAGCTGGAGAGCTGAAAATGCAAAATTAATTATAACATTATAAAGTCATACATGAATCTCTCTAAGTCAACCTGCATGCCTTGCAAAATGTGCTATGCTCTCTGAATTTTTATTTGGGAAGCCAAGTCTGCTCTTTTCCAGCAGGAGTGGTGTAAGTAAGTGTTTATCTACGCCAATTGACTGCTTTTAGTTTCTCTTTAATAACAATACAGATTGGGAATACAATGGCCGTCGTGTTTACATTATAACAAGGGATTAATGCTATTAAGTGTTACAGTTATGACCCGGGAAGAATACTTAAATAAATACCGTGATCCCAGGAGAATTGATATAATTTAGTTCAGAGTGTGTATAGATACGCACAGACACACAGGCACACACACAAGGTACAAATCTCCATACATATCTACACGCATATACATATGTTATACACGCTAGGTATACGTGCCCCTCCGTCTAAAATGTAGGTGCTGTTTTTTAACTCCATACGCATGTCTTTCCTCTATGAAAATACATTTCTGCGATTTTGGTGGAAGGAATGTTTAAATCAGGAACATTACTCCCCTTCCCCTAAACAGAAAGAGCAACAGATTATATTTCCGATGTTTTAATTTGTGCAGTCCAAAAATATTGTTTTATATACAGAAACGGGGTTAATTTCGCAATCAGAGATTAATGGAGTAAAATATTATCATTTCAAAAGACAAGTTCTTGCGCTGATTTGATTTCCATAATTTTTGTATGGCTTCGGAAAGGAATGGATTTACCCATACCCACTGCAAGGAGACGGTATGCATTTTATTACAACAAGTACACCACTAATTTGATGCTGCACAACGTGGAGAACGAGTAGCTAGAGGAGTCATTTAAATATAGCTGGCGAAGTCTTTGCGATAAACAAACCAGAAAACAGTGTCAATAACGTTTTTAAATATCGGCCAGCGTACGGGGCTGCACTTAACTTCTTCTCGGAGCTTTCTCTGTTTGGTTTGAATGCCTTTTGCAGAGAAGAGGTTTTTCATCTGCCTGGCTACACCGCCGAAATCTAATTTTCCCATAGTACTACCCGTTACTAGTAAAAAGCCGTCTAACTTGCGCTGGTAAACACTAGAATAGTATTACATGCACTTTTTATTGGTAGTAACTGTGGCAAATTAACATGCCTACACAGAGACATTAAGACTCCACACACTGCGTTTTTATTTGAATAATCTATTCATTAGTTCAGCGTTTACCTTCCCAGATTTTAAGCGGTGCTCTCGCCTTGTCTTCTTTAATTCAGTTTGCTCCAGCACAACTGAGAAGGTAACCGAGAGACTGCCCCCCCCCCCGCCCCCTGCCCCTTTTTCAGCTATCGCTCATTGCCATCCTGGGAGACAGGCTTTTCGGTTTGTCATTTATTAGCTACATCTCCTTGCCCTAATGACAAGGGGCTGAAGTTGTCGGGCGAGAGAAGTGGCAAAGACAACGTCTGTGGGAATGGCACTCCTGCCCCCGCCGCGGGAGCGCTGGCTGCCGGCAGCGGCTGCTCGCCTGCCTCTGCCTGGCCATCGGGCGCCTGCCGGCTGCTGGCCACTCTCCCGGGACCCCACTCCCTTCGGTTTTAGTCAGGTAAAAGAAAAAAATAAATTAAAATAAACATCTCCTTGACGTGAAGGAGAACTGTCCCCTCCTCCGAAGGGCTCCCTGCGGCCCGGAGAGCCGGGCGCACACGCCTGTCGCCCGGACAATGCCGATTGCCCAATTGTCGTGACACCAGCCACAGCAACTTTTTTAAGCAGAGCGAAGTGGAACTTGCTGGGGTTTGGAGATGTAACACAATGAGCAGCAGAAAGAGTTTCCTGTGACATAACCATACAATGGTCTGGGAATGCTTTCTCCTTTCTCTCATAAAATGGGGGACCGCCATCATCTCCCGGAGACAACGATGTGAAATAATAGACTATTGTATTTAAAAATAACAAATTACACACGCACACTGTGCAAGCGGAGTTGTCCAGTTTTCTAGTAAAAGGAGCCCAGTTTGCGAGGCTTTTTCTGAGTGAGGTGCTTTGCAGGAGCGACCCGTGCGAACGGGGCAAGCTGGGAGAGCCATTCTGCCGCAGATCTGCTCAGAGGGTTAAAGAGCGGGGAAAACGGCAGGGGAGAAAGAAAAAGAAAGAACTTTTCTTTCCCCTTCTTCAGGACGAAATCGTTAGTTCAAGCCGTGTGTGGGAGGGGGCGCTGTGGCAATGAATTCTTCAGCACTCCCGAGCACTGGCAGTGTAATTGTTTATGTAAGCTCCTTCCCTGAGGTTTCTTTTCATATTTCAATCATTACTTTTATTCTTTTATTAACAATGTTATCTAGCTGTCGCCCCGTGATACCTGCACTAAGAGAGGTGGGCTGTTCGCATGAGTTATGGTCACTTCTTTTCCCTTTATCCCGATTTTTTTTTTCCTTTTCACTTCGGTAAGAGTGGAATAGTGTATTTCGTTTTCAAAATGCAGCTTGCAAGCAGGATTTGCCCAGGGAAGCGCTGAGATTTTTATTTTTTATTTTTTATTATTTTCCATTTTTTTCCCTCGAGGGCTTTCGTGGCTTCCACATTTTGCATTAATAACGGACCATCCCTGTCTTTACGAGGATTTAGCTCCCCCCTTTTAGGACGTTATTGTACGGAATGTTTGAAAACAAAACAAAACCTAAAGCGGATCTGTAAAAAGTAGATCTGAGGCTTAGAAAAGTTGCTTCCCATGTGTCAAACTGTTATTAAGTGTCTTAGTTATTTTCTGCCTAGGGTAATGTAAGCAAATATATATCCCTAAGTAAAAGAAAAAAAGACCTCCAAAGCTTTCCTGGAGCCTGCTATTTTCACCTGAAAGGCAGGCAGTATTTCTCAGGCAGAAAACAAGTGTATGATCCACAGGTGGGATAGTTCCTCCTTCTTCAGGGGGAAAAAAAATAATAAATAAAGAAATTAAATCAGCGTCTCTTGTTTTTGAAGGAGCCGCCGGGCCATCTGTGCGGAGCCCCGCGGAGCGGCCTGCACGCTTGGCCACCGCCTGTGCGGAGCAGCGGCCGCTCCTTGCAGCGCCTCGAGTCGGTGTTGGTGAGAGCGGCACCGAAGGGCCCGCATCGGGCTACGCGGGGGTGATCCCCCTCAATGGGCGGCGGAGAGGGAGGGAGCGCTGCCCTCCGGAGCTGCGGACAGGGCCGTCGGGAGGGGAAGGGCTGGCTCGGGGGTTCAGGCGGAGGCGAGGGCCACCACCACCTCCTGTGTCCCGCAAGCTGCCGAGGAGAAAGAAGCGCTCCCCATCCCCCATCTCCGGCTCTGCTGGAGCCAGGCAGTCCATCCCACGTCTTTGCCTCTGGATTTTGTACTTGGCCAGCGCGTCTTGGAAAGGCTTCTTCCCAGTCAGTGGGAAACTGAATCTCTTTGGCGCCTGGTACACTTGCAAAACGGATGATGGACAGAGTGGAGGAAAAGTGGGATAATTTAACCGAAGAGTTCCTTTATTTTAAGGGCTCACGTTAAAACGGATTCTTCTGACACAGTAAGAGTCAACAAGTAGGTTTGGGCACTTTGGTGCCCAAGGAGCACTGGCAGGAAGGTTCCTGGGAGTGCTGCACCTGAAGTAGATGTGTATAAATGCAGTTCTCCTACTGGTTCTTCCTCATACTTAATGCCAGCAGCGTGGAAATCTGCTGGTGAATTAAAATTGTTTTAGGCAGTTTTGAAGTCACTCTGCCATATCCTTTCCTCTTCTTGCAATTGTCATCATCTGTTTGATCATCACTTTTAACACTAGAGAGCACCTGCTCACCTGCTTTGTGCTTTCCTTTCATTCATTCACACATTCATTCATCCCTATGTGTATACAGGTATATGTATCCTTCATTTGTATACCCAGAAACAAATTTCTAGATCAAGCCTACCCCCCACTGCCAAACTAGAAAGTCCTACTCTCTCCAATTAATAACCTTCCCAAACAATGAGATCTCTTTGTATCATTTCAAACCCAGGTAGTCTCCGTTCTCAGAAAAAGCAATTATCCCCATTGTATATTAAAGAGTCATTTGAGGTTGCTGGTGTATTTCCAAAAGTAGACAGAAAAACTGTAGTCATACTCAGGAAAAGTATTATATATCCATGTATTTAGTCATACCATTAAAAAACTCCATTTAAAATTGATAGAACATAGTTCACAAACGTTCAGGTAGCTGCATAATACTTTGTATTTTCTTCCATTAATGTGCAGAGTCAAGGGTAACTGAAATCCTTAGTTTCATATTTTCCTTTAAATTGGTATTTTCTCTAAATCAATGTTGAACTTCCAGTGTTCATTACATTTAGCTAGGGAATTAGTACAAAAGTATTTTCCTTTTTTTTTTTTGTCTTTGTTTTTATTTCTTTTCTTTATTTTTTACCTTCAAGCTTTATTTCAAGTTAGAATATTTGAATTTTGAGGGGAACATTTTTCATACTGGTCCTTCATATATAAATGGTACATAAACACCCCCCACACACACCCGTCCCCCAGTATTACTTTGGATATTGTTGGGAGCAAAACCCACATAATGCTATTTTATCTTGATTTACTCATATGGTTTCACTGCTTTTTCTGACTTTGTAGCAATGCTCTAGTAGACTGCTGGTTGAACCAAGCTTACGGCCTTCCTTTACATCAGGTAAAGGATGGGCAGACAGACCATCTGGCTGTGAGTTTTTCAACCTATTACTATTACTGTCCAGATTTTAAGACATTTTGTTCTAAGGAAGGCTGCTCGCAAATTTGCCAATGAGAAGTCTAAACACATGCACATTTTTCCTCATACAACCGATGTATTTCCATCAGTAGGAGCACAGAATGAAAACCAGTAGAAGAGTTGTGCTTTGATTCCTTCGGAGACCAACATGGTTTTAAGAATGACATGAAGGGTTGACTTTTCTGTGTGCTTGGCTATGCTCAGCACAGCAGTGGGATCCTGTCATGGCTAAAATATTGTGTATGGACTGACTGTTCACTCTATGGAAGATTTAGAGATCTTGTATTGTTTTGCTAGTAGTAAGAGATCTGAGGGGAAAAAGAAAGCTTGACAGAGGTCTTCTAAAAGTTCTACATTAAACTAAGGCCAACCAAACTAATAATCACATTTTCTTCCTGTTTCTGAAAGACATTTCATGTTTTAAATGTAGGTTCCAGGAGTTTAAAAGAACAAATCTCTTTCTTATCAAGACACAATGAATTCTGCTTTATGCAGTTCAGCCTTAAAACACATGACCTTTTAATGCATCTCTAGAAAGAAAGTAGTCAAATGATCCTTTTTTTTCGTTTCTTGGATGTTTCCCAATTACTAATTAGTGAAGTCCTAGAAGGTCGTGACTCTTCTGCACTTTTGAACATGGATTTTTGAAACTGTTTTTGAGAATTATGTAAAGTCATTATCTCAAATACAGAGGTACACAATGTTTAAATATTATTTCCCATGCAAATACACCGCCTGACTTTTTCATCTGGGACCCATTTGGTGGAGTCCTTGTACATGAAAGATAGGAAGTGATAAGGATGGGAAAAAAAAAACAACTGATTAACCAGCAGACTCCACTGTGACATTTTTATCTCAAATAATACTATCATTTCTATAGAAATTTAAATTTTTATAAGGTTCTGATCTTTCAGTTTTTTAAAGCTGCTGGATTCTCAAAACAAATATAAACCGAAAATTCCTCCCTTTCTCTCACTCTTTTCCTCCCCTGCTGCTCTGCTGCTACTTCCTTTCTTTCACTTAGTTGAGATTTTTCTAGAAGGCAAGAGTGTGCTGGATACATCTGGACTTGCCAATAGTGGACTTGGCTCTGTCACCTCACATGGGAATAATCTCACCTAAATAATTTGACGAGCTGCTTCTTGCTGTTTGAACTTTAGGTCAGTAGTCAGACACATAAGACATCCTTCACTATAGGTTTAGTGAGGTTTCTTCATAAGCTATTTAAACGTAATTCTGTAAATGCATTGATTTAAGAAACTGTTCAGGATGACTCCTATAAAAATGTATAATAGGTTTTTGGTTTTGCACAAACACAGTTAATATGACATATTACACATAATTTATTATTGTTTTCCCCAATGATAGGTGTTTAATTTCTAACACCTTTTGTATTTCTGTTGATTTTATGCACCTTATCAGATTTATGAACAAAATCCACTAAAAATATTTCCATGAACTTGATTGAAAATCAGGTATGATGCGATAAAACATTCTTTCTAACCCTTATTAAAAATATGGGTTATAAAGGAATCTTTTCCCCACTCATATGTTTGTTTCATATATGCAAGTGAAAGAAGAAACTGTATATTTTTTGTTTGTTTCAATTGTTTGCTCTGTTTTAACCTGTTTTACCTGATTAATGGAATTGTCTCTTTCAGCTCTCTTGATTTGTGTTTAACAGAGTTTGCTTAAAAAATATTGGTGGTCCATTAATACTATCTGTGTGAAACTAATCTGTGACTTTTATTTGGGACCAGTTTTTTATTATTCTTTTGCTTCCTCCCTTTTCCACTTCAGTTGGCCCCATGCTGTCTACCAGATTTACCTTTAGTAAAGTCACTGCCTACTGTTTTGCAAATGGAACATGTAGGCCACAATTGCTGCTTCAGACTCTCAGAATGGTTCACAGGAAAACACAATGAAGATGTAGGATTTTTTGTGGTTGTTTTTGTTTGTTTGTTTGGGGTGGAGGTTTTGTTTGTTTGTTTGTTTTTAAGAAGAAAATAATTCTTTCATCAATGTTCATGATTACTCTTTCATATTATGTAGGAGAAAAAGTCTCTGTAATAACAGGTGCAGCACAAATGCACAGCTAAAAGGACTGCTCCTAACTTCCTAAACAGAACACATATATAGGAATGTTAGTGGGGAGGTAGGAATGCCAACAGGCTTTTGCAGATCTGTTAGTAAGCTTAGGAATATAAATTATATTTCTAAACTGAAGACTTTCACCATAAGTTAGGTCATAAAAAAGGTGACAAATACAGATGAATCAAAGACAACATTACTAGGTGAAGGACATGGAAGCAATGACTTCTCTAGCCAAGAGGCAGGACCAAGTGCACAGCACAAGCAGTGCACTTCACGAATTGGCTGTGTGTGCTGTGTGGGTCAGCACAGGAGGTTCGAGGCATGCATGTCAGGACAAAACCTGTCTCAGCTCGCACACCCTTCATTTCCATTTAAGAAAAAGAATTTCTTGCAGATGTATGGAGAAAACCTTGATGGTCACCAGTCAGCCTGTATGACCAGAACTTTGAGATTTATAGGAAGCACTGTGGAATCAACACCTTGGCTTTGATTTTAGGGAGTATTTTGGCATTGCTTCAAGAAGATTTCTGGGCCTAAAAGACATTTTCAAAGATGGTCACATAAGTAGAAACCTATACTTTATTGGTGTCAGTGTGATTTGGGCTAGGAAGTGTTTGAACCCTTGTCACAGTTGGTATTTGATAAAAGAAAACTCTTTTAAAATGATTGACTAATAGCCTGATTAAGAATTTGGTTTGTACTATAAACTTCATAGAGCCTGAAAGCCTATAAAAACCAGGCCCCATGTCTTCATCTGTACTGGAACTACTATTTTTTGAGGAAAGGGATGGCAAAATTCAATTTGTCAAACCCAGCCAAATTGTGTTTGGTTTTTGTTAATTTGAAAAAAATGCCTTGGACAGGTCACACATCCTGCTGCACTCAGCTAAGCTGCTGAAGCACCGAGAGTCCTACATGTCCATGACTAGCAGAGCTGAACTGTAAACCAGGTGCTTTAAACTGATCCATTGCCTAACGGATATGTAAGACACCTGCTCTGCCTTATTGTTACCTTTCCATGCTGTAACTTGATTGCTGAGCTCTCTCCCAGCCTCTCTGTTCATCATCTTTTACTCCATATGTGATTCCCTCCTGTCTATGGCCTCTTCTTGGGAGAGTTGCTTTGGGTTTACAGTAATACTCAATTTCTTTCATGTAGCGCTACAGGGGAAGTAGATGCTAACTAAGCTCTGGGAGCTGAGGAATAATAGAAAAAAAAATAGCATGCTGGCTTTTGAAAACAAGAACTGAAAAATAAGATATTAGTCAAAAGGGTTCAAAAAGCAAGTAGAAGTCAGAATGAAATAGCTGCTCTCTCTCAGAGAACAGCTCTGTTGCAAATAGTATTTTACTGTAAAGGTTATTCTGGGAAATTCAGGCTGAGAATTCTTACTTTAGCACCAAGAAAGTTGGTTGAAATGCTAATTAAAAACAGAATTATAAAAGACCCAGCTGAAAATAATATGATGGAGACAGATCACCATGGCTTCTGTAAAAGAAATCTGTGCCTCTGTAAGCTATTCACATTCTTTTAATTGTTGGGTGTGATAACAAAAGAGTGAATACAAGAAGATTGGAAGATATAATTTATTTGGACTTTTGCAAAAGATGACAAAATTCATCCTGTAAATCTCATGAGTTAGTTAGGTTCAGTAAGTGGACATGAACATCAAAAGCTCCATCCATGCATGAGGTCTCGTTGTCCTCAATATGTCAAGAGCTAAGAAACAGAAAAATTTCCAAGATCCACTTCACTTCTCTTATGGTACCTTAGCCAACGGAGCAAAATGTTTAACATAAAGGTGCAACACTGATTTACACAATGACATAGTGAGTGTGCTAATATTATTTCTACCTAGTTTTTATTGCTTTAGTAAATCTGATTGTTCTTCTGAACAAAAATGACCTAGTTTTTTTTTTCCCTAAACAATCTCTATCTCTTCAATCTGTCATCATACAAGCTTTTTAATGTCTAGAATAATTTTGCTCATCTGCCTCTGCTTTTGTTAGCAACTTCAGCAACTAATTACAATTTTGGGCAAAGAAAGTCTTTGTTCAAGATCCTCATTCTTTATACGACAGTGCCAGAACACCCAGAACAGAAGACTTCCCAGAGCTGCTCCAGGAAAAAACATAAAATGGCAAAGACTTAACTTGGTATTCCTATAATGTTAAGCCTTCAAAAGAGCAAATCGAGAAAGAGGAGAGAAAGAAAGAGGGAGAAGAAAGAAGAGAAAGAAAGAAGTAAAAAGAAAAGCGGGAAATAGAGTAAGCAAGCTTGCCAGTGAATTATCCTTTTTTTTTCTGACTTCAAACAAACAAACAAACAAAAAGATAAATTGATTTATAAAAAGGAAGATTTGCCCTCAAAAGAAACACTGAAAACAACAGAACATCCCCCATATGAATTCATCAGCACCAGAGGACTCAGTCAATTAGGAATGGAGCAGATACTTTTTATCTCAGGGACATCAAACTGATTTTACCTGGTTTATTTTCCAGCATCCTAGTGCACGCTGTGGTCCACATTCGTCCAGCATTACTAAATAGGGATGGCAAAAACCTAACCTGCAGTGACACATTTACACAGTGTTTTTCCCCGTGACCTAGAATAGTGCATACCTGGTACTTTGGGAGCCTGCTTGGATTTAAAAGCAAAGTAACTTTGTTCCTGAGGTGTGATACTAAAACTAATAAACTCAGCTGACAGTTGGAGATGGGGCATCTGTATGGCACAGCAGCAGGCCATATGGCTTAGCACTCCAGGTCAGCATTAGCTCTAGGCACTCTTCCCCTAGCACAGTTTGATGTGCTTGTAGATTTCTGGGAGGTCTGGGAATGTGTGAAAATCCTCTGTAGGCTCAGTTTGTCCTAAAGGCCACAACTTTTTCTTTTCTGCCTAACGTCTCAGATCTTTTTCTTACTGAGGGGAGTCCTTAGCCTGTAAAAGGAGTGTTGCATGTCCTTCACCTTGTCTTGAAAATAATTTGGGTTCTTAAATATTTGTAATCCACCTGTGATGCTGGAACTGGCTCAGTCTCCTCTCCAAATCCCAAAATAGGAAACTTTTGTTCTGCCTATGAATATCCATGGAATACAAACTGTCAAAATATGTTAAACCTCTCTGTAAAGCAAGTTTCTGAAATCACCGTATCTGAAGTTACCAGGTGAGATTCCCAGCTAACAGAATTCAGTTTACCAGCAGGGAGACAATTACTGCTAGCAGAGACTTCGACCCATAATTGTTCTGGGGGAGGTGTTTGTGTGGAGATCACAAGATGTTCTGTCCTGGAATGTCTGGTATACAGGCATCTAAGAAGGACTGGGCAAAAGGAGGGGAGAAGGAATGTAAAAGAAAATGGAAAATAATAAAGAGCAACAAAAACATTCATGGCATATCTGGTTTTAATTTTTATTCTTAACAGATCTGGGTTTCTGGTAGGCTATTCTGGTTATGACTAAACTAGCTCTTCAGGGGCACTTCTATTCTGTATGGCCAGAAAAAGTTCAGTGCTTACATGCTTTTTAGCTCTTAGTGTTTGCTTGTTTGTGAAGATGATTAAACTATTTAAACTGTTTTGTTTTTTTTTTTTTTT
>VZTM01020317.1:5687-39051 GCA_013400555.1 Jacana jacana
GGTCTCTTCTCACGGGCAATTAGTGACAGGACAAGAGGGAATGGCTGCAAGCTGCAGCAGGGTAGGGTTAGGCTTGACATTAGGAAAAAGTTTTTCAGAGAGAGAGTGGTCAGTCAGTGGAATGGGCTGCCCAGGGAGGTGGTGGAGTCACCCTCCCTGACTGTGTTTAAGAGTAGATTAGATGTGGTGTTGAGGGATATGGTGTAGGGGAGAACTTGTAGAGTAGGGCTGATGGTTGGACTTGATGATCCCAAGGGTCTCTTCCAACCTAAATGATTCTATGATTCTATGATAAGGGTTTTAACCTAGGTAAAACTTTTTTGAACACAATTTGAAAATCAGGCCATGTCCTAACTGAACAGAAAGAATCTATCATCTTTCAAGAAGTCTACATGCAAACTGTCATTAATTGTAGGCTCTCAGAGTAAGGGAGAAGGTACAGCATTCAACAGGCAAGTGAGGATAGCTCTTTGGTTAGAGAGACTAAATAATTTGCAGGCAAAGAGGAAAAAGCATCTAACGTAATTTGTAGAATGACAGGAAAGCGTCCATTTATGCTTGTGGTCCCCCTCTTCTATATTCCCTGATGAAGTGGTTTGTGTTTTTCAGTGTTTTCTTTCTTGCTAAACTATGTATTTGGTAGAACGTCAGCCAGTGTAAATTGAAATAGCTCCATTGAAATGGCCGCATTTATGCTAATTTGTACCAGTTCAGGACTGTTCTCATGTACCAGGGTTATGCAGTCCTTTGAAAAATGACAGCAATTTTATTTTTTTTTTTTTAATAATAGAATGCAGTTCTTTGGGCTATGAAAAACAACTCAAGCTTCATGCAACATTATGTTCAGTAAAAATATTTGGCATAGAGTATGGTGGTGTTTCTCCTACCATGAAAGCTGTCTTACTTCTATAACAACTTAAATTACTTGTTAACATTTACAGCTGTTAACTTACTTACTCACTCATCACCTCACAAGGGATCAGTGTCAGCAGGAGTGAAAATTATGTTAAAGCAACTGGATTTAACAAGACAGAAAAAAAATTAGTTCTGGAAAGTTGAAACATTTAATTACATGCAGTTTCCTGGGAATGAACCACTTTCCTCGGTGTAGTGTTCCAATCATTTTCCCTAGGCTCTGGGTGAGCACAGAGATCTGCCTGTATGATGTTGTTCTAACAGTAAGACTTTAATTTGGAAATAACTTGACCTTGGATGTGAATGCTCTGTCTGAATATGAGTGCAGAAATCCTCATCTCAGAGGGGCATTGGAATCCCCATTGCTAACTTTTGACCCAAACAATAAAAAGCTAATGAAGGGCTGCGACTTTGAATCTGGGTCCTTTTTTCAGAGTCTCTGCTTTGAACTTAAAATTGATGTTAAAGTGGAGGGATTTCCCCTAGTAATGAATGCAAAATGTTCAAATTTCTTGGTTTTTTTTATTGCCAAATGTTTTACAGTGACATGAGATAATTCTTTTTACTGAGTATTAAGGAGATAGTATATTTAAAATCCAGAATTTTCAGCCACTTTATATGTGTAATTCTCTTTAGTAGCAGTTGGTTTCAAATCCCACACTGACTTAAGAAATGGAAGGGCTTACTCTATGAACTTTTCTCTAGCTAAATGTGTGCTACATAGTTTTTTTGGGATTCACCAGATAGAATGGTCTTTGGTTAAACACCCCAAAGCATTAAAATGTCTTTATTTTTCTGTGAGGATTGTTTAATTTTCATGATTGTTTAATGAATGGAGGGAATTAATAAAATAAAATAAAATAAAATAGAATAAAATAAAATAAAATAAAATAAAATATCTGGAAAGCTGTGGTGGTGAAACAGGGAGCCTTGTAGACAAGATGGGGAACTGAAACACAGTCACTAAACACAGTATAATAGGAGTTTTATTGGTGTGCTGTGTTTGAATTGGTATGAAATGCCTTGGATCTGATCAAAGTAAGTGTACATTTGATGATAA
The DNA here is from genome assembly GCA_013400555.1 of Jacana jacana. Classification (NCBI taxonomy): domain Eukaryota; kingdom Metazoa; phylum Chordata; class Aves; order Charadriiformes; family Jacanidae; genus Jacana; species Jacana jacana. The sequence continues at coordinate 7,663 of VZTM01020317.1, forward strand.
TGCCAGTGTGGTACAGTGCATTTATAATATTGAATATAGTTAACTGCTCAAATGATCTTAATGGGTTACAAAAGAGAGAGAACCAGTATTCTCTATTGCTGAATCAATATGGTTGCTTTTTTTTTGCCTGGAATCTGCTTCTATTAACACTGCTCCAAATATAACAGGTGGTTCTACTGTATTTAACTGGAAACAGTTTGCAGGCTGCTCTATTAAAAATAGAAAAAAAGCAAACATGGATTGAATTTTGTCAATGCAAATTAAAAACATGTTAAGAAAAAACTCTGGTGTTGGTAATGGCCTAATATAACAAGCTTATAAATAAATTGCTTAATGTTCTCATGTATTTTTAGTAAACGGATTTGGGAATAGCACAACAAATCCCCAATGCCCAATTAAAGTCTCTTAACTAATTTAACAAATGCATAGTAAATGGGTAGCTGGAGATACTTTAAATAAACATACATTTCACAGAGGAACTTTAATAGCCAAACAAATGGAAAATCAGTTCAGATGCTTTAGCTTTCTCAATTGTCCTAAATAAATTAGTCATAAGAAACCCAAACATAATTAACAATCACAGCAATCATACTTTTTTCTTTCTTTTTTTTTGGATGACAACTTTATGCTGTATGTGTCTTTTAAGAATGTCTGAACTGAGAAGACATTTATAAGGTGTTCAAAGCCTCACTGGACTTCTTTCTTTTTACCCAGTGTTACTATTATTTTGATGGGCTTTCCGTGGTTATGCTTTCAGATTCTTTCCAAATGAATGCTGAAAAAAAATTCACTTCAAAATCTGAGGTTGCTAACTTAGTAGTGAAGTAACTCTGGGTTTGATTTAAGAAAAAGGCACAGATCTTTCCCTTTCTCCCGTGGTAAAACCTTGCCAGCCAGCCAAGCGATGAAATGAAACATCTGGCTTTCCAGTGAAGATTGCTCTGGCATTTTGCCTGCACAAATTTTGTCCTTGTGGAATCCCTGTAAAGAATGCAAACTGTGCTTCAATTAAAGAAGACTGAAGGGCACATACAGCAGCTGAGCAGCATGTGTGCTGGGACTGCATTTGATGGGCTGATATCAAGCAGGAAAATCAAGTGCAAAAAGAGACAGCTGTGGAAAATCTACTCAAGAGCAAATATTTAACAAATCGGGAGGTAGAAAACAACCCTCCAATGTGTTTTGCTTTTCTGGAGCACTTATGACTCAATAAGGTCATAGATGGTCACTAAGTCTTTCCCTCTCCTTTCCTTGTGACTTTTTAAATAAAAAAATAATTCTAGAAATATCCCTATCAGTCAAATGTCTTCTTTTCATGGTAAACCACTCCAACTCCAGGGATATAAATTAAGGAGCAGGGTTTTCTCCCATCATTTTAAAAACTTATTTGACTGATTTTTCATAGGAAGAAGCAGACATGTTGTCTGATTATCCAGGTATCAAAAAGTAGTAGTGAGGAGGGTCCTCAGAGGAAAGCAGCATATTCCTCTGAGTGACATTCTGACTTGTGCAGATGAAAAAGCAAAACATGACTCTATAATTTGGAAAAGATTGGTGACTCATACCCTGCAATACTCTGTTGTGATCAGGAGTCCAGACTCTTATAAATTGTTAAAAAATTGGAGAAGGAGCAAAAATAAATTTCCAAAAAGGTTCTGAAAGCTATAGAAAGTGCCTTATGATGCCAAGCACAAAAAATTGTTGAAGTGAGTTGGTGAAAAAAATGACAAATTACTTGATCAAGCTCAAAGACAGGTTATTCTGGATAATTTCACAATATAACCCAAAAGAATTAGACTTTGTAGGAAGAACTACATAGTTCTCCTAACTTGAAAACTCAGATTTGACAGAAAGTGTATGGAAGAAAGTAATTATGAATGCATTTGGGAATACTTATATCCAAAAAGATTAGACTGAGAGACTGCTACCAGAATTCCTGCTGGCCACATTCAGATACAGTTCTTTAGGCACTTCTTGAATTAAGGAACATCAGTATTTACAGAGAAGTCTGCTGGGCTCACTTTTACACATTAAGGTAAGATGTAACAGACCACTGCTTCAGATTTAGGCATATGCATTGGAGAACTTCAAATACATCTGTGCTAATATCAAAAGAAAAAGCACTAAACATGTTATTCAGCTGGTGAAGCGAATATCACAGTGCCTCGACTGTGTCCTAAAATTTGTGGAGGTTATGTCACTTGTGTCTATCTAGAGATGCTGAAAATGTTTCTTAATAGTCATTGCTATACTGGATTTCTTGATTGGGTGCTGAAGACATAACTCTCTTGGAAGAAACTGCAGCTGCAGCAACAGCAGCAAAATTTCATTTATTTTCAATACTGCTTTGGGCAAGATATGGAGAATAAGAAAGAGACCAACTAGCAAGCTGAGAAGATGGGTTTTCTTTATCTAAAACACTTCTCACATTGTTGTGTGAACTTCCAAGAATTTTTCCAAGAGAAGTTCTATGCCACTGGCAATACTGCTGAGAGAAAGGAGAGTGCTTTCCACAGTAACGGTAAAAGTCTTTGATACTGACAGGTAACAGTTAAAAAAAAAGCTGAGATTTTCAGCTCTCACCAAATTTAAGTTCAAAAAAGACATAGGATGGGCTTATGTCACAAGTCTGTGTCTGCAGTTGCCAATTGAATACCCTAAAGAGAGAGATATTTTCATATTCAAGTTTAGAAACACGAACATGTGAATGCAATCCATGACATAATTTCCTAAAAATTCCTCATCAGTGATGTCATGAAGTGTGTTTTCCCAACACAGCCTGAGAAGGTACCTCTGGGAACTGGCTTTCCACTTAGCTGTCTGGTCTATAACCCTTCCAACCTTAAACTGGTGAGTCTGTTACTAATTTGTTTTATGTTCCCATTAATATCTAATGAAGAAAGCCACTAAAAGATAATATTGTTAATGGGAAAATCTAACAAAATGTAATCAAACATTTAACATTTTGGATTTTTACTGGATCATCTTTAAAAGGCAAATTTATTAAAGGGAGTTTTACACAAATTGAAACTGGACCCTAAACCAGCAGTGAACGCAACTGTCCCCTGTCTTCATAGGAGAGGTGCTCCAGTCCTCTGACTGTATTTGTGGCCCTGAATTAATGAAATTAAATGAATTAATATAATTGCACGTGAGCAGGTTGGAAAAAAAGAAAATTTTACACTGCCAGTTCTATTGTGACCTCTAGGAATCACCATAAGACCATTCCATCTCGGATTTTTCAGTCATTTGCTCTTCTAAGGCTGTCAGCATGGGTACTAGTTTTCTCATTTTTGAAAGTGGTTTTGTAATATGGACCAGACTGAAACCTCACAGAATATACCCCAGCACACTGTGAAAATCATACCCCTCTAGAAGTCTAATATGAGTAGTTCTTTAAAATACAGCAATCTGACCTGTTTAATGTGTGCCACTGTAAGCAGTAAATTGCAAATGTTTTTCAGACACTGAGAAGAGATAGGTTTGAATCAGTGCTGTTCTGTTTCCCCGTTGCTGTGCAGTGCTAAGATCAGGCTGTTCTTTTCTGTGCCCCACAGGACAAAGCTTAATAATGCTGGGTGTCTGCTTAATTAGTTTGGGGAGTTTTTCTGAATCTCCTCCACAAAAAATCCAACCACTGGGGGAGGAATTAAAGATTCATATGCGTAGTTCTATTGTGGCAAGCACCTTTACGGTGTCCACCACATCCATATACAACAAACATTTGAACATTCCATGCTTTCAAAACATTTCCCCTGGCACATTTAATAAAATTAAAAGATTAAGATGTGCTATTTGCTCCCCAGTTCTTCTGAGGGTCAAAGCAAAATAAAACAAATGAGTTGATTTAGGATGAACCTTTGGAGCCGAGATTTTTATTAGGAATTTGGCATTCATTCAATTACTTCAGCAGATACATTGTAGTGTTTTTCATAGTACATCTAACTTTAGATGTTAGAAAATACATCCTGGGTATTGCAAAGGACCACACTTTGGCTCTCCCATTCTGTAGAACCTGGAAGTATCTCATACTTCCAAGAAGGCTGGGATGTGTAATTGAATGGAGCATGGCTTTAGTAACAACTAAATTTTAAAAGGACAGAGAGTTGTGAAATATTTAGGAAAAAAACCTGAAGTTTATTTTGGTTTTCATTATTCTGAATAAGGGAAAAGTTACACTGTGACAATGTTGATGGCATGTTTACCTCTTGTACAACCATCACAGCAATCCTATAATTTTGCATTTTAAAATATATTTTTTAGAAGCAAAAGGTGATTTAGAGATTTTCACTGGAGAGGACGTAAAATTTGACTGTTTTGACTTGTAGATTGCTCATTTCTAGTTGAATTTTTTTTACAGAGGGACAAAGAACAGTATTTCTTGCCAGTCTAACCAAATTGTAACTACCCTGGACAACTAAAGCAGCAGTTGATTTCTCGTTTGAACTTATGCTTGAATTTCATGTGACTTTGGCTGGTAGCATGAGAAAAACTTGAATATTCTCTTTATCATATAAAACATCCTGTGTGCATATTAAAGAAATAGATATGTTGACTTTAAGGGGCTCAAAAGATTTTAAAAGTGACCCTGTATGTTGTAGTTTCAGAGAAATAGGAGTGTGGTATCTCATGCACGCGTGCAGGCTTTATGCTTGTCATAACTTACTGAAGTATGTATGCAAGAAGATAATTATATGTAGGGAAAAATACAGCACTTGCAAAGGGCAAACTGTCCCAACATACATCCTTGCATGGACGTATTACTCGGAAACAAAGGACACTCATTAACTTGTCCAGTATTTCTGAATTAGTATGAGTCATATTTTTTTTTCCTTTGAGCCCTTTCTTGTGAAGGCAAGTAGCAAGAAGTCTTTTGGACAAATAGGGAAGTGTTGGAAGTCTATAAACACAAATAAATTCATCATTGTGATCCACAAAATATTTCTCTGCACTTCTTCATCTGCTGCTATAGTCAGCTACTCTTGCTCAAATTCATGGCCATTGACAGATAGCTATTTCTCTCCCAGGCAGAATCCTAAACCTGAAAAATGTGGGTTTTTTGGGATGAATATGCTTGGGAATCATGCCCTGCTTTTTAATTAATCTTCGGGGTTACATGCAAGACATGATAATAGTAGATTCATGGTTAGTAGGAAGGGAGGATTAAAGGGGGAAGGAAAAAACCAAACATTCCTGACAATTAAGTTCAGTCATTCTCAGCATCATGATATGGCTGGCTGAATGCTTTTTCCAAACTTGAGTTGGGACTCTCATGAGAAACAAGCGCCTATACTTCCTACTTATTTTTAGGATAAAAGCAACTGTTAATTTTTTTTTATTTATTTCAGCTCTGATAAGGAGACATCTCTGCATTATGATGGTTATTCTTTTTCTGCTCCCATTTGGGAGAAGAGACAAGAAAGGAAGAAAGAACTAGAAAAGACCTAATATATTTAGTGAAAAAAAATCTCTGTAGCTATCTGAAAAATAGCAGAGAATTAGACTTTGGTACTGTTTTAAAAATATTTTAAAAACTGTTAGCTTTGGCTTTTGTCCATTTTAAACACACTCTTTCCCCTTATGCATTATGGTATTTCTCTCTTACTTAACCAATTAATGGACACTTATATAAACTTATATAAAAGTTGTGGTTTGTTGTTTTATTTTTTTTTCCCAGATGCACACATCAGAGGATTAATTTTGCTTTTTATTGTCTGTAGGGAGAAGGATATAATTATTTGATATGATTCTAGTTCTGTTTCTCTTCTCTAATCTTAACATCCTTATGCTTTTGTTTATGTTGGGTTATTATGAAAGGTGCTATGGGAAATTTATGGTAATCAACAATTGAAGGGTTTGGAAATAGAAGGATAACAGCCTAAAAATCATTGGGGAAAAAAAAAGAACAAAATCATCTCAGTGTTATATCGGTGAGGCAGTACTGCCAGATTTCTACAACTGCAGTATCAGGTACTGCGGAGAGGGTCATATCTTCATGCATTATTGTCATTTGCAGTAAACGAAACATTATGCATTAATGATTCTCTCCATCATCTGGCTGGAAGGTTTATTTCAGACAAGTTTTAAGGCTCCTGGCAAGTATCTGTTTAGGATTAGAGTGCCATGTATTTGGTAAAGGCAGCCATCATATCCCTGCTTCTGAGAGTGCTCATTTAGTCTGCACACCCTCACGTTCTTAATATCTTCTTCCTTTTCCTAATCTACTGACCCCAGCCCCAAATAAACTTTAATTTCTATTTTATGTATCCCTTCTTAAGTTTTCAACTTTTCTTTATGAATCCCTACTATGGTATGTCACTGTCTTTCACCGTTTTCCAGGTCTTTCCTCATTCTCTCATTCCTGCCTTTACATTTGTCTCATCTCCTTTTCTTTATTTCTCTTTGTAGTTCTGTGTCTCATTCCTCAAGAGGTATCCTTCTGTTGCTCTTCCCTGTCCCTCCTGACTAACTGCCAGTGTGAGGAGAGCTTCACAAAGAAATATGAATCTCCCAAAAAATAGTGCTTCTGAAGGCTCTAATAAGGTCTACTTTTAATAAATTCAAGAGAGCAACAGAGAAATGTTATGTAGAAAATTGTTAGCCATTTTCTCAACAGGGGAAATTTCACTTATAATTTCTATTTTGACATATCCTCTCACAAAGTAGATACTATGTCAAGATATCAGAGCTTGGTATTACCATGTACACTCTCACCTGTAAAAGAAACACTACAATGAGTAAGGTGGGAACAACTCTCATCCAGACAATGCCTCATACCACATTAGAAGAAAACTACTTGTTCTGGACCTTCGTTGTACGATTTACCAAATGCATATGAAGAGTAAGTTATTTTGTATCTCCTTTGCCCTTTCTGCACCACACACTGTGAAAATGAAGCTTCAATTGGAATTGGTCTGTTGATCCGAGATCTGCTGTGGCTGCATGTCTCTGGGAAAGCAGTGTCATGAATCCTACAAGAGGGACAGGATTCAGGAGGGATTAAGCGATTGTAGATTGTCAAAGTCCCAGAACTGGCAATGGCAGGCCTTGAAGATCTCAGCAAGCTTCACAATGAGCAGGGCTGGCATGAGAGCAGTATACTCATCTGTTACAGGCTCCTGCTGTTTTAATGTGTAAATATGCCACTTGTGTCTGAACAGCTCTTGTTTTTATTCACCATGCAGATGTAGATCTATGTAAAGATAATGTAAACACCACTGGCAGTGCTGCAATCAAACATTCAGGTGGCTGCTGTTTATCTGCACATTCCACCTGTGGGGCTCCAGGAGTGTGTGCAGGCACTGCCTCAGGCCTGTCTTGAAAAACCTCCTGAAGGGTAAAAGGGAGCACCACCACCGAGACTGCATCTTCCTATTAATATGGATTACTGCTGTGTGTGGAGGCTGGCTGGGAAAAGCAAACAGTCCAAGATGGCAATAGAAGTAAAGTATGCTGCTTGCTGGCTTACTGGTCCCTATAAAATCTAGGGCCTCCAACTAGTGTTTCTTCTGAATATGTTAATTTTGAAACACTACACTGCAACATGAAAATATTTGTAACCCATACTGAAAATATACTGTAAACCATTGTATAATCTCAAGTCTAACTCAGAAGTGGAGTACATTTTTCTGCCTGTAATCTGGAGATGTGTTGCTGGAATGTCTGTGTAGTGAATATGTTTAAATATTTTCTAATATTATTGTAAATGAAGATACAGAGTGAAGGGCATTTGTCAAGGCTGAGGTCCAGAAGGATGGAAATGGTGGGTTCATCAATCATTCCTTGTGGAAAGATGCATAGAAACTTTTTATAAGGTGAAAAAGCAAGTATAATTTATTTTCTGATCTGACCATTCATCTTTTTTTTCCTAATGATGCCGAATGGCTGCTACATATTCTGATATTCCAGACTTAAAAAAATTGAACCAAGCTACTAATCTATAACTATTTATGGATTTGACTTATATTTTATATAAGAATGGGCCATGATAAATAATAACTAGACTTTATTTTACTATATTATTATTATAATTTATATTTCTCATACATAAGTCTTAAAGCATTTTACAAGAGGCCGGTGTTAATGTCCCTCTTTTGCAGATAGAGAAATTAAATTATAAGTAAATACCATGAAGAAGAGTGCATGAAATTCAACCTAGTGGCAGAACTAGACCAATGGCTGGTTTGGTGTGTTTTAAGCATACCACCTTCTTCCCCAGAGTCCTATTGAGGGGACTATTCAGAGACCTATTGAGTCCTGAAGTTCAGTGGAAAGACTTCTGAAGTGATATCTAGCTACGAAAGGCTAAGAATATATCGCCCTTCTGAATTAATTCTCAGCTTTAAATTCTCTAGATATGTAATAGAATTATATATAAACTTCTGTTTAAACAATTGTCCAGGTAGCGAGAGTTATGAGAATTAATATATCAGGACATGGAGGTAATTATGAAGGTTAAAGCAACGAATATATTTACACTTATTTGACAGTTTACATTGTCTGTGAAGTGATTTACTGTTCATACTGTTTGATAAGAACTGAGTATTTAAACTAATATTTCACAAGCAACATATGGCAGAGTTGATTTTCCTGCACTAGAGTATCACTGCTTATTCATTTTCATTTCAATATAACTGTTAATAATAGAATAGGGGCTGCTGACCTGCTGTAAAGCAGTTCTTGGACCTTGAAAGATCCCAGAAACAGACCTTGGAGTCCTGGTAGACAAGTTGACCATGATCCAGCAATGTGCCTTTGTGGCCAAGAAGTCCTATGGTCTCCTGGGATACATTTAAAAGACTGTGACCAGTTTGTTGAGGGAGGTCATCCTCCGCCACTACTCTGCCTTGGTGAGGCTGCATCTGGAATACAGTGTGCAGTTCTGGGGCCCCCGGTTCTAGGATGAGGAATTACTGGAAAGAGTCCAGCAGGGGGCTATGAAGACGATCTAGGGAATGGAGCACCTCTCTGATAAGAAAAGACTGAGAGACTTGGGTCTGTTAAGCCTGCAGAAGAGAAGACTGGGAGGGGATCTCATCAATGCTTATAAATATCTATCGGGTGGGTGTCAAGATGGTGGGACCAGAATCCTTTCAGTGGTGCCCAGTGACAGGACAAGGCACAAACGGGAACACAGGAAATTCCACCTCAACATGAGGAAAAACTTGAGGGTGAAAGAGCACTGGAACGGGCTGCCCAGAGAGTTTGTGGAGTTTTCTCTGGAGGTATTCAAAACCCACCTGGATGTGTTTCTGTCCAACCTGCTCAAGGTGAACCTGCTTTGGCAAGGCGTTTGGACTAGATGATCTCCAGAGGTCACTTCTAACTTCTACAATTCTGTGATTCTGTGAGATCTGAGGCAGTCTGGAGAAAAATATTCCGAATTTGTATTGATAAAATGCCCTTACAGATTTCTTTTTGCATAATAAATATCACTATTGTATTCGTATTATGTTGTAGCTAATTGCTGGGTGAAGGGAATTGTAAATATTTTAGTACTTTCATAGGCAGTAAGTAGTACTGTCATTTTATTTCATTACAACTCCACTAAAACCTAAGATATCTCAATACACATTTGGCCAGGAATCTTGAGCTACAGTGTTGAAAATTCAATTGCTAGCTGGCTGCTTTTCAATAGTTTTATAAATGCTTATAATTGTATCAGACAGGGTTTTCAATGGCACACATTTATTTTTTGGGGCCCTTGATTTTTGGGTGGCAAATTTAATTTCCCTTAGAGCATTTATTTTCAAAGGATGAGGACATTCCCTGCAGTGAAGAATCACATCAAGAAAAAAACACAGAAACACACTTTACTGAGTTTGAGCACCAAAAAAAAAAAAAAAAAAAGTAGTACTTAAAATGATGAACCATTTAAAAAATCAGATTTCCTGGGCTCGCTGGTACCTCAGAAACTTGATTAGCACTTGTGCATATAAGTGCTACAGAATTATACTGGAAGGAAAAAAAATAATTTTGGGAGTTAAAAAGTGTTATTCCAATGATTTCAGCAATTTTCTAAAGAATAGTTTCCCTCTATCTTTTTTTTTTATGTGACTTGTTCTAATGAACCTCTTTCTTTCTATTACTGGTGGGACTCGTTCTCTAAATAACAGTGAAAAAAAGATAGCTGAAGCAAGTTAGCAAGTACTAGATGGAAGTTAAATCAGTGAAAAGGAAGTGACTGAATACATCCTCCTGCCACATCAGCGTGTGGCACTGGTGATCATTGTGCAGTAGGTGTCCAGTCTATTTTCTGAATCTGCAATAAGACTAATTTCTGAATAATAATAAAATTAATACCCTGCTGTTTGATAATTTGGTTTGCAAAGGAGTCCTCTGCCTCATTTAAATCAAATCACTTCAGATTTGCAGGGTAATAGAACCATGAAAATCTTGCAGTATTTATAATAAATCATGCTAGACAAATTGAATTGCAGTTTTTGAAAAAAAAAAATTTAAATCAGTACATGGATGAACCACAAGAGATAAGTTACTTAGATTTTAGGAAAAAAAACTTGATAGTGATTCCCATGAAAATAGATATGAAACATTAATTCACTTTGTTACAAATACGAACAATGCTGTGTGGACCAAGAAAAAAACACACAGTATTTGAAGGACAATAAGGAGAGCAGTACGTTTCCTTGGAGAAGACGCATCTTAACTGACATTTTCATGAATGGTATGGAAGGAGGAGTAAGCAACATTAGAATGAAATAGTAAATGACATAAACTTGTGCATATTCAGGTTAAGTAATCAAATAGAAGAAAGAAACCCACAACAAAAGAAGTTGCAAAGAGGAACAGAGGATAAGAAAATGAGACCCAGACTGGCAAATAGAAACTGTTAAATTTATGAAAAACACACATGGAAGAAGACAGCCAACTGGGGAAAAAAAACAAGCTCTCCAATAAGTGCAATACAGGATTTTAATGTCATGATGCAGTTGGAAAAATCAGACATTCTGGGAAGTTTGCACAAAGACACGATGTAATGTGGAGGGCCACTGTTATCTGGGACTTTACTTTCTGTCTCATACGGTATTTAATTGTGAGCATGGAAGTACTAGAAAGCTATAATTGAGAAAAATCAGAATCAGGTTCCTAGAGAAACTGGTTCATTAGAAAACTTTAAATCATCTAGCAAAACATGCCCAAAATATTACATCTGGGAATTTGTTGATAGCCTGGAAATATTTGAAGGCATTCTGAGTGAGATGGAAATGGCTAGTGTGTTACAAATTGATTTTCTGGTCTAGCAGGCAGTAGTGCCATAAAAAATTACAGATCTGCAGATTTCAACAATGGCTGCCCAGATACTTGCAGTAGTTAATAAGTGTCTTAGAAGTATTTTTTCATCTTCATATGTAGCCAAGGTTCAGCAGGATTTCAAGTTATTTGTATATAGTATTGGCCTATCAGAATGACAGATGGCCCCTTCTACTTCTTTCCCCCCTCCAAATAGAGGAGAGGAAGAGCTAAAGAGATTTATGAGTTTAGCAAAAGACCTAAACTACTTTAATGAAAATATTAATAAATAATTAAATAACAACAACAACAGTAATAATAATAAAGTGTATACAATATATACAAAACAATATCAAGCTCCCAGAATGACAATTGTGTCACCAGCAGGCACAGGCAATGTCCCAGGCTGGAATCAGAGATGAACAGGAGCTGGATTCTGGATCTGGAGTCAGGAATGCTCATATCAGGATCAAAGGCAGATGAACATTCAAGGTCTGCCTCAAATGTCAGCCATTGAAGAAAGAATATTGACCATTTGATCCCTCAGCTTTTATACTGAGCGTGATGCGGATGGGATGGAATATCAGTCTTGGTCAGGTTCGGGTCACCTGTCCGATCCTCCCTGCAGATGCAACCCTTCTGTGCCTCTCCAGTAGGGCAAATAACATAATTACCTGACCTTGATTATTATAGTAATAAGTATAACCAAGATCCTCTCTGCATACCATTCCTTGGCATAATCGGGTCTTATCAGTCTGAGAGCAAATGCTTTCTGCACAATATGCTGTCCACCTGGAATGCTGTGGCCAGCTCTGGAGTCCTCAACATAGAAAGGACGTGGAACTGTTGGAACAGGTCCAGTGGAGAACCACGAAGATGATCAGAGAGCTGGATTGCCTCTCCTATGAAGACTGGCTGTGGGAGCTGGGCTTGTTCAGCCTGGTGAAGAGAAGGCTCCAGGAGACCTTATAGCAGCCTTCCAGTATCCGAAGGGAGCCTACAGGAGACCTGGAGAGGGACTCTTTGTCAGGGAGTGTAGTGACAGGACAGGGGGTAAGGGCTTTAAATTGGAAGAGGGGGGATTTAGATCAGATACTAGAAAGAAATTCTTTACTGTGGGGGTGGTGAGGCACTGGAACAGGTTGCCCAGAGAAGCTGTGGATGCCCCATCCCTGGTGGTGTTCAAGGCCAGGCTGGATGGGGCTTTGAGCAACCTGCTCTAGTGGGAGGTGTCCCTGCCCATGGCAGGGGGGTTGGAACTTGATGATCTTTAAGGTCCCTTCAACCTCTAACCATTCTGTGATTCTATGATTCTATGAGAATGTCAAAGTTTAGTTAGTCAGAAGAGGCCCAGCTGAAGAGAAAATCATTTCTGTTTTACCTCAAACCAGGACAGGTATTCTCTTACATTCAAAAAAACCCCATAGTATACAATGAAAAGTGGTTAAATATGATGAAAAACATACTTGCCCAAAACTATACCCTTCCTCCTAATTCTTACTTTTTGAACTTACTTTCCTGGAACTTGAGTCATACAATTCTAGACAAAAAAGGGGCAAGGCAGCAGTAGCACATCCTCTAATACACTTGTGAAAATGACTTCTTCTAGGGAAGTGGGAACTCCCTTTTGCGTTCTGAGTAGTCCCACATATCCTCAAACTAAATAACAATTGTAGGCCAAAAGTGCGTGAATGAGAAGCAAAACATATTTCAACTCAACTTTTCAGAAAATTTTTTTAGTCCCAATATCAATCAATGGTTTTCTGGGGTGTAAGATGTTTCCTCTCAGAATGATTATTTATGTGGGAGAGAAGAGAAATAAAATTCTGAATTCAATTTCAGGGCAGAATTAGAACAACCAAAAGAGATTAAATTATAACATTGGGTTATCAGATGGGGAACTGCCCACCTGAAGATACCTAGCCAGGTAGAAGGACGGTTAGTTACCCTTTAGTGAGAATACATATTTTGTCAAGGTGATTTTGCCTGACTTCCACTCTACCATCATGAATGTAAGTGAAAGATCGTTTGATTACTTGAACATCACTCATTTTCCACTGTCCAAGGATAGAAATAGCAATTCTACTTTAAAAAGAAAAATGCTTCAGTCTTATGCATGTAAGGGCCAAATCTGTTGGTGTTACATACGTTCCACTACTGACATTTACAGGGAAATGCACGGCAGAAAGTTTCAAACTGTTTCCCATCACATTGTAAAATGAAGTGCTGAGGTCTGTATTCTCATAAAAGGGTGTTATCAGTTCCCACAGATGTGTCCACCTAGCAGAAGACTGCAAGTTTTAATAGATAATTAGATGTGCTTTTTGCGGTTCCATGTGCAATTGCCTGTTTTTCATGAGGGACTGCAATACCTATTCATCTACTCCTGAAGACATTGCTAGAGTTTTTTTTTCTTTTTAAACTGGGTTTCTTACCTTAGAGAATGTTGGGTTTCAACTCATAAAAGTTTTTGGTCTTTTAAAATTCAGCCTTACTTGCTTTTCAGTTATGTTTCTTTTTCTTTCTGACAGGCTGCTGGCAATACAGCTATGATGACACACAGTGTTTGATATCCCATGGCTAAAGCACCTGCAGAATTCAGAAAGTAGGCTAAATTAGGCTCACAATTTTTAATGAATTTTGAATTATGCAGCTAATCTATTTGTGAGTTTTACAACTCCTTCATTCTGAAAGAAAAAAAAAAGGAAAGAAATTCAAACAGACAGTCAAAAAATGATATCTAGCTATTGGGCCACATGTGGTAGAATGCTGAGATTTTATTTTCTTCTGGAACTACTACCTCTTATAAAGCCAATCCATCATATGTAATGAGGGCTGTCAGGAATATTTAGCTGAGAAATAGCTACTTGATATGCTAATGGTGGTCCCTTAGTGAATTAATTTGGTTCTGCTGCTTGACATTAATGGTTTTCATAATCTAATGAATGATGTGTGTAATAGAGGTAAGGCCACAGGGAAAGACATTCTGAAACTAAGGGAAGTGCTATATATGTATTTTATAAACATACATATTTTTTTGTTTATATGCACACACACACACACATATACACTTACAGAGAGAACACAAAGTTGTTTTTCCAAGCTAGATAAAATAAACACCAGCTAGGGAGAAACTACATAGATTGAGCAAATCTTCAATATTGACATTTTAAACCTTAAATTCTAAAATATCTGTTTTCCCGGGACTGCATGAAAGAGCTATGAATTTAATAAGGAGGAAGAATTCGCTTCACTTTCACAGCTCTTTCTCACTCTTTTTCAGAATCTGAGCCCCGGTTCCCCAGCCCCTGCCAAGGATAGCCGCTCACCTTTCCCACTGAGCTCCTGGTGGCTGGAAAGAACCAAGAACCCCTGATACACTCCTGCACATCTGTACCAGGTCCAGTCTCCCTGTTGCAAAACTGGTAGTTATAACCTCCATCTGTCATGCTGAACTTCCCATGATGATCAATGCTTACAATTTCCTAATGCTGCCCTATATTTGTATCTGCCTGTTGTCTCTTAACTTTGGAGGACAGAGGGAATGGCTGCTAGTGCAACATCTGATGTCCAAAAGCTGAATGCTTACAATGCTTACATTTCTCTGTGGCTGAACTTTCTGCTGGCTTATGTCTGCAGAGCACCTGTCTATGGTCTTGATCTTGCAACTAGCTCTGAATGTTAAGAGAGGTTGAATTAAGCAGAACAGTAAAGATCTGCACCAGGACAGCTTGTACATACAGTAGGTTATAGCATACTCTCCCATACAAATATTTTTGTTTAAAACACTTTTGCAGTGCAGGTCCAGAAACTGTACCTCTATATTAGTGTGGCCCTGTCTTTCTCTTGAGATCTAATCTCTCCATGAGAGTCCGAGTGGCCCCATAATGGAGTTTGAGGTGCAGCAGGTACAGATGGCACGGTCTCCTCTTTGTGGTGCCAGAGAGACCAGCAGTGCAATTCAACTGTGTAAAGGAGTTAGTCCCCACCACCACCCCTGCCACATTTAACAGAGTGCTGATGAAAACCCTAAATGATCTAGAGACATAAACATGAAGTGATTTGGGTTCACAGAGGACAGACCTTGCCACTCAAACTCAAGTGCTGTTCTTGTAAGTGAATTACAGCATTAGGCACTGGGGAGAACATGATGGGTGTGATATGAATTACATGAATTCTTCATGTATCTGCAAATGTGATCCTGAAGCAATTGGTTTGTGTATGGGCATGTGATATACATTGAAATCTGGAAGAAGGATGAATCACTAAATTATAAAGTAGCAGTATACAGGCTGCTACAAGAATATATTTTGGGTTTAGTCTCATCTTATAAAATCCTTGTGTTACTTTTTATAATTATAAAAATGGCAGAAAATAAAATTAAATTCATAGATGACATTAACTTGTAAACAGTTGCAAATACCAGAGATCCAAACCAAACAAAAAAGAGCTTAAAATTCAGACCAAGAATAACAGGCAAGCTTAGAAGCCTTAGAGCCACTGAAAATGAAATATATGTATACATATATACAAATATATACAAAAGACATTCACTGGGACAGAGACACCTAGTAAAGCATAGCACTACCAAAGGTCAGGGAGATAACAGATTGGAAAGTAGAAGTGATTTTGCAGCATAGCATTGGAAAGTTGGAGAAGCATACAGAGTCATGCTATGGAGCAGAAAAATAAGGTTCCCTTCTGTGGATTCTAAGATGTAGGAGTATCTTCAGTGGAGATAAATAACTTAGCAAATTGAATAGAGTTCAAAGATTAGAATAATTATTATAGTTGGAGGGATTTACTTAAGATGAAGGATTATAAAACTGAAACACAGTTTGTTTGGGAGCAAGAACAGATGTTAAAATCTAGTAATGATGAATGTGCATGAACAAATTGAAAATAGATTGTTTACAAAGGAATTTAAAGACGTGATTAAGAAAACGTTGTTGGGAATATCTCTAGGATATTACTACATATCAGTTAGAAAGTAAAGGAGTCAATTGAAACCTCTTGTTAATGGAAATGCAGAAATTATCAAACTAGATTATTCCTCACAGAAAATTTTATTCTGCTTTGTACAATCTTTCTGAGTCAGGAAAGGGTTTGGGTTGAAAATGGTCTGACTGGTCTTTCTGTCTCACCTTCTGCAGGTGCTACAAACTATTTTTCTTGGTTTCTTCCCACCCATCACTCTATTTTCAGGGAACTTGTGCAGACATGCAAGCCTGACTTCCTTGTTCATATTCTCTGTGGGTTATTTTATCAAAGTGATGGTACTTTCTATTTTTGCCATAGTGAACAGACATGATTTTTAGGAAGCATCTTGTACAGCAAGAACCTACTTGCCTCTAAAGGTACTATGAGTCCTTGAAACCCCCCAAAGAGCAGTTATGCCTTATGATAACCTCCCTTCTCCGTTTAACTTTAGATTTTAAGAGTTGAGGAACACCTGTTCCACAGCACTTACAAGAATTCTGATCCTGAATTGTACATGGGCATCTGTTTCCTCTTTATGTTGAAATTAAGAGAATGAGGAACTTGGATATCTTGTTCCCAGATTCTAAATTAACTACATAATAGAGAAGGTTTCATAAAATGCTGTAGAGTTACTTAAGTGCTATTTAAGGTAAATAAGGTAAATTACACAAAAATAATCACAACAGTATGTTCTTAAAAAAGGTGACGATATCTATAGAACTAACTTATGGAAAATATTTAACTCTTCCTTGAAAGATTATTAATGATGTTATTTGATTTTATTTGTTCTTCTACTTGACATATGGCACAATACAGATGGTTCTGCATCGTACCATCAGTATTTTTGTTAATCTGAGTGAATGCTTTAATTCATACATTGTTTCTACGTCACATTTTGTCCCTGTTGAGTTAATTCTGAGGCTTATTTAATATGTTACGGTACAGAAAGAAGCTGCCACTGGGACATCTATTCTTTTCCTCTTTTTGATAAATACCGTATAATAGTGAGTTTCTTAAGGAAAAGCCTGGTTTAAAGAGATCTTTACCCATTAGAGGCAGGGGATTCAGGACTACATGCTGCAGGATCTGGTTTTTCTAGTGAGTGGGAGTTTGTTATCAGTTTTTGATTTTACAGATAATCCAAATTCCAGATAAAAGTGGGATCTAGGCATTTCTGTAGGCTGGAATATATGTTTCTTTTTTAGCAGTGATTTGTGAGGAAGTTTTACATGACAGTGGAAGCATATAGTAAGGCTCTATCACCACTTGAAAAGATCTACAGAGGTGATGAGAAAAATTATTCTGGAGTAAAGTGTTGAAAATGTCAATAGGCAGATTCAATGAAGAATCCACAGCAAAATCAGATAGCTTGGAAGGTAAATAATGATTTCATGAGAGCAGCTAATAAATACCATGCTTCCCCAGGGAGGATTTCCTTTCCATTTAAAGAGCAATAAATATAGTAGGGCAGTTCTTGCACACTATGTGAAGGGTGTGCAGTCAGGCCACATCACAGCCGCCATTGTGAGTCCTCCTCATTAGTCTGGAGCTGAGCAGTTACCAAGATGGTGGCAGGGATGGCCCTGGTACTACTTGTTTTTCTAAAAATTGCTCAAAGGTCAGAACTGCAGTCTTTCACGTTCATATTGACTAGTTATTTTGTTTGGCTGATACCTTCTCAGGACAGAGTTCACATTCTCTTTTGTTGTGACAGGAATGGTTTCAGCAGTAGGCCAGGGCTGAAGTTGGTAGAAACATACAGAGATTTCTCCTCTGCTTTCTTCCTGTAATAAAAGGTAAACCTCTTTGACCTGTCTCCTGATCTTTCACAGTCATATTCACAGAATCACAGAGTCACAGAATTATAAGGGTTGGAAGAGACCTTTGGAGATCATCTAGTCCAACAGCCTTGCCAAAGCAGGTTCACCTAGAGCAGGTTGGACAGGAATGCATCCAGGTGGGTTTTGAATATCTCTGGAGAAGGAGACTCCACAACTTCCATGGGCAGCCTGTTGCAGTGCTTTATCAGAGTAAAGAAGTTTTTCCTCATGTTCAGATGGAACTTCCTGTGTTCCATCTTGGGTCCATTGCTCCTTGTCCTGTCACCAGGCACCACTGAGAAGAGCCTGACTCCAACCTCTTGACACTAGCCCTTTAGATATTTCCATCCACTTTTCTGTACTCTCAACTGCTCACTCATCTCAGCCTCTGCATCCAGATAATGAAAGCATGATTTTACTCTCATAAACTTGCCCAGCCAGCAAACCATTCTTGTCCTAGCCCAGATCTCCAGCTACTACTCTTTCTTCCTTCTCTGTTACATTTAGAATCAGGAAGCACATTAACTCCTGATTCATCTGTTGCAAGGTCCTGGAGCTGACTCAATGAATCTAAATTTTGCCAGCTCTTATTTACCTAAATGCAGTTTCAAATATTGCTTCCCTAACTTGCCCCTTCAGTAATTTCACTTTTTTGGTGTTGCATTTACCTTTGTTTTAACTCCCTCCTTTGTTAAAAAACATGTGTTTGTCTCTATCACTGGGAAGTTCATTACCTATCTCCGTCCTTGGAATTTTTGAATATTTTTAAATGCCTATGATGTCAGTCTTCCTTATCTTCTTGCTAAAATCTCAAACACGCACATTAATGGTTTTTGCGATGCTACGTCTCCAACTTGGAGCAAATTTTTTATCATCAAAGTCCTTGTATTTATCGGATTTCCCCATTCCACAATACCTCCCCCAACCTGATATTCATTTTCCCAGTGTGCAAAGACAGCTGCTTATCTTGCTGACTAAAAAAACATACTATGATGTTCTCGTGTTCACCTCCAAATCATTAATTCTCTTTCATGTTTTGCTGGTAAATATTAGGGACAGAGTTCTTGTCTCTTTCTGATCTGTGTTTGTACCAAATCAGCACAATGATGTAACAGTCCAGACCACTGTCCCTAACTGCTCTGAGAAATGTATGTGTTTAGTTTGACTGAGGTGTAAAACGAATGGCTGCCATTTGACTTCATGTGAGGTTGTAAGTGATAATTTTCCTTTGCCTACACTGGACATATCTGACCTATGTCTTCCAATAATTTCCTATATTTTCTTGCTAATACTTCCTGGCCTTTCATTTGCCATGTATAATCTAAGCAAAATGACCTCCCAGTGCCATTATTTATTCTAGGATGTTGTTAACTGTTAAAGACCTTTCTCCCCAAACATTCATAAACCAGATTCATTTATGATGAAAGTTAGCTGCAGTCTAAAAAGGCATAGCTAGTTCATGCTATAACATATATTATGTGTCAGAGGGGAAAAATTTAAGTTGTGGCATTTGCTTTAAATTCAGATTATTACATAAAATACACAACAATTTATCACAGATAGGTTACTTAGGCAAACAGCCCCTGTTGTCATATATACTTTACATTTGCAGACCCAAAGTGTCACTTGTAAACAATTTAAACAGTAAATCCCATATGCTGAATTCATTAAATCATTCCCTAATGGAAGTTAAATGAAAAACCTAATTAATACCCAGCGAGGCAGAGGTGCATATGAGAACTTCCCACTGTGGCACCTTGGCACCTGCCCTGGGTATGGAAATAAATGAGAGAGAGTTCTTTTCAAGTATATGAGTAAAGATTAGGTAAAAATTAGGGCACTCTGCTATCTAGAAGAATTTATATCATGCAAGTTATGAACTGTTGGGAAAGCTAAATGCAGGACTGCTAGCTGGAAGTGATGCTAGGAGTTGTCTCTGATACCTCAAAGACTTCCAGGCACTGGGTTGGAAATCGCATTCATGGGATCTAGATCATATTTGTGGTGATTTGATCCACACAATTATGATTTACAAAAATCTTTGTGATGCTTTATAGTTGGAAGCACAGGAGGACAAAAGAGCTATTTCTGTCATCTTATGCATGACAATGAATTTTAGGTTAAGGTTTTCCTAATGCTGCATGTGATGACCACCTACTATGTAGTAAAGAGTATTTTGTTAATAAGTCATTTGAAGTTATTCAGCCTTTCATTGTGCTTGCTTGAGTTTAATTGCTCACAAGTGAAAACTTATTTCAATGTGATTCTCAGCAAGGTAGCCAAGTGATGCGTACCAACAGTGGGCAATGGTAGGCAAATCACCTATGAAATTCACATGCATTAATCTGAATGACATCCTTTGAATAATGAATGTAGTGCCGTTTCATTATAGTAGGTTTTAGCTTTTTAATTCACTGGTGGATGTACTCAGAGAGTACTGCATCCTTCTCTAAGATAGGTAGATTGCATCTGACTGGGCCAAAATCCCAGAGTGCTGTAAATCGGTGTGGCTACTCATTAACTTCTACAATGCTTTCTTGCTTTATATTGATTCTGGATTTGGCTGGTTGACTTCAGGGAAGCTACTTGTATTTATTTTTGACCTGGATTTAGTCCCACTAATAGGGGTAAAGGACTGTAACTTCATGCTCGGTTCTTTTATATGTGGTTAGTTTGTCTTCTGATGTTTATTACACTGGAAAATTTCATTACAAGCAAGTGGCCAACATGTATCCAGCCAGTTCTCTACATGTGAAATGTCACAAGGTGCCAGAAAACTTCAGAAAAGCTGCTGCAGTGCCAGCCCTCCCCTCATCACACAACAGGTTAAAATGTAAAGCTCCACTGTGGAGAGGAAAATAAGAGCTATAGCTGATAGTAATAAGAATGAAAGCTAGTCCAGACATGAACAAATGTTGACACCTCTAGTGTGAAGAAAATATACTATTACAAAAGAAATGTCATCTATGGTTTCAGAAGGCAAACAAGCAAACAAAACTAACAGCACAGGATATGAATTTGTTATTGCATTCACAGCATTATTGTATGGCATCTTAAACTAATTTGTTGCTACCTGATGAAGAGAGAGGGTAAAAACCCTCCTATCTCCAGCATGTCACCTTTCATTAAAATTGTGTTTGTCTGAGATTTTGTTATTTGCAGTTGCTCATCTGTTAAATTAGAAGTTTTAATTCTTTACAGTTTGTCACCTTTTTAATTCTGGTATGTTGACATATACTTCTCTGCAATGCAGAAAGGGTTGAAAATGAAATTTAAAAGAAAATTAGCTAAGGAGAGGATAAACAAATAAAGCATTGGGTCTTTGCTTTTTCTCACTAAATGTAATATGGGTCTGGGAGTCTCAGGTAGGTGGATATCAGTAGATGTTACCACCATGACATTATACTTGTTTTGGGTAAAGAATCATTTCTGTTTTAGGAAAAAGCAGTGGCTTACTTTTTGAAAGTTGAGAGTATTGAGGAATAGGTAGCTCTCTAAAAGCTCCATATATGTAAAAGAACTGAATGAATTTGAACTACACATGGACAGGCACCATCAGTCCTATTTGCCTTTTGGGGGCACAGCGTAGCCCCGAGTACAAGTCAAAGGGAATTGCACCTCACCTGCTTTTCTCTCTGCTGAGCATTTCTCGGAGTGAGTGGCAGCCAGCTGGTACAACAGTCCATCTGCTTTACAGAGCCTGGTGTTTCCTTACCACTCTTCAGCAGTACTGAGCGTGGGCTAGATTTATAGTTTAATTGAAGAGTGTTGGATGAAGTCTTCTGGTTTTCTGTGAAGTAAATATTTCACCATTCTCTAAAAGTGTAAACATCTGCAACTACTGGAGTGAATGTACTTCAGTAATGTCTTTGATCTGATGGCAGGTTAAAATGTAAAAGACTCAGATTTCACCCTGTCCTTGGAGTTCAAGATTAGAGCCAAACTTCCCAAAAGAGGGATATTGATTAGCTCTTGGCTGCCATTTTGGTTTTGGTTTTTTTTCAGCTCCAGAGGGAATCAATAAAAATGTATCTGAAGAATAAAAAGCCTTCCTTTCAGTTCTAAATGCTTTTCAGACCATGAAAAGGGTACAACATTTGTTAAGACATGTCATAATTAGACAAGCAGGCCTGCTAAATGAGTTTGCATAAGCTAACAGTGTTTCCAAGAGAATTAGCCATGTAATAAAGGCCAGTAAAAATACTACGTATCTGCTGAAAATCACACAAGACCAAAAAGAGCCCCCGCCATCCTTTCCTTTGGTGTGGGCCATCTGGCAGCATTGAAGCATCTCATAGTCTTCAAACTTTAATGACCTTGTTGGTGAAATTTAACAGAATGCTAATTCCTGATAAGAAGGACTAATTTCTAAAAGTCAAGCTAAAGCTGCTCCCTTGCATCTTTCCATTAAGGCCAGGGAAAGAAAAATAATCCCAGTCAGAAATGAGTTTCAGCCAACTAGATAACCATATGCGTATATGTGTGAAGTAATTACTGAAAATGTAACTTTTGGGCATAATCGAAAGTCTGATCTCACTATAGACATAGCAGTGCATGTATATGTACTCTGCGAGTACTGAGGAGGGCAATGAAGCTGGTGAAGGGCCTGGGGCATAAACCTTATGAGGAGCGATTGAGGGAGCTGGGACTGTTTGAGGAAGAGGAGGCTGAGGGGAGACCTCATCACTCTCTACAACTGCCTGAAAAGACATTGTAGAGAGGTTGGTGCTGGTCTCTTCTCACAGGTAATTACCAATAGAACAAGAGGGAATGGCTTCATGCAGCATCAGGGTAGGTAGAGTAGGGCTGATGGTTGGACTTGATGATCTCAAGGGTCTCTTCCAACCAGAATGATTCTATAATTCTATAATTCTACAGGGCAAGAATGTGGCACTGCTTCTAACTGCATGAAATACATGGAAAATACATGGAAAATTCTCATGGTAGCCACATTCTTCAAAGAGAAGAAGAATGAGAGAAAAATTAAAAAAAAACAACCACAAATAAAGGCCTTGCTTGACCTCAGGAGTTACTCTGATTTTAAGAGGTGGTGGTTTTCTTTGCCTAAACAAGGGAAAATGTGACCTGTTAAACTCTCCATCAGGGATCTCGCACCAATTCAAATAAAATTACCACCTCATACCTTTATAGGACATGTGTTTGGCTCAGGTCTGTTGGTTCTTTGTCCTTTAGATGGGCAGAACGCTTACTGGTTCAACAGTACCTCTCTCTTGAAGGAGAAACTGAGATACTCTGCAATGAGCTTAATGAAAAACCCAGTGTAGAATAGAGCTTCATGGACTAGAACATTTTGTCTTTTTTAGCACTTATGCCTTTTTTTTTTCTCCTTATATTTGTCTGGGTCTGAGACATCATTACATTGAGTAAACTTGAGGAGTGGGCATACAAACCTGTTTCCTACCCATAGCTAATATGGAATTTAATAATATTAATATGTTAATACAATCAGTTCTATGATGAAATTAATTGTTAAACTACTTCTGACCTCATTGTTGCTATACTTTTTCTGTCACAATGAACGATCAGATTACCTTCCAAAAATATAAGTTGCCAACAAATACAGAATGGGTCATGCCTACCAGCTGCATTATCAATGCTTACTTACAGCTGCACTCAAAACGCTCATGTGGTTTTCAAAATGTATAAAATATGTGACAGTGGGTAGCCAAAAGTTTTTTATTTGTATTTAAAAAAAAAAAAAAGGAAAACATATTTATGGTGGTGGGAAAATCACCAATCCCCTCTCTACAAATTTAAAGTTAGAAAAGATGGAAAAATGTAAACTTGAGATAGATTTATTTTTCTAGATTGATTGCAAATTATTGCTTTTTACTATATTTTGAAAGCTGATACAGGATACAGTGGTCTGAACGAATAAGTAGAGTAGTGATTCAAATGTGTAAATAAAATAAGAAGGGCACTACTGGTTTTGATAGGATTAGCTGTACATACAAGATTCAAAATGTTCATTCAGTAATCTGTCTTGTAATTGGGGGAAATTGATAGCTGGATTTCCCATATGGTATCCTGAATACCTTCTTTACTCTCTTAGTAAATTAGCAGAGTGGCAATATACACTTTGCTGATAAATTTCATCATCTGGATGTTTTCCTTCATGTTTAAATAAAAATGAAGTTTAAATGTAAGTAGTTTCTTAAATGGGTAGAATATATAATGTATGTTAATTTTATTATGGCTGTGGTTATGCCAAAGTGCTGATAAGATTAAGCAAGAAACTTCTTCTATAATTCTTGTATTTATTTACTTATTTAGATTTAAAATAATAAATGAAGCTTACCCAGGACCTTAGGCACCATAACACATCATTAATATTACAATAAAATCTCGGCAGTATTAAACTAATCACTCGGTCTGACAGACTCCTACACAGATTCCTTCTCATTCTTTCCCTGCAAGAAGAAAATCCTGAGCCCTGCCCTCAAACAAACAAAAATTTGAAGTTTCACAAATTAGAGGTAATTCCAAGTATGGGAAGGAAGTAACTCTAGAAACCCGAACTTTTATTAAAATGACTTGATACACAGTCCCCGGCTTTTTATGGTGAGCTGGAATCTCAGCTATCCACTGTTTAATATTTGCTTTTTCCTTTGAATTGGTGACATGGGTCTTCTTCAGGACAGCTTGCTGAGCTAACTGGATCAGTGATGTGATTTGCTATGCCTGTGACTGTCTGCTTATTTGTGAGTGTCTGCTGTAAGTAGATGTTTTGTTGGAGTGCATCCATACTGTCTCCATATTATGATTCAGTCGACCGGTTCGGTGTGGAGGTGGTAATAACAGCCAGTACCACAGATGGTCACATGCATCCTAAAACTTAGTATATATTTTGCATACCTTTTTTTATTTGGATTTCATTATACAATTCCATCAAAAGGAAGGGGGGAGTAATTTTGGGGGNATTAGTAACGTATTTGCCACTTTTTGTTTTTGTGGAAATATAGACAAACATAGTCAAAGACTATCAGAATTTCATACAAATTTGTCAAATCCTTGGAAGACTTGTTAATGTGAAAAGAAAATGAAAGAACACTTGCATTTATTTTAGTCATCTATATATACAGGGACTTTTCCTCTTTATTAATAAACAAATTTTGGATTAGAAGCTCAGTCTGTATTTTGTTGATTGTTTTAACTATCAAAATTGTATCTTTATAAGGGGAAGCACAAATAGTCTTACATCTGTTGATTCATCATAAACATATTCTTGAATGGCATTTATTGCTTTTATATGAGTCCATCAGTTTAGTTGAAATGACTTTAGCATTTGATGCAACAAAGTAAATTATACCATAAGGATACACAGCTTTTCTCATTTTTTCTTAATTTGATACCTTAATGAAAACTCTGCTGAAGTAAGGGTAGCATTTCTGTACTGATTTGCACCACCAAACCACACTGATTCAGAGAAAAGGTTCTCTTCCATACTTAACACCCATTTTTCCAGTTAATTGTCTGGATCAGAGTTTGAAATAATAGGGGAAATTTATAAAAGCTGGGACAGAACCACAATTAGATTTCAGTTGTATTCCCTTAAGTTTGCCATCAGATTGCATTGCCCTCTGGAAACAATTTAAAGAGCTGCAAACATGAAGATAGGACAGAATGCAGGCTGCAGAGAAGCAGGGTATTATTAGGGATTGCCTCAAGTCCCACAAAACCTCCTGTTTTTTCTGAATCATTTTTGGACATCATTGAGGTCAGGAGGCCAACAGGGTCAGTTTTACAGATCAGCCATATGAAAGAGGACTGGAGAAAATCCATAAGGAAATGATGCTCTTCTGATTTTGCCTGGGCACATCCAGTCCCTCTTGACTCAAACAAAGAGGAAGCAGATCGAGAGAACCACAGGGTGGTGCTAGTATTTCATTCCTGATACTTGCAGTATTTGATTCCTTTGGAAGCTGTCTTCTCTCAGTGTTGGCTAAGTCAGAGTTGTTTTGTTAATCATAATCATCACTAATTTCCTTTCCTGCTGATAGCTGCATGGAGGTTTTGCTGCTGCCACTCCACAGTAATGAAATGTCATTGCAGGTGGTACAAAATGTGGCAAAGTTAAACAGTTGGGAACAAACGGTCCTCTCAGTTACAGCAGTTCGATGGCATGGATTAATTTGAGAGGAGATGCCTCTGTTTTCTCAGGAAGGTTCCCTTTTGCTGCTGTTCAAAGGGTATTGCATAAATGGTCTGTTAATTCTCACCAGCTTGGTCTTTCTGTGGAGGGTATGACAGAATTTGTTCTACGCTTGGCTTATCATTTCTTGCTAACATGCTCTTTCCTGGTTACTGAAACCCTCTTAAAGGAGATGAAAGCAGCACAGTCTGCTGAGGAAGCCTGGGCCAGCTGCACCTTGAGAAAATGCACTTTGCATCTCCATGTCTTCCCTACCTTATGCAAGTGAAGGGAGCACAGGAGGAGCTGTACCCTGAATCACAGCTACTTCCCAAGTTGTCTCCTTGTGTGCCAGAGCCCATATTTGTGCTGAGTCCAACAGCTCCTTTCAGTGCTTGGAGGGTGATTTCAGTTAACAGATGAATTCAGGGCAACCACAATCTGCTCATGGAAAACTGGAGCCCAGAAAGAAAAAGAGAAGTAAAAAACCCCAAAACCCAGAAGGGAGAAGAAGGGAAATTGAATAAATAAAGCCTGTGTGTCATGAAATTGCAATACAACAGTTACAGTCCTAACATTAATTCTTTCATCTCAAGTGATTTCCCAAGGCGTTTAATTTCTGAAGGAGTCATTCATGTGGCAGATAACATTTTAGGGGAGAAATTCACTACCCTACTTTTATCAGTCACCACAACCCAGAATTATTTCAAGGAATTTCAAGTGCTGGTTCATCATGGCAGCTGTGGGAATAATATACCAGGGGACTCTATTTCCTCAGCAATATTGCTCAGTAGCTTCTGAGCAGAGAGAACGCTCTTCTAATGGTGCTGCAGAGGCCTCTTGGGCCGTTTTATGGATCCATTGCACTTAATCTGTGCTCAGAAAAATATTGCTGTCTTGCAAAGCAAATAAAACCAGGAAAAAGCTTATAGTGATACAATATATCTTTTTTTCCCCCCAATCTTCTATGCAGATCAATACAAAGAGTTCAAATTGATTGAATGTTGTAATTCTTTGCGCAGTTCAGATCAAGATCATAAAAACTAATGCACTGAGAGACACCCAATCTTGCTTTGAATGTCCAACTTTTTTCTCTTGTAATGCATTAATTAATTACGCAATTTGGTTGGTAGATAGGAACCATCATTTACATTCCCATTTGCAAAATGTGTGAGAGCTTTTTAGATAAATTCATATCTGATAACTTTTTTGAAGCTTCATTTTGATGGCAGCAGAGCTTGATAGTTCACTTTCTGTATGCTTGTGTCAGAGATTATAAACTCCTTAGGAAATGCATTCTGCACTCTTGCTGGGATCTACATTATTATAGCAGCACTACTGCATGTTCCACAAAACTTAGTAAATACAGAAGCTTGTCTTTAAAATATTGGTAAAAAGAGAAAAAAAATTACACATAGTCATACTTGAGAAGTGTCCTCCTTCTTCAGAATAGCTTTCATTAAATATCATAGTTAAAGGTCTCTATGAAAAAAGCTTTCAGGAGCAAATGTGCCTGGTGTGGCTCCCTGAAGCCTGATGAAGCACCCACCAGAGCAATTTGTAGCTCAGGGATGCACAAGCACCACAGTGGATACTAATTGCCAGCATGGAAAAGTCTCTCTCTCTTTTTTTTTTTCCTTTTTTTTTCATGGTGAACATTTTATGGGCAATGAACCACAGGAAATAACTGCTACTGATTATAATGAAAATGCTGAAACCTCTTAAATTATGGCATCAGGCAGGAGCAGCACTGATGTAATTACTATGTTAACGATCAAGTAATATTTAAGTACTCCGGTGTGATTTTCTAGTATTTTTTAGTACTCATCTCTAATGTCCTGTAGAGGGTTTAAGAGCTATTGCCATTCTCCTGCTGGGTTCCCATGCAGAGAGTTTGATAGCTGCCGCTAGCCTCAGTTAGGTCTCGCAGCAGGGATCAGAACTCCTGTTGCTACACTGCTCTTCTTTTCATGCGTCGTGTTGAGGAGTTGCCCCTAATTACCTCTAAGAGCCCCTTAGATCCCACTGTAGGGGTCTAAAGAGGCACCAGCACTGTGATTAGGTTAGGATTTTTATAGGAGACTGAAAGTCTCTTACTATTCCCTTCTCTGAGTCCTTTTATGCTGAGGCAGAAGTAGGAGACAAAAGACGAGGAATTAGCAGGGCCACGTTTGCAAAGGAAACATGGAATACACAGACTCATACTTGTAAAGTTTTGCTATGTTACATGCTATTCTTGACATGTCTTGCAAACCAGCAGCCAGTGATTTCTAACGTAGAGTATTAATGTATCTAGGTATTTTTTGGGGGAAGAAAATAGAAATGCAACTGTGATTTGAGTCTGACTGTTGATTCCCTACCACACCTGCCATACAGAATTGCCTTGCTGACAACTTTGAGCTGGAGGTTAATAATTATTTACTGGGAAAGTAAGTGTTATAACACTATTACTAAAAATTTCAAACTTTCTTATTCCAAGACATTGATGAAAGATGGGGACTGCAGATGCTGTGTTTCTTGGTTGTGCTTTTCAGTTTTCAGTTTTCAGTTAAAGAAGCCCTCTCCAGGTCTAGTGATACAGTAATAGGATTGTAAATTCCAAGAGTGAATTTACGATTTGAAACCGTGAAATTTCTACATGTGATATTTAATCCGTTGTGTACTTCTTTGCATTGTGACTATACTACCTGTGAAAACTGCGTGAATCAGAAATCTCATATGTGTGGAGTTGAGAGTGGTGCCTGTCATTTGAGGGTAGGGTTTGATGCAGAGGTTGTGGTACAGGGCTCCCCTCCCTGCCTCCTACATGAATGGCCCACAAGTCCTGTTTCTTAAGGCATGTGAAGCCAGAGCTTGGCTTCCTGTAGCTGTCTCTGCTAAGTGAAAGTATGAGTGCTGCAACATATAATTGCTTTACCATTTAGAAGAAACCTAGAGCCCTACTAATGAACAATGATATTTTGCAAAGCCTGGTACCCTGATTCTGATAGAACAATAGAAACATAGGGCAAAACAGCATTCCTACTACAGTAGTAAAAAACAGATGTGTGTGAAAGAGGAGCATGGAACAAAGTGAATCAAGGATACAATTTGTTAAAATGGCAACAGTCTCAGGGCTTTCACAGTTTAGTCCTTACTTACAGAAAGCTGACAGCACAACAAGAGATCTTAAGGAACAAGCCAATAGCCTGTCCCTAGGCTGAGCAGTCTACAGAGGCTTATGGCTAATTAACATTAACTGGAAGCACTCTTTGCAAGCTGCCCTGCAGCTTTTCTGCCCTCTTTCCTTGTCTGCCACTCTTCTTTCCCTTTTTGGTACAGCCACAGCATGTACTGACCTTGGAGGCACCCAGGTGTGCAACCTGAGCCCTGAACAAGGAGGACGGAGATCTCCTCCCCACAAGAAATAAGAAACAGAAGGCAGAGAAGAAAACAAAGTGACAGGATTACAGTGTGAGTCAGAAAGATCAATAACATTAACACCAAAATGAAAAAGAAAGAAAGAATCAATAATAATAATATATAGGCTTGAAGTTTAAGAGTGGAAAGAGGTTAACTGAGCAGTTCAGGGGCTTAGTGAGAAAAGAATCTTACAGGCTTTCTTAATGCCTTGCATCTGTGAAATACTGAAAACCTGTACTTTAATAGTTCAGCAAGGATAGTTATTATGTGCCTAAGCCATAGGGCAAAGAATTTGTTCTGAGGCTGGGAACTGTCATTCGGACTTCTACTGCTCCTGCTGAATTTCACCAGATGAGCAGCTCTACCACATGACTCTTCTTTGTAGTATAAAGTTGCGGAAAAGTACCCAACTCTTATCCTCTGTTTATGGCTCTGCCACCTTTTATCCAAATTCCTTATATGTCTTTGACCAAGCTAGAAATCTGACATAGCACATTACCCACCAAAGATACCATCTCTGATTTTTCTTTTCATAGGTTTCAGGTGTACAGAGCTTGTCAGGAATTTCTGAGGAGTGATATGCACTGCTTATCTGTCCTCTGCAGACCATTGGAAGCACATGATGGAGAGACACACATCCCCCCAAAATAGGTGACTAAAACACCAGGCCACAACCAAGATACTTGTGATGTTTTCTTACAGGGAAGTAGATGTCATTTGAGGACAAATATTCAGGGATGCTAAATGGCAAGCTGAAATTTTGCTGCAGATAGTGATAAATATCTTTATTTCTCTAATAACAGACAAGTACATAGCCAACTATATTTAGTATGAATAAACGTTTTTCCCATAAATGCTGATTCAGCAATAGGATTCTAAACTGCTTGACTGTAAATGTGCGTAAATAATTTTGATTTTCAGTCAGTAATCTCAGTATGACCATAGGCATATGCATTCTTCATACACAGAAATTCTTGAACCTTGCTGTGTTTTACAGGAAACAGATCAATCCTTTACATCAAGCAGATTTTTTAAGGATTTGTTCAGTATTGAAAGGAAGCCTATTGTAAATACTAATCTGAAATCAGAATTTTGTATTTTAACACTGCTACAGGAGGTCCATAAGCATATTTCCAATGATACTTTAATAACTGATGCTTAAATACTTTTAAAGCAACACTGTAATTAGATATGTCTCTTTCAACCTTTCAGTTAAATAATTGCATACTAATGTAAAGAAAACCAGCTTTTCACTGAACAGGTTTTGCATTCATCAGCGGAGATTAATACACTTAATAAGCAGTTGTTATTCAAATGAACATTCAATAATGAGTCATCACAGCTATATTAATTCTTAGGGCCAAGTGCTGCCGCTTGTACTCCTGCAAGTGGGCAAAGTTCCCCTTGACTGAATGGGAGCTTTGACTGTATATAAATTGTAGGACTTCTCTCAAAATTAGCTTGAAAAACTGTAAGGAAAAGTTACACTGCACTGAAATTAAGTGAATTTGAAATCATACTTCATTTCTTACCTATTGCTTTTGCCTTAAGCCATATACTTGTATTACATCTGCATATATTTCTTGCACCATTCATTATCTTCACAACAGCTAAAAAGGGGGCATCTAGTTCTAACTTAATGGTATTCCAAAAATGGTATTTAGATGCTTTTTAACATAAGTACTTTTAAAAATCTACAGAGGGACTAAGATACCTCTGAAGATCTTGTTATCTTGCTCACTATACTTTCTTTTTTCTAATATGTTACAGTTCTTGAATAGGAGT
>VZTM01020322.1:5378-19020 GCA_013400555.1 Jacana jacana
ACCAACACCCACCCCCAACCCCCCCCCCCCCAAAAAGTGAAGCTTATTTCATTTTACCTCAGTTTCCCTGATCATATAATGGGCAAAATACAGCAGTATGCGTAGAAAACTTTTGAGTTTAAAAAGCAGTTATATTATTTTCTCTATATGGTGGTAAATGCTTTCATTCAAAGACCTTTGTATGTTTTTCAAGTGCCTGACTAAACCCTCTGCCCTCACCGTTCTCTGCCCTACCAGCAATGCTTTGTTGCCCCCAGCTCATTTTAGAACCAGTGAGATTTCTCTGTATAGTGCCTGCTCTTAAAAAAAAAGGTTTGCTTCATTTGACCACTGCATCTAAATTGAGAGACGGGGTTAATAAGTCCTTTCTAGGACTGACATTTAGGAGCGGATTCTGCCCTTTTCTTAGGAAAGCTCTTTAGAAATGTAGTGAGCCATCACCATCACCCAGAGCAAGATCCGCTCAGGAGCTTCTTGTTTCCCTGCCCGCTCAGCAATCAGCATTTCTCCATGGCTTTGCTCCACCAATTGGAAAGGCTGCAGCTTAATGGCCTTTCATTGCACACTTCCTCTTAGCCCACAGCCCAGCAATTAGTCCCCAGCCATGCTTCACGACCTCTGGCTGCCTTGCTGTGAGCTTTGATCAGAACTTTGCTCACTGACACACATCTAATAACCTGCCGTGGCACCAACTAAGTTATCAGGTCCTAATTTATGCCTCACCCTGCTTCCTAGGCCAAATAGGGGGTGTAATTAGCTATTATACCAGCCAGAAGTTTGACCTGACCTCCCGTTCGGAAGTCAGGCAGGGAAAAGAAAAGAGGAAAGCTACTGAAAATTAATTTCAAGGATCTGTGTAAAAAAATGCATAAAGCCATACACAGGTGGTGGACCCTCCTCCTCGGAGCCTATGCCGCTTTTCAGATTTCCACTGATCATGTACTATCATCAGCAATAATTGCAGAAAAGTCTTCCCTTTACCTGAAGATATCACTCTCATTTTAGCATCAGGTAATTCCTGTAAGATCGTGCACTGTTGCTGTAGATATGAGTTAGACTAACAAAAAACACTAAGAAGCCCAACAGTTTTCTATAAAACTACATGAAATATGGAAAGAGATGTTGAACACAGCAAGGTATTTTCTAGGCCCCACAGTTTCTGGGTTTCCAAGTAACTTTTTTCATAGTGTTTCAGATTTGTCATATTTTTTAAATGACATAAAAATTAGAGGTAAAAGCAAGAAGAACAGCAGCAAAAGAGATTATTGTAAGTCTATTTTTTCCAGGCTAAAATAAAATGTTGCAGTTCTGAGCCCTTGGAAAGGATGTTTATTCTACTTTAAATAAAACTGAAGTATATTTTAAAATGAAACATCACCTCAAATTACTTCGAAAGCGTCCAAATAAAAAACATTTACATTTTTTCCAAATCTCTTTTCCCATTTTCCTACTGCCTTTCTCTGCCTCCTCCCTCCACCCCCCGAATTGAAACAAATCTCTTTGATCACCATGAATTCACAAAACATTCCAGTCAGCCAACTTGTATCATTTCAGTAGGAAAAAAACTTGTATTTGCTTAAGGCTTCTGCCCAGTGCAGCGTGGCCACCTCTCAGGAGGCAGAGAGAAAACAGAGCTGGAGACAAGTGGGCTTTTTGAAGGCCAAAGCTGCAGCAGGACATTGTGGAGCACACTCTGACCTGGCACACACAGACCAGCACGTGGGTATCCACCAGCCAGAGCAGGCAGAAGAAGGCTCAGGACGTCTCTTAGCCTGCTTGGAGGAGAATTAACACTCTGTGAACAACTAGCCTTGTCATGCCTCTACTCCTAGTTAGATCAACTTCTGTATCACTCGGGTGGAGAAGAAACATGACCTACTGCATTAAGTGTTAGACCCATCGACCAAGCTCCCTTTGGTATCTAATGTGGGACCTCTAACATGAAAACATGAAGGTAGGAAAATGATGAATGAGTTTTGAGTATCTTTAAGTATGCAGGAGACATTAAAAATATGGAGTTGGCCATAAGCTGGCAAGGCAGCTGTGTTGAGTTAATGAGTGGGTGCCGAAGGTCTAGTGTTTTTCTATTTCAGCTGCATTGCAGATCACAAGTGATTTTTAAAGACTGTAGGCAGACCGAACTGCTAAAGTTTACTTGACTATTTCTCTGTCACATGATGGAGGAATGAAAACAGCTCTCTTATGTGTTTTCATACCCAAAAAGTCTGCTCAAAACTGTTATCTTTTCATCTGTGCTGCCAGCTCAAAATAACACAGTGGGTTTTTGCCCCAGGATATTCTAAAATAATCTAAGATACCATATCAATGATGCCCAGAGGTTTTTAATGTGGCATGCCTTCTTTTAAAGGATCAATTCATACTTTGTTGGTACTTTTTAAAGCCTATTTTTAAGGTTTTTTTTTAATTTCCTTATAATAAAGAAGGGTCTGAATGAAAAAAAAATGGCAAAAAGAATCTAAAAAAGCAACCTGGGTTTTTAATGTGCAAAGTGTTTTGTCTTTTCATAACTGCTCTTTGTCTCTGGTGCTATATTTCTTTGTTTTATTTCACTTGGAAAAATCTCTAATGTTCAGATGTGAACTTTTATTTAATGGGAGAGCATCAAGTTTTGGAGTTCAGGCCTGCACCTATCTGTGAAGAGAGATCAAGGGTATGGTTTTATAATCCCAGGGGACCTAAAACTGATCCCATCCATTCCCTGCAAACTTTGTAGAGAGCAACCCCGTACCTCTCTCAGGACCTCTCTGTCAGTGGTGTCCCATGCCTTGGGCCATGCAGCCTCCTGGAGATACTGCTCCTGACATACTGAGGAATGCGATTTCAGACTTTGTTGCAAAAGCTCTAGTGATTTGTAATCCAAATTATGTCCTCAGACATAACTGTCCCCTTTCTTGCATTAACCAGTACCACATTAGGTCTCTTTTCCAGTGGAATGGACGCTCCCTAGCTTGAAGAGGAAGCCATTCAGGATCCAGCTCACACAGGACGTCAAAGTTTCCAGACAAAAAGGATTCCTTTGGCTTGCTTGAGGTGAATTCAGTCATGCAATACCCCCACTAGGATCAGGCAGCTGATCTTCAGGAAATGCCTCTGCTAGCATTAATGGACTCACTATCTCCAGACAGCAGTAACGTTTCTCTTTCGTGGAAGATTCAACAGTGCAAATAAGAAGGCAAGGTTCATCATAGGTTAACAGAACGCTGGTAGGAAGGGATTATAGTTTTTAGAAATCTGGGTTAGACCAGTATAAGTTTTTCAGAACTAATTTGCCTGGGAAAGGAGATGTAGTATCTAGAACACACCACATCGCAGCTTTGGAGAGAAGTATAATGAGGGACAATGTTAGAAGCAGGTCATTGAACAAAAAGCATTGCTTTTAAGCACTGTGGGCTTGAAATGGTTATTTGACATCACACCTGCAAGAAACTTTCAAGTCAATGATGATAAAAATATAACGATGATACAAAGTGCACAGGAGAGCAGAACCACGAAAAAGGGCCGGTTATGATCTGAATTGTCTAACATGGACCTGAGCAGGCAAGTTGTGGTACAATTCAACAAAAAATCAATGATGGACAAGGAAGGGGGATAGTTATTCTGTCAAATGAGGATATATCAAGGTCCAAAAGGTGGAAGTGGAAGCTAATCAAGCACAGGCTGGAACACAAGTCAGAGTAATTCAATATTGGAACCACTCCTTTTACCACCTTCCACTTTCAAGTCTAGAGTGATCTCTGCTGTAAAGTCAGGATCTAGGGTAGTTAAAGCATGAATAACTTCAGAGAAGTCCCTTGGCCTTTATCATTTAGTAGGTCAAAAAAGATGACAAAATAAGCCCTTTTGGCTTTAA
The DNA here is from genome assembly GCA_013400555.1 of Jacana jacana. Classification (NCBI taxonomy): domain Eukaryota; kingdom Metazoa; phylum Chordata; class Aves; order Charadriiformes; family Jacanidae; genus Jacana; species Jacana jacana. The sequence goes on from VZTM01020322.1 coordinate 9,250, forward strand.
AAATCGCATTTAATGAGCATTTAACAAGCAACATAGCCACTGTGAAACGGATTAAATGCTTGCTTTTTTTTTTTTTTAACACAGCGTATAATTAACTTATGGAATGTGTTGCCATAGGATGTACAGGGAGCAAATATCTCAGATTCATGTTAAATACTACACACCCGTTTGAATAACCACTTAGTTAAATGGTGATCCAGACAAATTTGAGCATTTGATTAGGTAAACATAATTTGTTTCTTTAAGATGTGGGGTATTTTTTGAAGCTTTAATTGTTGGACATGAGAATGGCTGGTTCCCCTTGTTCTGCTAGGAGATGATAATTACTAATTTCTGTTTCACAGTGCCAGATGTTATTGAGATTTTCACAGCTCTATTTAGAGGATATTTCTTTGCTTCAAATGGCTTGGTCTCCAAGGATGATGCCTCAGGCCAAAGGTACAGAGCAAACATTTTTGAAAACATTTGCCTCAAGACAGTTCTGTCCATTAAACAGAATAAATGTTGACCTCATACATGAAAAGGATCTAGATTCAAGACAGGATCTAACCTGCAGCTGCTGCAACTATTCAGACGTATCCAAATTCCAGGTCCAATTAGACTATTGCAAAGAAATTGCCAACAATTAAATAGGCTTATGTGTTTAACTTTGCTCTGGGTCCTAATTCCTTCTTAGCTATTGAAGGACAACTTGCTTATGTAGTGGTGATTGCAATTCTTGGAACAAGCTGCTTTAAACAGAAATCACCATATATTAGTAATTATAGGCTTGTTCCTGCCATCTCATAATCAAAGCCCTGGGAGAATCCATATTGTACAGTGTGCACCTTATATTTAAAAGGCATTTAATTTCAATATTAACATGATTGTATTTCAGGGAAGTCCTTTGCTTAATATTTCCTAATAACATCTTACACAATCTAATTTCATAGCCTCCCCCTCCTTTTCTGTGTTATTTGCCCTAAGTTATTTTCTATCAAACTTATTCATGGCCTACACATCTATTTAGCAGTTGTAGCCACTATTAAAAAAACCAACAACCCAACGACTAAAACAGGCATAATTATTTACCTAAATAAGATTATTTTCTTTTTCAGGAAAGGTATGAGGCTGAGTCATTTTATTTTATTTTAGCCTGGAAAGTGTTTATGTTGAGAATTGCTTGATTTTTAATATAATATATATATTATATCTCTATAATATTATAATATAATATTTCCAAATGTAACATTTATTTTTGAATTGCTATTTCAAAGCATTCAAATTGGTATCATTTTTGGTTTGGCATATTTCAGAAAAATTGAGGTTTACATAGCCAAATTTCCTGGAGGGAAGCTACTCGTTACTAGGAGAAAAGAGGGCTTTTCTAAAATGGGGAGCTAAAAAACTACTTTATTGGAGGGAAGAGAGTATTTTCTAGAGGGACTAACATTTAAATTTTTTTTCAATATTTCTTAATAATAACATATTCTAATGAGCTTAGTTGTATAAATCATGACATGGGAATTTTTTAAACACAGTATAGAACTGCTGAATCAGTGTTTCCCAGTGAAACTCTGCATGAGAGGCACTGCCGCCTTTTCTATTTTGGGCACGTATATCTGGGTTCTATATAAAACCACAATGAAGCTGAATCTATTTGCCTATCTGCTTTGATTTCTGTCAGTGAATATCCTGCAGGAAAGACATTCCTCTTGACTCACTTTGAGTGGTCCAAAATTTCAGTTCAGATTTGGTGAAGTGATGCTCCAAGTGTCCTCCCCCCCATTTTTTATTTTTTTTTCAGATGAAAGAGAAGCTTTATGGTGAAGGAAACTGTCAGAGCCATATTCTTCTCTCTTGCTAATTATACCTACACCATCATCATCACAGTGATTTTTAGTGTACAGTTCTACAAGAAATTACTAAGATGTAGGTACTTTCAACAAATCAGCTGCATCCTGAGCACCGCCCATGAAGCCTGCAGAAAAAAATGTGAAGCTATAAAACTCTTCCATAAAACAGGGATAATACACCTTGTATGTGCAGCGAAACCCACGCACGTCTGTGTGTAGGTACTGCAGAGGAGTGATACACTACGAGATCATGTCCTCTCTGCTTCTCTGTGAGCTCATTTCTGAGTATGCACCAATAAAGTACTGGGTATTCCTGGCTAAAATAGAAAGAGAATACTCCTGAGTTGATAACAAAATAAATATTTCCGAATACAAAATGACCAACAGGAAAAGCTGATAGTATTTTTTTAAATCATCAAGCTTTTATGATTGAAAAGATATAGACATTGATTTTTGAAACACTATTTATCTGGATAAGAGCCTCCAAAGTCTTTTCTCTGATTGTATTTCAGCTTGTCCTGAGAGCAAGAAGCAACCTGGCTGCCTGTATCAAAATCCTGCTGCAGGGGGAAGGTGCTTGATGCATGTGAAGATGTGATTATCCATAGGAAGGAGAGATGCTGTAACTGTGGTCACGCTGGGGTGGTATGCTGACTCAACAGAATGTCCCCTGTGAATTTGCCAGCTGCATGGTTTGCAGTTTCGGAAATCCAAGCATCTTTCTGGGTATTAGTCTGGAGGCTGCTGAGAAGAAAGAAGCTGCAGAGCGGCGGCTGGGGGATTAGCAAGTGCACAGAGGTCATGGTATTAAACAATATGTAAACTTCACAATTTAGGTCCTGCTCCAGTAAACAGGGTTAGGAGTTAACCGTAGCTATTTTCCTCAGTCTATGGCTGTCCTCGACTCAGCGTAGCAAATACTTGGTAGCTGACAGCAAGATCCCGTGATCAGAACTTTGTTTGGTAAATACCTGCTTGTCAGATGCTGGTTACAAAAGAACTTGTAACCCAAAAGCTGCAGGCAGGCAGAGGTTGGAAGCATGGGCAGATGAAATCCTACTGTGCTAAGTTTTGGGAGAGAAAATTCTCTTCTGGGGAGAGGAGGTCATTCTCCCCCTCTACTCTGCACTGGTGAGGCCACAACTGGAATACTGCATCCAGTTTCAAGCTCCCTAGTTCAAGAGAAACAGGGAACTACTGGAGAGAGTCCAGCGTAGGGCAACAAAGATGATGGAGGTATTGAAGCATCTCCCTGATGAGGGAAGGCTGAGAGACCTGGGACTCTTTAGCCTGGAGAAGAGAAGGCTGAGGGGAGACCTTATTCATGCTGACAAGTATCTAAAAGGTAGACTGAAGGAGGATGGATCTGGGCTCCTTTCAGTGGTTCCCAGTGACAAGACAAGGGGCAATGGGCACAAGCTGGAACGCAGGAAGATTCATTCAAATATGAGGAAAAACTTCTTTATGGTGAGGTTGACAGAGCCCTGGAACAGGCTGCCCAGGGAAGCTGTGGAGTCCCCTTCTCTGAAGACCTTCAAGCCCCGCCTGGATGCAGTCCCGAGTGATGTGCTCTGGGCAATCCTGCTTTAGCAGGGGAGCTGGACTAGAGGTCCTTTCCAGCTCTGACAATTCCGTGATTCCATGATTCTGTGAAAATAGGTTTGATACTCTTCCTTTCTCTGCTCACCGCTCCCTCTGAATCTGTGCTTGATTAATTTAAAGTGTGGGCAGGCCAGCTTTGTATATTTAGCTGAAGAAGTTGAAGGAGTTACTGTTTGCTACAGCTTTTAGCTACGGGGTGCTGTCACTGCTGCTCAAAGTGAATATGTGAGAGCTCCCAGTGCACTTCAAGGCAAATTAACGGTGTTTTAAGCAAAGGCAAATGGGAGTTGGAATTCCAGCTGTTTCTGCTGTTCTTACTGTCACAGAGAGGGGACCTGTGGCATGTCATCACGTCACTGCCTTTTAATATAGGAACAGGTAAAATAAAGTCGTTTTACTCTTTGCCTTTGCTGAAGGTTGTCAGGTATGGGGAGCTCTGGCTCATAGACTCATAGAATGATTTGAGTTGAAAGAGACCTTATATATCATCTAGTTCCAAGGCCACCTCCCAAGACCAGGTTGCTCAAAGGCCTGTCCAACCTGGGCTCATGATTTGAGTCAAATTTATCTGCATCCAATGAGGAATATATCCTACCCAAGCTGGTCCCTCTCGGATCTTTTCGTAGTTCATATAGAAACAAGCTGATCTCTTTGAGGCCCATGGCAGGGCAAAAGCAAAACCTTCCTAAAGCTTTTTCTTCTTCAACCAATTTAGTGTAGCTTGCATCCCTTCACTGACCGAACTAGATTAAGTCTCCATGACAGGAAGTCAGGAATGTAGATTTATTCAGACTTGTTAAAACAGTGGCACACATCCCAAGGAAGACAAATAGCCTTTTGTGAGATAATTTGCTAACGCTGTTCCACCCTAACATGTATCTGTCCTGTTATCACATGACTAATATGGACATAACCCTGTGCACTTTTATCTGACACGCATACGTATGTCAGCCTGATTTGTGTCTCGCTTGGCTGGGTGAAGAAGCCAATGGACTTGTGCCCAAGCAAAACTTGCTGACCTGAGATCAAAATCTGGTGTGTGTTTTCACTTCACGGCTCGTGCCTATTTGCAAGAAGCAGCGTTGTTTTGTAAGAACATTTGCAGAAAGGTTGGTTTTCTTTTGGTCGTTTCTTTAAACATATGAAGAAGAATTCACAGAATAGAAGTATTTGTCACTCACCATCAACATTACAGTAATTTCTGTTAGTCACATTATTATTTTGCTTAAAAGGATGGCGGGCATTTTCCTGATCGGGAAAAAACCTACCCTGTAGTAATCCTACACAATGAGTAACGAATTGTGGATGAATCTTGTTCTTCTATAGTATTTTAATAAATACTATAGAATTCTATAACATGTAATCACTGATATGATGTAAATAACATTATTACTCTCCCTGCAGATAAAGAAATTGAGGTTCAGGGCGAGTCAATGTCTCCAGATGACCCTGGCTCCCAACTCAGCAGAACTTCCACTAAGATTATACAGAATGCAAAGAGAACATTTCGATACAGGTTGCCCAGGGAAGCTGTGGATGCCCCATCCCTGGAAGTGTTTAAGGACAGGCTGAATGGGGCTTTGAGCAACCTGCTCTAGTGGGAGGTGGCCCTGCTCATGGCAGGGGGATTGGAACTCAATGATCTTTAAGGTCCCTTCCAACTCTAACCATTCTATGATCCTATGATTCTATGATACTAACATGGCATTCAGGAGATATAATTCTAGCTGTGCCTCTGACACAAATTTCCTGCTTGTGTGTCTCTTCTTCCATCAAATAGTAGGCACTGAAAAACAAACTACCTGATTAGGCTTTGAGAACTTCAGGGGCAGGAGTGATTCTTTTTCAGGCACTCGAATAGCATTTATCATAGATGGGACCTACTACTGTCTCTACTGTCAATCTGGAAACCTTCAGGCAGAAGGTTTCCAAATAAATTTTGGGTTGAAACATTTATTTTTTTATTCCTTCAGAATTTCTGATTTCTTACAAAATCATCTCCCTTGGAACCTGAATTCTTTTACATTCCAGTCTTGACCTGAAGATGCTGATAATGAACTTTTGGACAGAACGGTCCATTTTCTTTCCATACAAGCAACATATATTATGACACCTTTATAGTGAAATCCAGGGGGGGAAAAAGCAAAAAACAAACAAGCAAACAAAAAACCCCAAAACACACAACATATACCCACCCACCCCCTGCAAAAAAAAAAAACCCAACAACAAAACACCACCAAAAAAAATCCCAGGCCACAAATTAAAATCCCAATGAATGAATAAACAATCAGCTCAAGCTGCATCTTCAACACATTCTCCAAAAGTATGCACTTCATTTTCATTGAATCATAGGATCTAGGCTGGAAGGGACCCTTCAGATCATTGAGTTCAAACATTGACCTAACACTGGCACAAAAGCCATCACTAAACCACGTCACTAAGCACCTTGTCCACCCATCTTTTTAAATACCTCCAGGGATGATGAAATCCATGATTAGAAAGTGGATCTGACCAAAGTGATGCAGCAACTACTGAAAAGCAGTGATTTCTTTTGAGCATTTTTAAAAGGTGAATCCATTCCTTCTTTTTATGAAGTTTGGTAGTGAATAAGCCCATGTTAAACCTAATCCTTCGAAACTACCTTCTGCAGAGACCCATGAGTCTCTGATTTACTCCAGCAGAAGTTAGCTTAAAATCCTTCCGCTATTCCACCTTCTTCCCCATCACAAACTGCTTCAGTCAAAATAAAAGCTTGAAATGTAATTATATAAAGTTGCAACTATTTCTATGAGAAGAAGAAATATATACAATTATATTGTACCCTAATATTTTTTCTTTTCGTTTCAAATAAAAATCAAATAACATTTATTTCACAATATATATTATTTTTTTAAGAAAAAGAAATCCAAAACTGAAATTAAATGCTTTGGTTGACCTGAATCTCCTATTGTTATTTCATTTCAGTTCCTGGAAATTCTGAGAGGAAAAACCACTTTGTTGTGATTTAGAACAAGGACTAATTTTTGAATGCTGGAATGTCTGTGAGAGTGGAAAGTGCAAGCACAGGCCAGCTCTAATCACAGCTTTCTCACTCACTACCTCTGCAACTGAAATTATGGTGGAAGCCGTAGAAACTATATGGCAATTCCATGCAGAATCGCTCTTGCCCTGTTTCACAGATTCCTCTTTCAGAGTGATCTCTGCATTTTCAAAGCGCTTATGTCAAGGTCCTTCGCATTTCCATTGCCGTGTATCACACCAATCTGCAATATTCACATGCTCTGGGCATCCCCTGTGAGTATGTAGTCTCTCTAGTTTTTAACAGTGACAGTCAATGTTTTGGTGGGGTGGGATAGGTGGTTTACAAAATAAAACAAACAAAAACTTTTAAAGCCACAGGTACTTTTTCATTCTTGACTATATAATGCATTTCCTTAGCATTGCAATTATTTTCTTCCTGTGAGAACACATTAATAAAATATTTAAAACCTTTTTTTTCTTTTTTTTTAAATAGATGTGCTTGTGCTCTGGTTGAAAGAAAAAGGAAATAAAAGTTTGTCATACTAATATCCAGCATGTTTTAAGATCTAATATGGCTCAGGCGAATTTTCCCTGGAATACTAAGCTTGATGCTCACTCAGCAGTATAAATGAAAAGCAACATTTCTGGTGGTCATTAGACCTCACTCACCCACCCTTAACAGATGTAAATCAAGAGTAAGTGAAAGAAAAAATAAAATCAGTGGCATTATGATTTGAAGAAGAATTAGTCTTGCTGAGTCTGCATTACTGCATAATTTGACAGCAATGACTGCTTCGCCTGCGGATGAAGAAATTTGTTAACAAGGCTGAGCCTGAGCAGAAGTGCTTATTTTTGGCAAAACATAAATCAGACAATAAGTCCTTCCAAACACCATTCACACTTTCCAGTTACTTTATACTACAAGGTGACATGGGAATTTTCACCGTTCATGATAAATCACTTCAGGAAGACAGTAAATGGGCTGGGATGTGGGGAGCAGGGGAGGAAAACGCCAATTAATAGCTGAATTACTGTAAAATAAGTACTTTTGGTGGGTTGGCTTTGATGTAGTGAATAGACTCAGATACAGACAAGTGGATTTAATTGCAATGTATGGATTAAGGTAGACATGGAGAACAGATTTGCTTCATGTAGTGTAACTTCTGTCAGTTCATTTCTGGTGTATTTTCATTTTAGTTAACTTTTTGGCTCTCACACATATGTATATACATATTCATATATGCATACATATACATATATGCACACACACATTATATATTTTCCCTTGATGCTTCTAGAAACTAAATAGTGCAAAATGTTGGTTGGAGAGTTTCAGACCACCTGGGACACAAATTTACATTCTAACACAACTGAGTTATTGTTAACACATTTCTGCTCATCAACTCCCTACTGCTGGGACAGTAAGATTCCAACTTACAGAGGAGTGAGTTCACTTTCTTAGTTTTAGATGTCTACATCCTACTCAATATTCCTGAGATCCCCTAATATTTGAAATATAGGATTAATACAGCCCATTCTATGAGTTATTTTATGACAAGGTTAACTTTGCTCTAAAAGTGACTGTTTTTTCCCTGCCAGCCACCAAGGAAATGTAACTCAGATGCAGATTGTGGCTACTGACAGCTATGCAGAACGTAGATATGTTCTAGATACCACACATCTGGTTCCCATGTAGCTACAACAACTGAAGCTGCACCTCGACCAATTGTCCCTCAAGCCCCAAAGCTGATGATTCATTCCCTGAGATAGTAGAAGAAGATAAGGATTAGATCTTTGGATGCCACATCCTGGTAATCCTATCCAGGAAGTTATACCACACTTGAGGCTATGAAACAGAAGAATGATCAAGCCACCCGATCATCTCTGTGACAGACAATATCTGGCAGGCAGGTGAGGTAGAGGAGAGGGAGTGATGGCAAAGGCAATGTCACCAGTGCTATCAAAATCAAAAAAGATTGTGAGTCATAACACCATTTAGAAAGTAAAACTGTTCTTGGTGTGACCTATAGTGGCTTTTGGTTTGCTGCAAGCTTTACTGGGAAGCCATTATCATTTCCAGCTAGCTGAAGAATCAGATAAGTGGAGAGTCATGTTAGACCACCTATCTGATCATTTGTCACGTTCTGGGCCCAGCATGATGAAACCACTAAAACTCAATAAAATTGGCAGTGAAAAGAGTTTAGTTCAATTATGAATTATGTACTTGAATGTGATCTTGAGGAGCAGTCCAGGAACTCCAGCTTAGGGAAGAATGGATGAAAGAAAGAAGTCTGTTGGTACATTTGGTTATGAAATTTTGCAAAAGACACATGCCTCAAAGCTGCTGGCAGTGTTAATTCTGCTTTGATAAGTGCTTAGTGTTGCTGTACATAGGGTATAACCATACGCAGCTTCAACTCTGAGAACACTTGGGAAATTCCCCCAATTCTGTGTTTTAAAAGGAAAGCAAAAGTTGAATTAATCTTTGGGAGGATTATTGTATTTTGACAAAATTTATGAAGGTCTGTAAAGTAAAGGTCTTTCCCTGTAGGCCTTTCCACATCTAGCTATGGAGTGAGTAGGAATGAGTTATAGCCATGCGCTTTAGGAAACAGCTGAAGGAACTTCAGGAGAAGAGGCAGCAGCTTTTATTCAGACTAAACTCATAAACAAATACAATACAGTAATCTGGGAAATCTAATTGAGGTTATGCTGGTTGTGCTCCTTATCCCCCCAACACATTTTGCAAGGTGTGTTCCTCTATCACCCCATCTCTCACTTACAGCCATCTACCTGATTCATTCCCTCCACCATGGTGTGACTGTGACCATCCTGAAGTCACACCAAGAACACATCTGAATTACATCAGATCATCACAGTGTCTCACTGGAGCCTCTTGTTCAACACAAAATGGAGATTTAAATATGTTAAACCCTACTTAAACGTAGGAGTTTCTGTATTTCTTTGCATATGCACACAATATATGTATTATTTAATATATATGCATATATAATGAACAGACATATATTATACAAATAAAAATATATTTGGATTGATATACCTATACATATAAATATGCATGAGTACATTATGCCATGATGGTCTGGCTATATGTGTATGTATACGTGATATGTGTAAAGATATGCATACATGGATTTATGTTTGGGCACATATATGTACNTATTAGTCCATCAAACAGCTCTTGTCACACAGATAAACCTTTTATCTCTCTCTCACAGATTCTAATCGAGGGTACAGTTTGCATGTTTCTCGTGTCACTGCAGCAACCAATTCAGATGGGATTCCCTACGCC
>VZTM01020322.1:19242-94462 GCA_013400555.1 Jacana jacana
TCAAATTAGTTCCATAGTTTCATGCAGTAGTGTCTGCTCATCCATGGTTATGCCAGCTCACAAACCCGAGTGCTTGAAAACCTTCATCAGCTAAAGCAGACATGAAACATAAATGTGCATAAACAAACACACAGGGATGGATATACATGTTACGGGGTGTGACGGTGCCTAAACAGTTGTACACACACACATATGTCTTTGCATGTGTTTTTGATGCAAAATATTAATGATATTTACATATNGTTATTATTTGTTAGTCAAGACAGCAAGAGTGAATTTTCTCACCAAAAGGATGAGTTGCAAAGCAGACTATCTGTTTATTTGGAGAGTTTTGTATGCAGAAGAAAACCAAAACACTTTCTGGGAAATGTGGTTGTATGACAACATTTTCATTGTGGTTAAAAGACCATTTGAAATACTACAAAGTCTGAGGTCTGAAGAGTAAAACTCCAACATTTTTATTACTTGAAAACTGAGTTTCTAGTTTCCAGAACCTTTTCTATTATCCAAATATAGTAATGAGTCTAAAAGAAATTTTGAATTCTTACAATATCTGCATTATTGTGCATTGAAACAGTGTATTTCAGTTTGGCTGTGTACAATCAGTTGTCTGGTTTTCTGGTTTTACACTCATAACTAAGTGCTTACATGAAAGGTTGAAAAAAAGTGACACGTATATTGTTGTCTTAAGTTAAGGCTTAACTCTGAAAAAAATAAAAACAAAGCCTTTATGTCTTGTTTTATTGTGAGTGTTACGATTTTTGATGATGGGTTCAACAGTCTTGGTTTCTGAAATTGTTTACATCAACTTTCATTCAACTGATTCTAATTTCTAGCTTGTATGTTGTTGGCAACTAGTTTTAAAAGAAAGCTTGGGCTATGTCTCTACTCATAAGCTGAATGCTTATGCTTCCCGCATGCTTCCCGCATGATTTTCACCCAAACGGCTATCCCTGCCTTGGACCATTTCACCTGCTTTTGGGAAACCAAAAAATAAAATTCCACATCTATTATTTTTAGTATTTCTTATTTTCTCTTGAGTATCTGAATGTTTGGCACAATCTGTTGAGCAAAACAAGGGTGAAGCTGTAGAAGAGGACGTACCTCACCTCCTTGGCAATGTCACCAGCGCAGACATCGAGAGCTGATCCGACTGCCCTCACCTCAGCTTATACGCACAGAAAAAACAAGAACTTTTCAGCATGTGATTCTTTTGTGTCTTGTGATGTGTTTTTATGTTTATTTTCAGACGAGAGGATACCTGGTGACACATCTTCTCCCTCCTCCAATGCAGGAAGGTGAAGGCAGCTCAGGCTGGATTTGTTATGGAGTAGTAACTCATTACCTTTCCTTACCACAAGAGGGGATTTCCCTTCTCTCCTCTCCAAGTGATTGAAGAGGGGGTTTAGGAATTTTCTTTTCCTTAAGCATTGTTCTTATTAAAAATAGTTCACCACCTTAGGCCATAAAAGAAATTCTCTTCTGATCAGGCCTCCTGCCTCAAGCAACTAAATAAATAGCATCCGTTTGATGTAGCAAATGTGAAAGCTGCATGTTTACTTCTTCACTTTGAAAAAAAATATATAATAGCAGCTACTTTTTTTTTTTCCCAAGGTTCATGTTGTAAAATAAACAGATGTTTGGTGGGGGGAGAAATGTATACATTATAAATATTTAAAATACTCCCAGTCACCCTGATTAACAAGCATAACAAAGGGTGATAAGGAAACAGAAGACATCAGAAGTCACTGGCTTTGTTTTTGTTTTGTATTTTCTACTGTAAAATGTCTGACATTGCCAAAAAAATAAAACCTGCTTTGAAAACCAGACATCTGTTTTCAGAGCCTTTGAGACTGCAAGCATGAAATGTAGGAAACATATAAGAAAAGACCCTAGCAAAGAATCCCATCTCCCCCTCTCAGAACATGAAAAGCTACAAGCAAATCAAATCAAAATAAATAAGAGAAACCATTTTATGAACCAGGTTCCTCTTTAAAGCACATAGCTTCTGTTGAATACATGTGACCCTCAGTTTTCAAACCTGAACTTGTTCATAGCAGTTCACAAAAGCCTTCTCAAGGGTCTCTCAGCTCAGGACAAGTAGATATGAGATAGAGTGGATAGATCCCTGACTGTGTTTAAGAGTAGATTAGATGTGGTATTGAGGGATATGGTGTAGGGGAAGACTTGTAGAGTAGGGCTGATGGCTGGACTCAATGATTCCAAGGGTCTCTTCCAATGAAAATGATTCTATGATTCTATAAGTCTCCTCTGGCATAACCATATTCCTATGTCACTGACCTATCTAAGCATCATCGACTGGGGGATTAAGATTGCTCACCTTATTTGCCCTCCCATTCTCTCACACTCTGAGGAAGCAGAAATGAAAAACAAGGACTGAGCATACCAGCGCAGATCCCTATTGTTTCTCACCTCATCCAGCAGCACAAATCTACTGGAAATTCCTATCTGTGCCCCAGATGGATATGGATCTGTAGCTGGTGTGATTGATGCAGCTCCACTGATGATCATAGAAATCAGTTACCCGTTGAAAAGAAAGCCAGCCAAGGTAATGCTACCCATTTAATCTCTTTAGGCAGTTTTCGTTAGTGTTGAGATTACTCTGAGGGATCTTTGAGGACCTGGTGTAAAACCGTACTGGAGTCTGCAGGCCTCCACTGACTTTGGACCATGAGCAGAGGCAGTTTCACCCTCTGTTACTGGCATTTTTGTCACACATGCATTCACTCAGTCTTTTCCTAAATTACTCTTTTAGTATAGACAGTCTTGAATTGTTAGATTCCTTTCCCTGGAATTAATTTTTTGCTTGATTTTCCTTCCTTGAGTAGACCCAATCCATGCGTGCATTGCAGACATTAAACAAATGGACAAATTCTTTATGTTCTATGGAACAAGTATACAGGTGAGGAGAGCTGCACATATTTTCAAAGCAGGGCCACAATCCATTTTTTTCTTGGAGTCCTATTATTTTCTTAAATCATTACACTGTTTAACTGTATAATAAAAGTTTTACCACTTCCTATATTTTACACAGCACATCAGTTCAGTGATATAGCCAGTTTTAGTTTTAATATGAGAATTATAATTATCTAGTTATTATTATTGAGCAGGTTTATTGCTCTTGAAGATTCAGGCTTGACTGAACAAAAGGGGAACTCACTGCACTGCAAAGACCACACTATTACAAAGCAGCAGAATTAGCTTTTCCAAGAAAGAGTGGGTTTAAAGCTTTAAATGGAAAAGTTGACTACACTCTGATCTGTACATCTGAAACCTATAACAAGAGGAAGCTATGCATTTAATGAGCAGATCCTGAGTTTGAGGACCACCACCTCAGCTTGCTGTTGTTCCTGTCCTGTCAGACCTCAGTGGGCTGCTATATTTTTCCACTTCACTTGACAAAAAAAAAAAAAAAAATTTAGATATCTAAAGCTATGTTATGAGACCTTCCCCTTAACTAAGCTGATCACAGGCTGCACACTATATGCACAGGCAGGAGGTAGTCATAGCATTTAAATTGTCCCCTACATATTGTGTATCAAAGAAGCTTCCTGACATCAAAATCACCCCTATCTACTAAAGCATGGTGCCGTCTTCCTTGAAGCTGCAAATTTTCCAGATGTGTTGCATGTTTTATTGAAGTTTAATGTGGAAATTTATGGCAATTATAAGCACCAGTCTCATTTCAGATAGGTCACTACATAGATCTCTGTTAACAAAAAGGTGAAACCATCCAACAGATAAGATGTGAGCTGCTGAAAAACTCCCAAATAATTCTTCATTTATTAGCAAAGTGTGAACAAGTCCTGCTGCAGCTGTAAATATTTCCCTTGTAAACCATGATTTTGGGCGATATTTTAACATATTTGGTAAATAAGATGTCTCAGAAGGAATATTGAATCCTACTCCCTCCCGCTGCCTTGTATTCACCATTTATCAACAACCACAGATTTTGAATGCTTTGCACTTCCCATCCACAGACAAGACAACAGGAATACGCACACAGAGAATTTATACTTTATAGGACAAGACCAGGATAATTAAAGGAAATATAGAAGCTGCTGGAGAGAAGGTCAGTGAGGACATGGGGACAGAAAATCCTTAAGGTTAGACTTATCCTGTTTCCTTGTACAAACAGAAAGAACATAAATCTGGCAGCTGCCTCCCAGAGGAGCTTGGAGGAAGCATGATATGGACTGTGGGTCAGCCAGGAGCAGAGATGATACCTCTGGCTATGAGTTTATGCTCTAATGACAGTTTCCCCCTTGGTTTTACCCTCTTTTACCTTAAAAGTCTATGCTACCTTTCCATATGAAAACATAAGCTATATTTCTAAAATAAATCCTGGGATATTTTTATTTTAAAAATTCCTATCTACAAATTGGAAATACACATACACACTTGTAGTACTGCATATTTAAAATTTCCTGAAAATGCAGTTTCCACTTGCATGTTTAATTGTTTTCAAGTGGAAATCTACCTCTAGTAAGTGGTTTAGGGGTAGAAAACTGGGCTTCAAAGGAATTTGGTATGCCTTCTTCACCTTTGAGATTCAAACACTGGAGCCAGGATTGAAAACCAAGGTATTTCAGGTGTCTGCATTTAAAAGACTTTGTTTATGTTAAGGCTTAGGTCACCTTAGCAGGTATGTTTTAATGAAAACATTACCTCTATATGACCTTTGGGATTTGTAGGTGAAAATGCAGTCACTGGAAAAAGGAATCCTAATTGTCATGGATGAAATCTTCAGCATTAAAGACAGCATTTCTCATCCTTGTGAGTGACTTAATGCAACAATAAGGTTTGCTCACTTTAGAGAAGAGGGGACAGTGTGGCTTCTGATGAGTTGTCTTCCCTAGAAAACACTATTCCAAAGCCCTAACAAAATTAAGGAATTCTTAAAGACAGACACTCAAAAGGGCCATACTGAATTTTTTGCTATAAAACTGAACCTTGACCTGCACTGCTCAAATATGAATAGAATTTGTGCTGATATCTGTGCTTTACAGGACATTGCCTATTTATTGGTGATTTATTTTATCCCCTGTTGCTCAAGGAATAATATCCAGTCATTATAACAAAATAGGGTAAAGTCACATAGCAATAACACGCTTTCTGTAAGCATAGTAATTTATAAATTATGTCAGACATCTGGGACAGACGTTCTTTATGTCAAATATTAAATCTATTTAGCAGTTTATTCGTAACACATTTGCAACTTCAAAAAGAAAGGAAGAAAAGAAAGAGAGCAGGGGTTTTCCTACATTTTTTGCATTAATGAAACTGACAGCCCTTGTGCATTTTCAATAAGTCAATTGAAGTAAATGACTTTTTACAACCCTTATTAACTTCAGTTGTCACTGGGATGTCATCAGCAAGATATTCATTGCATTTCCAACTGGATCTTTTAAGTACAATAACATTAAAATCACTGAAATCCAAAACTTTATTTTTTCTTGCAGGGGAGAGGGAAAGTGGAAAGAATCTGTCGGTTCCCTAAATTCAGGTCAAGGCAAAGTGAGAGGAAAAAAAAGCTAATGTTTCAAAATCATCATTTTACACTAGTTTAAAAGCCTGAGTGATGAGCGAAATACATCATATTTCCACTCAAGTCTTGTGCCGTTTGAACAGAAAGATGGGTTTGTGAGCCTTTCTCAAGTTACTTACCTAAAACAAAATCCAAAGCAAAATAGGACTCAGCAACATATCTCTCTTGGTGTTTGAGGGAGCCCTGTTGCAGGAGATGAGCAAATAGAGACTGTGTTTCTCTCTGAATTGAAGGTCATTCTGTCCAGGAATTTCACAACTTGGAGAGGAGCCAGCCTTAAGCTGGAAGTGACACAGACCCATTAGAGCTGTTGAAAAGCATAATGTGGACACAGGAAATATGTCTGCATTGTCAAACACACTGCTCCCCTGGGCAAACCTCTGGGATAGCTCACCCCAAGAACTGCTTTCTATAAACAGCATGGGTATGATCACACCAGCTTTGGAGGCCTCTCTCCAACATAATTCCGGTGGGTCTCCAACCTGCTGACAGCACCTCATCTTCTCATGGGAGGTGGCTACTACACCTTGTATGCCTCTTTAATGGGCTGTGTCTTCACACTATTTTGAGTAGTGTCACAGAATGATACAGGGTTGGAAGGGATCTCTGGAGATCATCTAGTCCAACCCCCCTGGCCAAAGCAGGTCCTCCTAGAGTAGGTTACATGGGAACAGTGGGTTTTGAATGATCCCGGAGACAGGGACTCCACCACCACCTCTCCGGGCAGCCTGTTCCAGTGCTCTTCCACCCTCAAAGTGAAGAAGTTCCTCCTTATGTTTAGATGGAACTTCTTAGGTACAAGTTTGCGTGCATTTCCTCTTGTACTCTCACTGGACACCAGTGAAAAAAAGACTAGCCCCTTCCTCCTGACACCCACGCCTTAAGTATGGTGTATAATAAGTTATAAGTGTTGATCAGATTCCCCCCTCAGTCTTCTCTTCTTCGGACTAAAAAGACCCAAGTCCCTTAGGTTTTCCTTGTAAGAGAAATGCTCCAAGGCCCTAATCATCTTTGTGGTCCTCTGCTGCACCCTCTCCAGCAGTTTCTTGTCCTTCTTGAACTGGGGAGTCCAGAACTGGACACAGTACTCAAGATGGGGACTTACCCGAGCAGAGTAGAGGGACAAAATAACCTTCCTCTACCTGTTGGTCACACTCTTCTGGATGTACCCCAGGATGCCATTGGCCTTCTCAGCCACAAGGGCACAATGCTGGCTCATGGTCATCCTGTTGTCCACCAGGACTCATAGGTCTTTTCTTCATAGCTGATCTCCAACAGGTCAGCCCCCAGCCTGTACCGGTGCAGCGGTTATTCCTCCCCAGGTGCAGGACTCTACACTTGCCCTTTCTGAATTTTGTCAGATTCCAACTCTCTAGCCTGTCCAGGTCTCCCTGGATGGTGGCAGAGCTTTCTGATGTGTCAGCCACCCCTCCCAGTTCTGTGTCATTGGCAAAATTTCTGTGGGTACGTTCCATCCCTTCGTCCAGGTCATTGATGAAAATATTGAAGAGGACTGGACGCAGCACTGACCCTTGTGGGACCCCACTTGTTATGGACCTCCAGCTAGATTCTGTGCCATTAATCACAACCCTCTTTCTGCCAGTTTTCAATTCACCTCACTGACCATTCATCTAATCCACACTTCCTAAACTTATCTATGAGGATGCTGTGGGAGACTGTGTCAAAAGCCTTGCTGAAGCCAAGGTAGACAACACCCACCACCCTCCCCTCATCTGTTCATCCAGTCATGCCATCATAGAAGTCTATCAGGTTATTCAGGCATGATTTCCCCTTGGTGAATCCATATTGACTACTGATAGCTTTCTTTTCCAGATGCTTTGTGATGATGCCCAGAATAAACTATTCCATTGTCTTTCCAGGAATGGAGGTAAGGACCAGGTCCTCCTTCTTGCCCTTTTTGAAGACCGGGATGACATTGGCCTTCCTCCAGTCCTTGGGCACCTCACCTGCTCTCCTGGACCTTTCAAAGATGATGGAGAGTGGTCCAGCAATTACTTGTGCCAGCTCTCTCAGCACTCATGGGTGCATCCCATCAGGATCCATGGACTTGCAGATATCCAGTGTACTTAACTGTTCCCAAACTTGGTCTTCCTCAACCAAGAGGAAGTCTTCTTTCATCAAGGCTTTGAGTTTGACATCTCCACGCATGCAAAAATAACTGTGTCTGTGGGCTACAAAGGTTCCTGGTAGAAACCAAGGACATGTGCAGCCTAACATGGATGTATGTAGCACCTATGGGGGAAGACTAGTTTGAGCAGTATGGACAAAGCTCTCACTGTAACCATCAGCCTGGGTCAGGGATGGTTCTGTGGAGTGGGTGACCTTCACTTTGAGGATGCTGCCAGTGACAGGGTCAATGACTATGTCTCTCTTACACTGTTGCTTCAGTGTGCAAGGCTGCCTTTCTCTGAGGAGGTGATCTTGAGGAGATACATGCTGTTTTGGTACATGGGTGCTATTGAATCAATCTTTTGATTAAGCAGTTTGTCACACCTCCCACATATGAAGACCAACTGAGTTTGATCATTATTTTGGTGCATATTCTGTCTCTCCTGATACCTTCAACAATTTTCTTTGCCCTTTCCTCCTGCCACAGACTAAGTTATTAGCTCCAGTGTTTCTCCTGTGGGAAGTCCTAAATTCGTTTTCTACACTAAATATAGAGTAAATATCAGAGCCCTACAAACTGCTTTGCTGGTGCATACTTGAGGCCATTAGTATCTCCTGAGTAGATCATGGACATGAATTTTTTGTTATGAGATTTCTGGCATGCGTGTACAGATCTAACTTGAAGCAGGAATACTAGAATCATATAATAGTTTGGGTTAGAAGGAACCTTTAAAAGTCACTTAGACAATGTTACTGCAATGAGCAGGAACATCTTCAACTACATCAGGTTGCTCAGAGCCTTGTCCAACCTGACCTGGAATGTTTCCAGGGATGGGGCATCTACCACCTCTCTGGACAACATGGGCCAGTGTTTCACCACTCTCATTGTAAAAAATTTATTCTTTATATCTAAAGTGAATCTACCTTCTTTTAGTTTAAAACCATTACCCCTTGTCCTATCAGTACAAGCCCTACTAAAAAGTTTATCCTCATCTTTCTTATAAGCACCCTTTAAGTACTGAAAGACTGCTATAACAACTCCCAGAACCAGGAGAGGTATTCCTTTTCACTAGGTGTTCCATTCCAGTCCCTCTTTCTTCCCTGTTTCAAATAGACCTCATTATAATGCCACCACAACAGAGGATTGGTAGTAAGAGCTCGCTACAGGGCTAGTTGTAAGGAAAGACTGGAATAGGAAAAGGGCTGAAGTCAGACAATGAGGCCTGATCTTAATAGTATGAAGGGTGAAGGGACAAGGACCTTCAAAGAATCCCCCAGTACAGGGGGTGCAACAGGTTGGGCTGCAAATAGTAGGCACTTGCAGCCATGGCTGTCTCCTATTCCCAAGTCTCCATGGATGTGAAGGTCATTCCACCTGCCTGCAGCCCTTCTTGTTCTCACCCCTTGATGCCGCCTTTTGAGTGATAATACTTTTCTGCTTCTGTTTCTTGACCTGATAAGTACATACACTGTCTAAATTATTTCTAGGTCCTAAATGAATGCATACTCCTGCCATTATAGCTTTGATACCAGGAACAGAATCATAGAAAGGTTTGGGTTGGAAGGGACCTTAAAGATTATTCATCTCCAACCCTGATGCCATGGGCACGGCACCTCCCACTAGACCAGGTTGCTTGAAACGTCATCCAGCCTGGCCTTGAACACCTCCAGAGGTGGGCCATCCAGAGCTTCCCTGGGCAACCTGGGCCAGTGTCTCACCACACTCACAATACATAGGCAATGTTCTTGCATAGTTTGTCAGGGAAATAAAGAATGAGAGAGCTGAAAGGGGGTGGAAAGCAGGTGAATGGCTCAGACAACATTAAGATGTGACCGCAACATGTATAGCTTGAAAGTATCTTCCTCAGGTATTGCTGATGGCAGGGAGTTTAGCAGAGCTATAAGTTTACTACTTTAGTAGGTTTTGCAATTTGGGCTTTTCTCTGCACTCTCCTGTATGTACTACCCAAACAAGTTAGATGGAATTAGCTTAGAGGTATCCAGAGGTAGTGTAGTCACACCTTCTCATGGAAAATATCTACAGCTTCTTCCTGGAATGAGAAAAATAGCCTTTCTCAGTTCATTAAGGTCAGGACACCACCGGAAGCTTGAAGAAGCAGGAAGTTTTAACTTTGAAACTTCTTTATAAAAGGGAAAAGAGTCCTTTGTGTTTGGCTGGAGAGCAACAAAAGTCTTTGCTTTAATAATGTTCTAATAATACGTAATCTAATATACATTTGGCTAGTAAAATGTACCACAAATTGCTTTCATGTAGCACTTGGGACAAATACTATAAGGAAAGAAGTCCAGTGATTGACCAAATATGCAATTAGCTGCCACCCTGAAGCAGGATTTCAGATAAGTGTATTATCTTTTCAGGATTAAAGACATGGCAGTAAAAAAAAAAAAAGGATGTGATAATTAAAAAGAAAAAGACCTAAAGATTTAAGAGTATTTGTGGTGGAACTCCTCACACATGACACAAATTAGTGTGCTGTCCAGACAAAAAGAAGCAGGGAGGTGAAAAGAGCAAAGAATCTGAGTTTGTTTTAAAACCAGCTGGATCCTACTGGCAAAACTGTTTGACCATGTGAAGTCATATGGTGGTAATCCAGGCAGAACTGCCTCCTTCAAGTAATTTCCATGACAGTGAATTCATACGTGCATCCATTCTCTTGCTTGCCTTTCAAATCAATTGTAATATTCCTGGAGGCTTCAGTGGCATTTGACTTTGGTTTTCATTTGAATCCACCAGCAATTTTGCCGTCAACCTTGGTGTAAACAAGATCAGGATCTAAATCACTGGGGTAGGTTTTCAGCCAATATAAATTACCTTCATTACAAGATCAAGCTGTAGCAATTCCACTCTCAAGCTGCAACAATTTGCACCATGGAGTTATGACAACTCTGCCTTAGGGGCAGGATAAATTGCCCCATATAGCAATGGCAATCTTTTTTTATCTTTATAAGATCTGCCCCTTGTTTTAGAAACTCAGGGGGAGCTCAGAATCATATGTATTAAACACTTCTTTCCATTTGATTGAAGCCAGCAGGGCTCTTGTCACTCACATCAGCAGGGATAAAACTCAGCTCTTAATCAAGTAATGGGAGAAAAACACCTGTATGAAACCACGTGTTTCAAAAGAGAAAAAAAAAATTCAAGCCTATAACATCAGCTTTGAAAAATAACATGACCTTTATTTACTGGTGGTGTAGTTACAGATAACAAGAGGGCAAGATTTAGTTGTTATAAACATTCAATTCTTATCTCTGGCCTGTCCCTTTTATTACCTCTATAAAAACGTTGATAAAATAATAACCAAAAAAAACCAAACCAAAACAAACAAACAAAAATAACCCACCCACCTTAGCTGGAAAAAAAATAAAAGAAAACCCCAAACATTCATCTGCCAAAGAAGACTTAAGCTTACATGAGCTGGATGTTCATGTCAGACACATTTCAGTGAGAAGGAGATTTACAAACCTGATGTAACTCTGACAAGCTGGGTTCTGTATCTTGGCAGAGGAAAGTTTAAGAAAATAGCCATGCTCACACACAAACACACATATATATTGTATGTTGGGTTTAAAGGTTTATTGCTCCAGAAAACTTATTGAAAGAAGTGGTGTGTCTCAGATTGTCTCTGTTTAAAAATAGAGCACTTATATGTGTTTTTTATTAGCTTGTTTTAGGATTACCTTAATCCTGCCCAAATCTTTTTTACCACTTCCCCTTAGTGCAATCTGCAATGGTAATCTGTTTATGAAGGGTAATGTCAGAATAACTGTAAATATCTTTCCAACAGAACCCAAACAATAAAAACAAAAACTACAGTTTAGGGGAACTTTGGTGTGAAGAAAACCAAGCTCAGTTAAGAAAACCCTGCAATGGATAACACACTACATCATGCACTGAAAGTTGCAAAGTATGGGATAAACCCAAAGAAACTTCTGTTTGTGGGAAAATCCTGCCCTTATTTAATTTTCATGCGGTCTCATGGGTGTAACTGGGGATGATTTGGATCCTTATGTGGTTTTCCACATAGATGTAGTCATTTATTTAAAAGATTAAAATAACCTACTTTATTTTTTATTCTATTTCGAGAAAATGCTGCAGATCTTTTTTGACATTATTTTAATATGGTCCTTATTTCATGAGCTGATGAAGTCTGCTGAGTCTGTGTGTAGATCAGGCAATGAATACAGATATTGATACAGACACTCCGTGTTGTACCATGGTAACCAAGTCCCCTCCCAGTCCGCTTAGAGAAATGAAGGAATGTGTTATGTACATGGACTTCCTTCACGTGGAAGCTGTTGGGATGAAGAGGTCTATGTCTGCTTGGAACTTATGCCTTCCCAGGATCTCATCACAGGGAAAACATCTCCAGGCCTTCTAGCTCAGACATAGCTTGGATGTTTTGCAGAGACATATTACAAATTAAAATATGGTTAAAATTGATCGATTTAACAAATCAATAAAAGAGCAACCTTACCCATTCGGCATTGAAAGCTTGATAATGAGAAGTGAGTTAACTCTAAATCATCCTGTTCAAGAATGAGCAAATTCCATTTACCTGTCTGTAGGCTGGTAGAGGTGTTTTGCTGCTTAAGCTGTGGAACCGCAACCTCTTCACTGTAGGCATTAAGCCATGAACAAGTAAAAGCATGGTCATGCTTCTTCAATTAAGTGCAGGATTAATTTTTCATGATGAATTCCCTCATCATGCCTATTGCCCAGCTACCAGCCACTTGGTGAAACAGCGGGGACAGCAATATCTGAGGTTGTCTCAGGCTGTAGGCTGAATAGAACAGCATTGAGAAAACGCATCTTCCTTTATGGATTCTTCGTTTTGCTTTTCATTGGAGATCAGTATTTAAATTCTAACTTAGACTTTCATCTTAAGAAAACGCTAATCTTACACTCTCCACAATATCATCCAGCTGCAAAATGGAGAAAGCAGATAGACACACAGTGACTTCAGGGAGCATAACAGATGCTTACAAAGCGGTCCAGGTATGTCAGATGGGAAGGCATTCTCCATGGAAAAGATGTAAGACCCGAAGCTCCCCATCTGTGGGTGAAGTGAAGGATGTGCATCTTGGCAAAATCCCAGTTCCTAATTCTGGATCCACTATCTGGAAGTTTCCACAGGGAGTAAAGGTGGCAGTGAGGATACAACTGAAAACACCTCTGTTTCCATTGCAGCCTAGACTCAAGGAGAAGACTGGTCAGTGGAACTGAGAGGTCTCACAGTAAAGGCAATGAAAAGCTGAGCAGAGGGCTGAGGCTTGAGCCAAAGGCCTTTTAAAAGGAATGGGATATTCTGGCTTGATACTGTGGATCATTGAGACAACTGATCTACTTTAGAATAAATACACACCTATGCCTCTCTTCCTTCTTCATATATCCCTTCTTCTTATATAATTTGTAAATCAGCAGTTACTGTTCTACTACAGGTCTGAGTCTCCACATATACCATACATTCACATGGCATAAATGGTTTGGTCTTCCAGGTGCTGCCATACAGCCAACACAAAATTATCCATCACAGTTTTTTCAACAGTGGAATAAAATCTTCCAAAAAGGGAAGAATTAAAATATGCTCGGGCAGGGGAAAGATGAAGGGGAGAAGAAAAAAAAAAAAAAAGAAAGGTGGGCTCATTAGTCTGTTCTAATAATAAATCCTTATCACTTATGCATTTCAGTTACTCCTTCAGCCTCCACGTTCTGTATTTAAATACATCTGCTTCACATGTGCTTTGCCAATTAGCTGGTGATATTAACTGTTCAGCACTATCTATTAACACATGGCACTGCCGAACAGCATGAGAGACAAGCTTGACCATGGGAGATAGTCATTCATGAGGCACACACTTCTCTCTATAACTCAGAAGTGGGAAGATAGGAAAGTGGCACAGCAATTGACCTAGGTTGTACATCAAGGCTAAATAGACACCGAGTAAATTACAGACAAGTGAGACAAGCTACTAACTGTTCCTTTAGCAGCCCATAATGTCAGTAATTCTATTACGATGATTGCTAGTTATGCAATGCAGTTGCCGTGTAAATTTTTCTTCTTTTTTCCCTGTCTCTGTCTCTCAGACTTCCTGTACTGTACAATACAGTGATGGAAAAGATAGTTATTGGAGCCAGAAAGGGTCATTGTGATCGTCCTGCAGGAGACACTTGCAAATCATGTAGGCATGCACCTTCGCTGAACGGATTCTTGTTTCAACTGGAGAACAATATCAAAACAAACAGTTCAGAATCATGGAGTTGTCAGAGTTGGAAAGGAGACCTCTAGAGACCATCTAGTCCAACCACCCTGCTAAAGCAGGATTGCCCAGAGCACATCACTCAGGACTGCATCCAGGTGGGGCTTGAAGGTCTTCAGAGAAGAGGACTCCACAACCTCCCTGGGCAGCCAGTTCCAGGGCTCTGTCACCCTCATTGTGATGAAGGTTTTCTTTATATTCAAATGGAACTACCTGTGTACCAGCTTGTACCCATTGCCCCTTATCCTGTCACTGGGAACCACTGAAAAGAGTCCGGCTCCATCCTCCTTCAACCCACCCTTTAGGTACTTGTAAACATAGATAAGGTCTCCCCTCAGCCTTCTCTTCTCCAGGCTAAAGAGTCACGGCTCTCAGCCTTTCTCAGACCAGTCAGTCTGGTCTATCATGCCACAGAAAAGTGTATTGTGATATCAAAATAATTTTAATCTCTTGCAATGTAGAAATTTAAACATTTTTCAAACTGAGCTAAATACTGTTACATTTGTGCTAGAACAGCAGCTATGCTTAAACACCCGAACTAAGCACTAGATCTCCATTAATTATAATGGGAGCTTGGATGATTCAAATCACCTACATGTAGATGTATTAAACTGTGAGTTGTAACCTACCCTTTCCATTGCCTAGTCACATCTATTCCCAACTGAAATGTCTTGGGATGTCCTGCCTGTCTTTTCATTGCTTCTTCAGAAAGTTGTTGGTCTCCTTTAGATTTGGGGCCATTTCAACTAGTCTTGTGTAGCAGTTTCAGATATCGTAGCATTTCAGGTGGAAAGCAACTAAACTGATTCCCCACACTTACAATGGGAGAAGACTCCTCATCATATTTCCAAGGTAAAACTTAGCTGAATTATGGAGAAGCAAGTTGTGTCAATGGACAGAAGAATGGAACAACAAAGAGAAAAGTAATAAAATTTCTTACCCGCCCATCACTTGTTCCCTGCATGCTAGTGGTTAGGTGTATTTATTGTCTACTTTGGTTTACTCATCTAACAATGCTGACTTCATCTGCACAAGAGCAGTGTTAAAATAGATGTGGAATTTTATGTTTGTGGTACTTTTGTGAACGAGGTTTTGCAATCTCTGCTTGGAGAACTTTGGAGAAGTGCATTTTGGGTCAGGCTCTGGATTAGGACTCTGCACATCACAGTTGTGTTCCTGTTCTGCTGCCAGTTTCCTGAATGACCTTGGCAAGTCTCTAAGGACACGATTCATCTTTCTTATTTTACAGTCATCCATAGTCGGTCATCTCAGCCATGCAGGTCACTGAATAGTTGTCTTGACAAAAGGGTAGAATCAATCTCTGGAAACACTTCTCTATCTCAAGGATCTCCAGAGGTCTAACTTAGCATAGGTGAGACTGCATGACTAGACAATCAAAGGAAATAAAGTGATGATATGCCCTTTCCCCTTTCTTTATCTTTCATTTGTGTCTTGTGACACATCAGGAGGTAAAGACTGAGATGCCATGTGCAAAGTCAGAACTGAAGGGCATTCCCATCATAATTAGTACAAAATATGAACATGATCTGTTTGATCTGCCTTCTTTTCTCCTATTTCTCTGGGCATAGATGACAACAACGGAGAAAACATTGAGCTATAGTTAGAGATGAGAAAATAACTGCTATCAGAATAAGCATTTGCCAAAAAAAGAGTAATTTTTGGGGAGTTTTAGCCTTTTGAAAGAAAAATGCCATTGAGATATTCATAGATATCTCTCTTCCAGAATTTATTAGTGCTAATTTGATGCTCTCTTCAAATCATAAAATATGCTTGACACAGCTACAGTGCATACACAAACCCATATTTTCACTTAGTTATTTTTCAGACCCCGAGAAGGTCAAAGCCTAAAATAAGAAAAAAAAACAAAGACAAAATTACTATTCAAACTATCAAGTGGAAAGAAAATTGGGTTCATTTCCACGGTGTATTTAAAGCCAGGAACAAATTTCTGTTATTTTTTAAGTTTTCACAGTGTAATTATTGACAGACCATACAGCTACATTAAGTTGCTTGGAGGATTTGGCAAATGAGTAAACCAGGCTTATTCTAGCTCTTTGTATTACTGGCACATGGAAAACGGATGAAGAAATAGAATTATCAAATATCCAAAAAGAATAGTTGATGCCTTCTGATGACATCAAAGAGCCTGTTTACAAATGGATCTGTCTAGGTTGCTTAAACACAGGTGCCTGGGCTATCTGAGTACCCTGGAGAAGCTAAGAAATCTCCGTGATGTGATGCAGGATTTCTGGGAGGCCAGTTGCAGCAGCTGGTGATAGTGCAATATCTCATATACATGCCCGAAATGCCTGTGTTTAGGCAAATCAATCCTACTCATTATGTCAAAATCAGCAACTGTTTGGAATTAAAACCTATTCTACTTATGTAACTGGCATGGGCATTGTGCAATGGGTGAAGGCAAGGGGTTGCTTTTAATCATCCAGAATCAGAGAAGGATATTTGTACTACCTATTTTTACATAGCTACACTAGAAAGCTTAACTCTGTGAGCTGTCTATGTAGACAAGAGAAAAAGAAGGGCACAATTCAAATGAGAGGCCTGTTGCATGCTTCAAATGATGCTTTGAAGAATCCTTTCTTTCCTTGTTGACTAGAAGGGGAGACAAGCAGACTCATTACTTCAAATAAGTTCTGAGCTATGTGGCTATGGCTAGACTGCAAATTCTGGCTCTTCTCTGCTCTGGAAAACTGGCTCTTTACAACATCAAATCCTTCACAGTTGTCTACAGACCTACACAAGAGAGAAGATGCTATAAGTTTTGAAATCCTAATCCTAAATTTGACACTGCATGTTCTGTACTGTGGTAAACTCACTTAAGCACCTCTTGCTGATTTGTAAGAAGAGGTGAAGAGGTGATTGTGCACAGCTACCTCCCCTGTCGGGTTCTGGGAAGGATTAAGGATATAGTACCTTAAAAGCCCTTTGAAATATAAGTTTAAAATATCATAAAAGGGCTAAGGTATATTGTTAATGAAAGTGGTCATGGAACACGTTGTAAGAAGATCTACTAGGTGTTAAGTCATACCAAGAAACTTTGTAGAGCACATTGTGTGAGCTGCGCACCCCTGAGTGAAGCAAACACCTATGCATGGTCTCTACCTATATGTGCACACAAAAATGGCTGCAGGACGCTAATATGTAAAGAAATGTCAGCCCACAATGTCCTGCAGGAGCAAAAGCACATCATGTTAGAGGAAATTCATGTCACATCTGTCCAGTTCACATAGCAGACATCTGACTTAATCTCTGAATGCAGGCAAAGATGGCTGCAAATCCAAAACCTCAATAAGAATCTTCAGGTTCTAAATTCTTTCGCATACATCTACAGTTGAAAAAAGAGAGATCGACTGGAAACATGAAAAGTGGATCAGCACAAGAGGTGGTTTTACCCGATTTCCAGAAACTCTGGATGTCAGAGTTACAACCCAGAGAGAGAAGGGTGGCTATGTCTCTTTGGGGAAAACATGAATAGGCTGCTTCAGATGAGATTGTGACAGAGACCAGAGCAGGAAAAAAACACTCTTGGTACCTTCATAGACTGCAGAAGCAATAAAAGTTACAAGTATTTGAGATAAAGTGAGAATTTTAAGGGGAAGAATGAGATCAGAACCATAGTTCCTTAAAAGATAGAAAAGAGTTTACATCCTTTAATGCGCACATTATAAAGTTTTGAGATGTCTCTCCTTTATATTTTAAATAAGAGTTATCTGGGCTTTCTTTTCACACAACCTAATTTCCTATGCTCTCTAGGAAAGGACTCAATACTAAACCTAGTCTGAAGACTGCGGAAATGGAAGGATCACATATTGCACAACGGACACACAGTAGGCCCCTAGTGTCCAATTTACCCCTTGTGAGACCTCCAGGTTGTGCCAGGGTATGAAAGTAGGAACTGATTGAGTAGACCTGTCATAAAGTACCTGGGACTCAAGATTTGTGAGAACCCATGCTGCTGTGATGGAGTTGAGGATGAGTAATCCAATGAAACCTAGACCAGCTGGGACATGCAATGACCTGTCACATGTTATGTGACCTGATAAACTGACGTGACCCTACCACTCCAGCTGAAGCATGGAGTTTCATGCTCTAGATGAGAAGAAAGGTAAAAGGTTTCCAACAAGATCTGAATTTATGCTACTGGGATGTGAGAGGTGCATTCATCTTCTTCGTTGTTCGTTGGGGAAGCTTTGAAGGCATATTTTAGCATTGGGCAGGATGGACTCCAAGTTTGCTTGTAATCATTCATTTCTACTGTTCATTTTGAAATTCTGCCTGAATTAAAGGCTATTAAATCTTAACTCCTTCTTTAACACATTTTACTTGAAAACCTTTGCCATTCTTTTATTCCTAAAAATGATTTGTTAACTCTGTTCTTTGTAAAAGTGTAATTCATTATTACTGGGGATGACAACAGTGTATAATCCTTTTGTGATCCTTTTTATGGGGACTGTGGGAATGATAATTAAGTCACTTTGGAGCAAGCACACCTGTGAAGCAGGTAAACATTTATTAGCTCATTGTAAAAAATTAATTTAAAAAAATTTTTGTTGTGTTCTATGTACCTTCTCTTTTCCTTGAAGGCAAAGAGAGATGAAGCAACCATGACCCATATTATGAAATTAGAATGCAATTATTGCTTTAAGTAAAACAAAGCCCAGCCTCATACAAAAGGTGTGGAAACTCGAATTGCTAAATGATCTGATCCTAGTCACACTTGGTAATCAGCTCCAGTGGTTTTTTGGCAGAGCCATGCTATGAATTATGATGGGAAAATTAAAAGACATGTCTTGTCCTATGCCGTTGCCATGTAAATGTGTGCTTCATGTGGAGATGTAAACACTGGAAAGATCTTGAGTTACGCTGCCTGTGAGCAATTGCCATCTCTATAAGCAAGCTGTTTGGAGTTGTAAGAAACAGGAAAATTGCACCTTTTGTTCAAGATTTAACAATGTGGAAGAGCCCTGCCAGACCTGTCTTGTTTAATCATGTTAGCTCAGCAGCAAAACGAACAGCTTCCTTTTAAAGGGAACTCAGAGTTCCTGTAGGAGGAGGTTGTAATTCAGTGTGTGCTCACTCCTAAGCCGTTTGTGCTGTCATGCTGTTAGCATGAAGAGCCTTGAAGGGATTCCAGGCTGCATCGTTTTGAGGAGAAAGCAGTCTTCAAGTTGTCATGTTGCTGAGATACCCATGCGTACCCTTTCATAAAGTTGGAATATTAGCCCTGTTACCGTTACCTTTTTTGCCAGGGATTCTTTACGATCACAGGGAAGATCATCCATGGAGTAAGAACATGTAAGGAAATATTATCATCTCCATGGGACACCTGGGGGTGTGAGACACAGATTAAGGCTCTCATCATACAGCAGGTCCATGGCAGAGACCCAAGGCAAGCCAAGGCAGGCTGCAGGGGATGGCTCAGTGGGTATTTACCCTCAACCCTGCCAGATGGCAGGCAGATCTCCTCTGCCACTTCCAGCCCTCTGCATATCCCTCCTCCAGGTGTGCCAACAGACACTTGTGTGCCAGCACATCCAGGTGAAGGGGTTGGTCTAATGTGTGCAATGAGAATGAAAATGAGGCCAAAGAGATCCAATCTGAAACTGACAACAAGCTGGGCAATGAAAATCCAATATATATGTGCATATGTGTGTGTGTATTTATACATATATAAATTTAAAAAGAGGCCTTGTATTGTCTAAGGTAGCTGTATACAATTTTGTTCATGCATCTCCATCTGCACAGTCTGATTTTCAGAATCATAAAATGTTTTATAGAATCATGGAATGTGTTGGGTTGGAAGGGACCTTTAAAGGCCCTCTAGTCCACCTGCCCTGCATTAAGCAGGAACATCTTTAACTAGATCAGCCTGACCTTGATGGGGGCTCCACCACCTCTTTGGACAACCTGGGCTAGTGTCTCACCACTCTTGTTGTAATGAACTCCTTCTTAATGTCTAATCTAAATGAACCCTGCTCTAGTTTAAAACCATTGCCCCTCATCCTATCACTACGTACTCTTACAAAGAGTCCCAATCCAGCTTTCTTGCAGGTCCCCTTCAGGTACTGGAAGGCTGCTATAAGGTCTCCCCAGAGCCAAGATTATGGTTTTCAGGAATGATTGTATGTGAGAGAGAAGGTATATTGCCTGAAGTTTACTCAAACTTTTCTCCCTGATCTGACTACTTTATTACTGCCCTTGGCAAAAGGAATAATCAGGGATGGGGAGGATGGGATTCAGGTATGCTTGTTAGTATTTGCAATCTCTGCTTCCTACAGAAACAGGGAAAGAGAAAGGAAAATGAAAACTACAAAACTTGTTAATTATTGTACAATCCTAGATTAAGAGAAATCCCCACAGAGAAGAAAATTGCTGAAGGTTTTTTTAGTAGCTGAAGAAGGATGCATGACTTTTCATATAACCCAGCCCTTAAGACATTCTTAGCTTCAGTTTGAAGGTAAACATACCCTTCAGGGGAAAATTCTTCAGTTTTTATTTTTAAGTGTCCAGAAACAGGGAAAATTCTTTTGAAATCATCAGTTTGCTGTTAACTGGGTTCATGGTTAAAACCTACTTCTTTTCCAACTGAATTTTTCTGTCTTCTATTTCTGTTTATTCTTTTTCTGTCTTCTGGTTTTGATTATTGAATGTTTTTTACACTGCTGGCTTAAGAAAACTACATCAAATGTGTCTGTCATGTAGGTGTGTGCAAACTGAAATCAAATCACTGCTCAGCCTTCTCTTTGATAAAAATACAGATTAAGTTCATTGCATCTTTTATGCCAGCACAAGTCCACACTTCAGTATTTCATCATTCCACTGACTGACCAAGGTGTGAACAAAGGGTTCATTCCTGCAGGGAAAATCATACCCGTAAAGGATACACACCCATCAGTAATAACCTTCTTAGCCTGTGATGGACCCTGGTCACTCAAAAGCAATTTAGGAGTTATGGTTTCTTTCTGCTTTACTGTGTTTCCCATTCACACTCATTATTATATGATATTCTCCATACTTTGTTGTGAACATTTTTCACTTTCTTCCCATCACAGCAATATCCAGCCTTCAGCTTTACATGGATTAATCTTTCATTTTGCACAGTGGTTAACTGCTTTCCACTGCACTCCATCATCTGGTTCTGGTAGGTCAGGACAAGATGGGGAAGTCCTGGCAACTCGTGGCCGTGCCATCTGTGGGCAATGTCCTCAGAACTCTGAAAGCGAAAAGCAGATGTTTGGGGGGTGGTTGTGTCACTGCTCACACTTACAATTCTTCCATAGCTTCCATAGCTTTCTTTTTTGTGTACTGGTGTTGCTAGGTTTTGTTTGCTTGTTGCCTCTTTAATATCATGCCTGCAGTTTTTTTTTGTTCAAGATTGAAATCAAACAGCTCAGGCAAAAACAGTCCAAGTCTTTGAGTCCTGGCCCAGGCCTGTGTTATGCTGCTTCCTAGAATACAGCTGATCTGCCAAGCATTATTAAGAGAATCCAAATTTCACAGCTCTAACACTAATGAGGAGTAAGGGAGCACCCTACCAGCCCTCTTGTACTATCTGAATAATCCTATCAGGTTTCCCTACAGACTTTCACGTGTCACTCATCTTGTTACGTCCATTTAGTATTAAATTGGGTTGACCAAAACCATCATGAAATGAAAGGTGCTTATCCTGGTGAGAGAGATCCACCCAGAACTAATGAGATGCAGAGCCTCAAGTGATTTACAAACCACACATGCAGCAAAACCAAACATATACACGGTGCTCTCACTGGCGGCTCTCTGTTCATGCTGAATCCACCATATATGGCTGAGAGAGACTTCTTCACTGCAGTCTCTTTCAGTAAATTGAAAACACAGGGCACCTTCACCTAGTCTCTGACCCAGGCAACCACAGGGATGTAAAGGAGAACATTTCAGAGTAAAAGTAATGGTGTGTATGAGGTGAAACTTCAGCCTGCTAGCAGCCGTACATTTATCAAGTAAGATAACCCATGTCCCAGAGCGTTTTCCTCCCACAATTAATTTCTACAGCAGGAGCAGAATTTGCTGAGGAGCTACAGAATTCCTGGCAGTGGGATGGTGATTCTTGCAGAACTATTTGCTATAAGTACACAAGATCATTGCTAGGTTCTCCACACTGGGCACTGACAAACATGTGGACCCCGTAAGTTGCCTATCCAAGAGAAAAAGGTACAGCCACTATTCTTAACTAGCAGAGAAACCCCAGTTCTGAGGATTTTACATATCCAAAGAATAGATCAAGTAATGTTTTTGGTGGATTTGGTCTGATCACACATTTTATTCTTTTTAAAGCAAAGACATCATTCACTATGGTGTTTACTTAGGTACCCGTTCTGTAGTGAAGTCTATGAGGTACCTTCACAGCCATCACACAGCAAGAAATTTTGACTTGAGTAGAACTCTGCCACATTTCACAAACTCAGAACCTTAGTTTACTTTTTTGTCTGCAGAATTTTGTGCCAAATTTCTTACAACTATTAGAATGCATGTGACTTTCCCTTAAAAAGCTGAAAGATTCTGATATGGTTTTGTAGACAATGTGTTTATTTACCTTAAACCTATTATGTTGAGTGTCTAATCTTCTATGTTGTTGTGTTTTTTTTTCCTTAATGCAGCTGTTGTATATAGTATAGGTGGATCTGTTAATGAAACCTGTTATTAACACTGTCCAGTGCTTCCTGTTATAAGACTCTTATTCTGCCACTTGTAATTATATGTAATTTTCAAATTTCAACTGAGGCGGCCAGAAGGAGTTACTAAGGTGTTATTAAACAGTTACATGCTTTAGGTTGGTGGAGATACTGTTTATTTTAATCCAGTACACTCAAATGAGCAAGAGTCATTGCTCTGGCTCAGCCTGAATTGAACTGAAATGGTAGGGACAGAGGTGGTTTCAGGCTGCCATCACAGGGCTCGTAGGCTTTTGGTTATCCCTACAATGTCCTCAGTGAGATCAGAAAGAGCAAGGAGGAGACGCTTATGTGTGCCATTGCCCTATAGGGTCCACTAGTTGTGCAGTCTGCATCTCCATTACTCAGATACTTACCTTGCCTGGAGATACCTGCATGCCAAAAGCTAAAAAAAAATGACTTAATGTGTGAAATACCCTCCCAAAAGTAGGTGGGAAGAATCCTACCTCAACTCTCCAAAACATCTAAATCTTGAAAAATCAGCAGATTCCAAGTGAAAAGAAAATATTTTTTTTTTTCTGGAATATTTCCAGTAGCATTTATGAAGGAGAACCATGGAAAAGCCCAGGAGGAAACCAATCATTCTGTCGTCAGCAGGTAATAAATAATGGTGGAGAGGACCACCCACTGAACAATGAAGATAAAACGAAATTTTGAGTAGCTGCTCAGGGAGCGAGAAACTGAAAGAGCCAATCTGTGTTCTGAAGAAAAGACTTTTTGATTATAATATATATACAAACAGGTATGAAACTCATGAGGAGTTTTATGTGGATACGTGTAGGCAACCAAAGCTCCACTGGTATCATCCCAGGATAACCAGAAATGGCACACACAGTAGAATGACTATACTGTGGTCAGCAGCACGCTGGTGTAGCTGTACAGGTTCAGAGCCAGGTCTGGCTTGTATGGACAGAGCAAGTTTGGGTCTGTGTGTAACCTCCCCTTTGTATTGCCAGTTTCCTTTTCCACTGCTGAAAGTATTAGGATTGTTTCTTAATAGAGTGTTAGAATCATAAATAAGAAGCCCTAAAGCCTAAACTACCTCTACCTGCAGTGCAATTATTGAGGGAGTTAAAAGAGACACTAGTGATAGCAGAATTAACCTAATGTGAAAGGTTGAGAGAGGGTTGTCTTATGACAGTAGACACAGCACACATTTAACCTGCTGATTTTAAGGAGAAACTTTGCAGTGACGTCAATAATGTCCTAAGTTCTTAAATAATTGAAAAGCAAATGAAATGTGTGTTAAATTGTAACTTCCCTGACTAAGTGATTCATTCACAGCTTGTTAATCCAAATTACACTAATTTCTCCAAGGACTGTACAAAGGAACAGAAACTCCTATCTAAAGTCTTCTGTCATGCAGTTTTGGTTGTTGTAGTCACTTTGACTTTCAGCAAAGGAAACCTATTTTCCATTTCAGGTTGCCATTTCCATGATGGAAACCTATTTTTAGTTTTCTCCAAAGAAAAATGTTTCCTATGCAAATTAAGTACATTTATCTTGAATAAATAAAGGAAACCAACTAAGATTGGTACTGTTGAGTATTTTTAAGTGTATGAATAATCAATCTGACTATTTAATGCCTTTTCAATAGTTTCATCATATGTCTTCCAGTATGAAAACTAAGTGAGGAAAAGCAGTTTAGATGTCCCTCTGTTAAAATCATTCCTTCTTATTCATTAGCATTTTAATAGACCAGCTTTACTTGCTTTGGAAAGATTTGAACACAGGCCAAAGGAAAAGTGAGAGACACTGTGGCCATTTCTTATCGTTGTATATACAGTGACAGTCAAATGTATCACAGATATAAGATCAATATGTGCACTAAGTAAATTCCATGTGGGATTCAGCTAAATTGTTCTTACAGCAACTTTAAAAGCTTTGACCAAGACATGGGGGTCTTTTTGCCCGAGGCATGGCAGAAGCACGTAACAGATGATCTCTTTGTCAGAAGTCTTCTAATGACAAATGTTCACAAGAAGTGAAAGAAAACAGTCTGATATCCAGTGGGAAAAGTGAGATGCAGAGAAAACAAAAAGTTAAAACTGGACCCAGTGCCTAACTGCCAGTGCCCATGGTCTGGCTCCCCAGAAGCTGCAGTGGGCTGGGGCAGTGTGCATTACATACCGTGGCTGCTTTGGGACATAGCCTGCATATTCCTAAGGACTGAAAGACAATCCATTTCAATGCTCATATGGTTTGGCTTCAATGGCTCTTTCTAAATTTAAATTGGTTTGTTTTCTGCATTCTTCTGTTTCTTCTAATTCCTTTTTTCGGCAAAACATTAAATTATCCACTCACTGTTCTCTTTTATTTCATGTTTTTTGGTTGTTTGTTGTTTGGTTGGTTTTATTTTCTATATGGGTTTTTTTAATTGTTAAGGTGTCATCTTCAACATGGTAAATAGCTTTTCCCATTCTTGGCTCTTCTTTGCATACATTTTTCCCTCACTCAAGGCTAAGTTTCAGGACATTGCCTTAAATTTTTTAAATCCCTGTAAACACATGGACAGAGATCCTTATGGTAAATTAATTCCATTTTTTGAATGACATTCATTTTAAAAAATCATAACTTGGGGGGAGGTTTCTATAGGTGCCCAATTTGCACATCTGAGTCTAAGCTAAGCTCTTCCTACCTGATTCCACCAATAAATACGCTCTTTATGTCCAGAAAAGTTGATTTAGTTTACTGTATCACAGAGAATAAGTCAAATGTGTCACCTCAAAATATGATTGCCCTCCAAGTCTGTTCTGTACCCTGAAATCAAATAAGCTTTAGGAGAAGAAAGAACATCTGAGTAGAATTTCTTTGAGCAGAACCCTCAAAACGAAAAAGAAAAAAAGTTAAAACACAGCGTGAGAAGGGATTAAGTCTCCCAAGTTACTTTCTTTTCAAACTCCCAGATGTGTTTGCTAGGGAAAAGAGAGGGAATTCAGTCTTAGGAAAACCCAAGGGATTCTGATGTCTTACTGGTGCGTCAGGCTTTGTGCTAGTGGACAGTCACTTGGTTTATGAGCATGGGCATGGGCCTCAACATGTGCATTGGATGCCGATGCCTTCTCTTAATACAGGTTATTTCTGCAAGAGATACACTCCTGGTTTTTAAAACTTCTGATTCACAAAATGAAAACAGGCATCAGCTGTAATCATAAATCCATCATTCGGGTAACCAGCGTTCCTTCTAGCTTCCTTGGCATTGTGGCACAGAGACAAGAAAAAGAAAAATATTGCAAGCCAACATATTTTTTAATATTATTGTTATCATGTAATCCCTTTAGCAGGGAGCTATAGAGTCCATGAAACCATGATGTGTTCTCAGAGCAAACATCAAACCTGTCCAGTTCCCCAGGCTGATGTCTTGCACAGTGACTCTAAGTTTGAACACGTACAAGTCACAGGCAAGACTTCTTCCAACCTATCTTAATCCTTCAAGATTCAACATCTACAGCTGAGCTAATCACCCCAGAGTCCCTTGATAGGATGGTAGGAGTTTCCTCCAGGCAGAATTCATCTTAAATCATTTCATTCTTAGCCACCTTCCTAAAAGCTCTAAAAGCTGAATCATCCGCCTGCTACAGTTGCCTAATTCTCTCTAGTGGTTAAAGAGAACAGTGAAGGTAAGCACCTCCACCTTCTTACTTTTGGCAATCCCAACCATAACCTACTGGTGACTCTGTTCTCATTTCTCATGTGTATAATGGCAGTTCTGTTCTCTCAAGCTTTCCCAGTCACAGTTATTCAATTTGTAAAAAAAAATATGTAAGGAGACTCTAGGCTGTATATATAAATACATATATATATATGGAGATTCTAGGCTATTTAGAGAGACCTTAGATCTTAGATGTCTAACTAGGCTAACAGTACATCATTTGCTATATTTTTGTAAAAAGTGAGAGAAATTAGTCTTTAACCTCAACTATAAAGAATAATATCAATTATTATTGTTACCATTACTACAAGTAACTATATGCTTAATTTCACACAGGGACATGGGTATTTTATGCTAGCCCTGAACTCAAACCGATGATAAGCAACAGCCTTTATCAATGCCATCAACACCCTTTCCAACCAGGTAGATGTCTGCCAACAACAAACAGGGATTTCCAAGCTCTAGAGCTGCATTCCTTAACTCCAACTTCAATATTTATTACTACTATTATTTCTATCACCCTGAATTACCATGCAGATAGAAAAGGGAAGAGGGATGAATTGTTTTTGAAAGACTGTCTCTTATGTCTAGGCAAGATATTGATGTGTAGACCCAGACAGGAAATTTCATGGAATTCAAAGGAAGGATGAAAGACAGTCTCTTCCCTGCTGGTATTTGAACTTGCATTTTCTGCAAGTTTGGGTATTTCTAAAGACACATTCAGAGCACTAACACATTACTTGCATCTGCCACTTAATTGATTAAAGACTACGTTTAATTAAAAACTGTCACAAGAACAGAGCGGTGGAAAGACGAGTTAAAATTACATTTCAGCCCACCTGAAATAATGAATCTCAGAGTATACGCGCTGAATCACAACACTAATTGGGAAAGTATTTTCAAGGGTAGATCCAGAACCTTCCTGGAAAGACCCGAGGGAACATAATTGCCCATCTGTCAACATTACCTGTGGATCCTTACCTATGGGCTGCAAATGCCTTTGGGTATTTTGGGAGGGAGCATGCTGAGAGGGCAGAGTTAAAAAGCTTGTGGAAAGGCCTGTTTTATTCATTTCACATTAATGAACAGAGATGGCAACATCACTGTGTGTAGCTGAATGAAACGTCCACATTTAATGTCCACATGACTGCATGCCCTTTAAGACCCACATAATATCCCCCCTTGCCATGTCTTCAGAAACATACAAGTTCTTTGTGGACTTTCATTTTTTTTTTGGTTGTTTTTTGGTTGGGTTTTTTTTGGCATCAAGTCTTTCATTGCAGCTGCCCATTTCTCTCGTCTCAAGAGACGAGACGCTGCTGTCACTAGATCAATTACCAGCATTCATTTCGTCTCGCGCTGTGACCCAATGGACTCCTTGTTCTCCTTCTGTTGACAGCTGGAGAAGGCTCCAGCCAAACTGGCCGCTAGCTACTGACCCCTCCACAGACAACCTTATTAGGGTAATTGCAAGGCTGGAAGCAGCCGAGACTGGGGCCCAATTACACCTGTCCTTGTCCAATTCAGCCAGGGTTTAAATTACTTGGATGGGTCAAGGATGGTAGTGTGCTCAGGTGAACAAAAGCTTTCCCTCTATTCTTATGGCTTTCAGAGACAGACATCCTTAATTATGCTTGTCATTGGGACATAATAAGGCTGATTCCTTTAAACGGCATCTTTCTTCAGCAGGGAAACTGATGCATTGTCTTACTGAACACCACCATTGAGCAGCCCATGTATTTAGAGTGAGGTAGAGGTAGAAGCAGCTCTTGGGGTTTTCCTCTTCAGGTGGTTATAACCTCGTCTGGAACAGAGAGAAATCAGTGCTTAGTATGCATTATGTGTTCTTATACATGCCAGTTGTTAATGACAGCAGTGATAAAAGCATGAAGAAGGGCTTCATATAGTTTTCCCGTGACAATAGTCAGGTTCTGAGTCCATTAGTTTAATTTTGTTTGAAGGAGATGGTTGTTCGAAGTGTTGAAATGAGCTACAACACCAACGTATGGACAAAGAACTTAAAACCAATGAGACTAAAAGTTGGCCTTACATACTTTAATTATCTTAATGAGGGACTTCATTTCCCAAAGTCAGAAGTGCGCACTGTCATACCTGGGAAATGTAATATTCTCAGCACTTTTGAAAACCATTCCTACGATTAAAGATTTCAATACACATTTTTAATCTACATCTGAAGTTCCCACACTTTGAATTCTTGGGAAATTACTGAGCTGCATATGGATACATATCTGTACTATGATATTTATCCTTCTAACAAAATTTCAAATTTTCTGTATTTAGTGTGACAATAGATGACAGGTTTTTACACACAGCACAAACACACATGTTTTTCTACTTACTGTGCAATATTGAGAGATGATTTGTTTGGTTTCATTGTATTTTCCAGAGCTGGTTAAATAAATTGTAAAGTAAAATCACAAAATAGGAAGCAAAGTATATCCTTTTGCAGAATTAAGAGAGGATCTAAATTCAGTTATTGCACTTGAAAAATTTTATCAGTATTTTATAAGACATCTAATAAAAATGTGATTCTACTGATAATTATCTTACTAAAAATTGTTTTTCATTTCATACAGAATCATTTTTCAGGAAAACAAGTACAAACTAATAGTTAAAGGAAAAAGATTTAACAGTTGTGATAAAATCATGAAAAAATATGCAAATAAAAAATATGAGTATTGATGGCTTTGCTAATATATCCTTGGTTTTATAAAATCATTCTTTAAATAAAAGAAAAACATAACTTTTGACCACTTTTATTTTCCTCTTTGCTTTTTTTTTTTTTTTTCTAATTTTCACAAATCTGCCATTACCTGGTCACATAATTGTCAAGTTTACATTCGACATTACTTTAAAATTATTGTTGGCAAGGAAAAATATTGCAAATGGTTAATTTTTACTGTTCCAGGATTTCACTATGTCATTTCTTTACAAAATCAGATTAAGAAGTTTCAGCTACCTGCTAAAGAACAGACTAATAATGCACTTTCAGGAACAATTTATTTTATGGGAAGTGGAATATAGGATAGGGTAGGATAGGATAAGAAAAGATATCCAAATCTGGATTTTGGATAATAAACGTAACTGAAATCTGTGGACAGCAAAATTTAGAAGTGATTCTACAAGTCTCTGTGTGTGATTCTGCACTGATACTACTACCACCTGGACTAAATAGTGCAAACATAAATCTGTGGAATATTGCTTCACATTGCAACCACCTCTTGATAAAATGAATCATTACTTAGGTGAAAAAGTTAGACATTTGCTCTTCTAGACCAGACCTGTATTAGGAACCCTGTCTTGAATTGAAATCATTTTGTTTGTAAAGAATGTGACAAAAGCAGTAGTGAAAGACCTATATTTTTGCACATATAAATAAGACAAAATATAAAATTTCACAAGGAAAATTCCTAGCAGTTGCAAGGAGACACAGTGAACCAGTAAATTTTGTCGCATTTCTAGCAATCTGATCCCATGTGAGGTTGCATCATAGAGCATTGGGATTGCTTCCAGTTTAGTCACAGCATTCCTCTGACTTCTGTTTGATCAGATCTGGCCAGTAGTATTAATAAGTGCTATTTTCCATAACATCGTATGTTTTGCCTTGCAGAAATCAGTTATGAAACCATCTTGCATTACTAATCCAAATAATAACCTCTTTTAAAACTCTTAAATTGGAATTCATTTGCCTTAAAAATTACTTTGAAAGGAAGGGATTCCTCATAGTCTAAGATGTGGCATTAAATTAGGTGAAAACAATTTCCAGTCATTGTCAGAAGACATGTATTTCATCAATTTTGATGGGCAGAATAAGGTGAAATTAATCCTACCCAATGCAGTTAAAGCAATAAATATAATAAAAAGGAACAGATATTACTAGAAGCAAGGTATGAACTCAAAGGTTCTTCCTGAGCTCAAGAACTCGCCTACAAGGAGTCCTGCTACATCACTGGCAGTTTCAGCATCAAGTTGTGACAACAGCAGTATGTATGGCCTCTTACCTCAGCTGGAAGCTCCTTAGCAAAAAAGGCCAGTTCCACAGAAGGAAAAAAAAACCAGCAAATTATAATTTCTGTAAAAACAATTATAAAAACACCGATATTTAAGAATAAAAAAACAGCCTCATAAGAAACCACAGGATATTAATGATAATTAGAACTGTTAATAATGACAATAGGAAATGGAAATAGGACAATAACGACAATAGGAAAGAATTCTTCACAGAAAGAGTGGTCAGGCACTGGAATAGGCTGCCCAGAGAGGCAGTGGAGTCGCCATCCCTGAATGTGTTTAAGAGTTCGATTAGATGCGGTGTTGGGGGATATGGTGTAGGGAAGAACTTTGTAGAGCAGGGCTGATGGTTGGACTTGATGATCCCAAGGGTCTCTTCGATAATGACTGGTTACTTCAGCCAAGGTCTTAAATATGCTTTACAAACACTATTTAAATGTCATTGCTGTTTTGATCTAGCCATTATGAACCACAGCAGACATTTCCTTATTCTCTCTTTCTCTCTGAAGACTTTCTAGGTTTCTCTGCCTTTCCATGATACCCATCACACATAGGGAATGACTACATGTCATAGCTCTGTACACAGAATGGAAAAAGCAGAGAGAGTAGAAGGGAAATCCAGTTTATGAATGACACCTATATGCCAAAGCAGTGAGATGGAAGACAAAGATTTTGCTCCTGCTCATTTCTAAAACCAAGAAAGCAAGATTTTGATTTTCTCTTCTTCCCCTTTTACTTTTAGAATTTTCCAGTACAACCCTGGCACGTCATGCAGGCCTTCTAAGGCTTTTTCATTAACAGATGATGCTTTCCACTGCAAAAATCCTCATTCAAGATGCAAAACATACAGTCTACAACCACTATTTTGTGTAATTTGAAAAAAGAGTAGTGATTCTTGATTTCCACATTGCTGCTGTGCAGTGATATGGAGTTTATCTTATAGTTTATACAATACAGAACATAAATTAGGGGGAAAAAGGTAAGGAAATAGCCATTTGAGAATAATTTACAAATTAGGACATGTGCTAAAAATCTGAGATTTTTTTCCAAAGCAAGCAGAGATGATCTTGAACATGAATCTTTAATACTGTAGGTAAGTGGCCCAGCTCCTCCTCTCTATTAGTGGGGAAGAAAAATAGAAAAAGAAAAAAAAAAGGTTTTTTGAAATTGTAACTCCTAATTCAGTTCATACTTTTGCCAGCAATATGATACATGTTGTTTCTTGAGTCTTTGATGCATCTATCAGTGTAGCATGGATCCATTTTATACACAAATGGGAATCACAGTATCTAGGCCAGACCAAGAGCAAATTTTGCCATGTTATAGTGTGTGTTTCAATTTGCACTGGCGTAACTGAGATCAGAATCAGTCATGTGAATATGGAAGTGAACACAACTCTGCTTTCCATTTAAAACAGCTTTCTCAAGTGGGATCAAGGGATTAGGTTTTGTGGTTGTCTTCCAGAAGCAATGTCACGGGGTGATTTTACTAGGGAAAGACCTGGTGTTTCGCCAGTGCAAAATAAAGTCTGCTGGCAACATGAATGCAAAACCATTGAGACAGAGTCTCAGCTCAGCTGCAGGAACATAGTCCCAAAGCTACATGAGCTCTGACTCTCCCGCAGCAGCAGATTAAAATTAGATGGTGAACTTGTGAAATTCCCCTCTCTCTGTACTGTCCTGCTTCCAAGATTGCTGCTCCTCAGCAAAAGTGTCTGCAGCAGAGTATGAGCAACTGCAGTTTGCATGTCAATATTGTGACATATAATTTGAGCTTGTTTTAATACATGAGGCTGATTAACCAATTTTTATTTCCTTTTCCATTGGGTCAAAAAATGTACTATATCAGGAGCTCATTCACAAAGTATTTTGTCGTCTGCCTGGTAAGTCAATAAAATGGGAGGGTAGGAAGACAATACTGACCACAGCTATACAGTTTCAAGCAGCTGCCATGTGTGGGTGAGCCCATGGAGCCTGACCTCGGTGCAAGCAAGAATAAACAGAAGAAATTTTAAAGCATATACCAGACTGGCTTCTTCAAAAGCCGAGAGCAACAGGAGTTACCGGTCACTTTATTTAACATGAGCTGGACTTCCTGAGGACACTTCTAATATACAAGTTCCATCCACCTTTAGCAGGAAGTAACCTATTGCACAGACAG
This sequence comes from Jacana jacana, assembly GCA_013400555.1. Taxonomy (NCBI): domain Eukaryota; kingdom Metazoa; phylum Chordata; class Aves; order Charadriiformes; family Jacanidae; genus Jacana; species Jacana jacana. The sequence continues at coordinate 51,812 of VZTM01020322.1, forward strand.
TAATGTGATTAAATTTGGTTCAACATGACGTTCTTTGGCCTGGAAAAGACTTTCTGTCTCTTTGCATGTCACTGTTTGTTGATGGGGACAATGGCACCTTCCTGTTTTATTTGGAGGGTTGTAGGCTAAAAATCATCAAAATCACAGTAGTGACTCGATAAGGTCTCATCTTTATCTGAAATCAATAGTGCTTTTCAAGGAGAACTTCTGTTTCAAAGTCTGCTTCAAAAGCCTTAAAAAAAATTGCAGGGTTTTGGTCATACTCAAAAATCATAGCAATTTTATGTAGTTTTGTTCTTTGGTCCACACATGAAAATTTTCTCTTCTCAGTTTGCCAAAAAAATGCCAATATTCTCACTGGATGAGGGATTTGAGAACCTGTTGCTGAAATTCCAAAGGCCAGGAAACTCCATATTGCTATCAGAAACTCTGGTTTTCACCACATACACACACACACACGCACACGCACACACAAATAAAAGGAAAACAAACTAACAAACAAAAACAACAACACCAAAAAAAACCCCACAAACTGGAATCCAGGCCTCCATATGTGGAGCCAAATCTCAAACAGCAAACAGAGCTGGCTGCAATGTGGGAGGTCTCTCTATTCCTGTCTTCTGTGTCTAAATTCTTCAGACCTGAATGCCAAATCTGGTGACTGCATCTTTGAGTCCTGGTAATCAGCCAGACATATTTCTTAGGAGTCACTGATAGAACATTGTCAGTGTGATCACAGGGAAACACATACTGGACCATGCATAAGGAGTTGGTTTATTCAGCACTGCGTAGGACAGAGCAGTTTCCTTTAAAAATTGTAAGATACCATATTAGGCTTTCTCCCTGCCCTGCTGTATGCACAAAAACATGTCTGCGCACAACATCCAATGTGTTATCACACTGTGCAATGTTCCTTGTGGTCAGCTGGAAGTAAACCTCCAGCTTTGCTATCTCCTCTGCTCTTAAATAAGCCATTGCAGCTACTTCTGGAATCAGCTGTGTGTAGACACTTGGTCTAGGTGTCATCTGTTGTCCAACCAGCCTTTTCTCTTGGCCATCAAGCAATAGATGGTAGCTGATGACAACAGCTAATCATCTAGATCCACTCCACAGGTCACCAACAGGACCGCAGAGGCCTGAGGGGCTCTGCCACTCTCCTGGCAAAACCACACAGCAGCTCCTTCTACAGAGATAATAAGGTTCTCTATTCACATTCCCCATTCCTTGAGAGGAGACCGGTAGCTCCCTGTAAGCTACAGGTAGGAAAGCAAAATAGGGATGGCTCATTCCCATATCTGATTCTAATAAAAACAAATAAATGAGATGCCCTGGTGTTGTAATCAAATTTTCAGTCTTCCCAGAGAAAGTTGTGGCTCAATTTGAGGATGCCTTTGTCATGTCAGGGAAGGAGATGCAGCGATGCAGAGCTGAAGGCAGTCAGGTTTTCCCCTGTGTTGCCCCTCCAAAAGGCCAGATAGAGATTCTTAATAGGCTGTGGCTTGAAGAGAAACTGCCTCCGTGAAGTTAAGCAAGGCATGTTTTCTGGTGTGACTCCCCCTGGATTTGGTCTGAAGGCATGTATGAATTAGTCTTAAGGTTCCACTATAACAGGGCATACAATGACTGCCACAGGACGGGTTTTCTCTTTCTTCTGGCATTGCCTTTGATGCACTGGAAATGCAAGCTAGCAGCACATGATTTGAATCACCCTGCCAGTGTATCACCAAAGCAGAGAGAGAGAGAGAGTTTATGTTCTCATAAAATGCCACGTGTCAATCAGACATGATAATTGTGTTCATGTTCCAAGTAATACTTTGAAGAATATAAGAAAAGGGAGACTGATTGCTGCATTTCCCCTGAAAAAAATAGCTAGCTATTATTAAAGAGGGAATGGAAATAAAAATCAAGCCACTTGGTGGTAATACAAAATTCAGGCCTAACACAGTTTATATTTTCTTTCTGAAAAGTCAGAGCTTTTTTCCATGAAGACCCACCAGCACAATGCCACTTTGATTTGAGACCCGTTGTATCAGTCAGATCCTTGTCATCAGTAAGGTTTCAGGATGCTCTAGATATGTGTGCTGGATCAAGGCATCTGGGAGAGGGAGGAAAACAGGGAAAGACCATGGTCACAGTTTGAATAATATAACTAACATCCACCTGAGTCTTTTCTTTGGTCTGGTCCTGACTCCTTTAACAGTGGTTCTGTAAATCCTGGGTACTGGAAACTGGTTTTCTCATGGAGCATGGCAGAAAGCTGCATCTTCATCTTGGTAGTACCATGTCTTCAAAGTCACCAAAGCTAAGTTGCTTTGACTCACTTGCTGAATACAGCATTTCTTTTCCTGTTTGAGGCCCTGGAGATGTCCTAGGGTAGTATTTAGGACTCTCTCATCTTCCAGGGTGGGTTTGCCGATGGCATCTCTGGGTTGCTGCTTAACAAGCCACAGAAAGATGCACTCTCACAGTGCCTGCCTCTCTACAGCCCTTCTTTTACCTTTGGGTGTGACATTTCTAAGCCTGTGCTGCTGAAAGTGAGACTCACTGAGGTGTTTCCACCTTACTCCTTGTGTTTACCTGTCACTTATTTGCATCCTCACATTGCTTGTCCTCTCCTGCTCTACAGCTTTTCATGCCTGAGACAGCTGGACGGCCCCATTCGCATGCCCAGGGACTTGCAGGGACACCACAACACTAAACCATACCTGGAAGAAGACTGAGATCCCCAATTGAGCCTGGTTGGAAGGTGGACTGCTGAGCTACAGATGCCTCCCCTCTTTTATGGCCTGGCAATCTCAGTGCTCTGCACAACCTGATATTCAAAGCTCAAGAGGTCTGTGCTAAGTGCACGTGGTGATTTTTTCACAAGTATATTCTTAAGTGCTGTTTCACTGATGACTCCTTTTACTAAGAAAGTGTTTAAGTTTTTGTATAGGCATGACTCAACACATTGGTCAGAACAACTGTGAAGAATTGTGGGTTGAAGATGGTTTGTAATACACTTTGAAAATTAAAAAAAAAAAAAAGCCCAGAAGAACCCCAAAACCTTGTCTAATGCAAATGGTGAGAAAGTGCTGTGACATAACAGCTTCCTGGCTCCATATTCATGGAATAAAGAATGACAGTGCAAGAGGCTTCCAGGAGTCTTTTGAGGGGAAAAAAAGAAAAACAACAACAAAAAACTCGAAACAAAACAACAACCCCCCCAAAAAAAAGACCTCGAGCAGAAGTGATACTAAACACATATAAATCAGAACTATAATTACTGCCTGGAAATCTGTCAGGTAAATTTTATAGTGAAGCTTTATGAGACTTCCCCTTTAGGCAGTGTTGAGGCCATAATACTCTCTTTAGAACCATTGCCTGTGCTGCTCCATGGTTTTGTTAGTGACAATCATAAGAAGTAAATACAATTCACACTGTCTTCTAATTAGCACCGTTCCATTATCCAACACCCTGCATGGATCAGTTTCATTTGTTGTAGCATGTAGTATATGACAGTTACCAGTAATTTAAAAAATTCTGGTAAGTCACCAGCCATGTATGTTTCTTTGCAGAGTTACTACCCCCACAGCTAATGGACTAGGGGCAGAAATAAATCTACCTCCATGCAAACAGAAATTTCACAGCTACAGCAAACCTCCAAATTTTAGGCTCTTTAAGGACCACCCAATTAATCCACTGGGTGCTGCTTGGTAAATCTTTTTAATAACACAACATGATTAAGTTATTCCCTGATTTTTCATCTCCAAAGATTTACGAAAAGTTACTCAGAGACACCTGTGTGGAAAAAAAAACATAACCTAATCCATCACGGTTTGATGTTTGCCCACAGGCAATTCTCTTCAGCTGAACTAATGGCACTGTGTCAGGTGAGAGTCGTATCTTCACACCACAGAACTATTTTGCCTTTGGGAACACAAGGTTGGTTTTTTTTTTTCAGATTATTCCTAGTTGCTACCTTTGTAGCAATGTATTTATGCAACAGGTGATACTCTGAAGACGAGAAGCAATTCCACTGGAAAACCACATTATTTTTAAGGACTTTCTCTCTGTTGTTGCAGTAGTGTTTTCTTTCAGATGGATAATACTTCGTATTTGCAGAGAGGACCTTTTTTCCAATGACCTCCAGAGACATTGTAAGCTCTCACAACTTAAAACTTCAGAGTGTTTCATGTTATATCAAGGAAGCATGCACAAACTGTGATCACATTTTTCTCTTGATCGGTGACTGGATGTCCTTCTGGTTTGGGATACTGAATTTAAGATAAAGAGAAAACCACTGTGAAGATATCCTGGGCTCTCCTCCAGGTGTTTCTCCTTATTCTCCTCCACAGCATTTTGTCTCCGGACTGTAATAGCATAGTCATCTTTTACCATCTATCCTGGGTATGCATTAAACCATGATAGGCCAAGCTATCTCATTTGCAAAAGCATAGCTCTGGGTTTTCCCACAATCCCCAAAGGTCCAGATAAACTTTGTCAGAATGGTAAATAAATCAAACAACTGCAGAACAGTTGCCAATTTGCATTTTTGTTTCCCTTGGTTCATTGGGTTTGGGCATTATTAAAGATCTAAAACCCTTAACTAAGTTGAACCTTGCTGACAGTTGCATGCCTTTAGCCATTTAATTCAGGTAATAGCTGAATCTCCTTTTATCCACCAAAACATTTAATGGTTAAAACAGTTTTTTTCCAGTTTAATCTTTCATTTAAACTGTCTTACCCAACCTTTGTTGAGCACAGAATTTAAGAAAAAGGAAATGAAAGAAAGCACATATGAGCAAGAAAAAATTTAGCATCAAACCTGGTTTACATAGTTCCTAGAATGAAATCAAGTCATGTCAAATACCAGAGAATGGATGGGTAGTGTCAGGCTGCTGTGGCCTCTGTGAGGAACACAGAATAATGCAAATTCCCAGCTGCATGTAAGTGAGAAACATTTGTGTTTCTTTGCTTGCTGGACTAAAGGTTCAGTCAAACAGCACCTAAATAAATGCTGGAAATTCAGCAGCACTCAAATGCCAAACTGAAACCAAGTAATGGTAAAACTACGGCTTCAAAGAAAAAAAAATAAAAAAATAATAATAAAAAAAAGCTGTTTGCAACTATGGTTACAGTTTAACTGCAAGCATATACATGCTTGCATTTTCACACCTGGATTGTTTCCCCACCCTTCCTGGGGACTAGCCATAAACATCTCACTGACGCACATACAAGAAGAAAACAAGTCGGTTTGCAATGTGTCCTAACGGCTAAAGTCTCTAGGCAAAGCTCTCAGATCTGGCAGGCCTACAAGCAGAAAAAGCATGAGTAGGGATTAGCCACATTGGTTTGGACCTCTACAGCTTAACTCTCTTTTACTGAAAGAAACGGCTAAATCGTTAAAACTGGTGAGGTAGGACTGGAAAATAAAAATGGGTCTGTTTGGGTTTAACACTAAACAAGAACCAGAAAGTTATATGAAGAACAAAGAGAGGTTGCTTGACGGTTCTGGTGGTGTAACCAAAACTCAAATTGATTTTTTTTTTCCCTTGCTATATAAACTTCAGAACTTTATGTTGGGTTTATTAGAGGCTGTTTTCCCCAATCCTGTCCTGTAGTTCTACTCCTCTTGGCAAAAGAGCAACTGTACCTGAACTTCATTAAACACCAGGAAAAAAAGGATGTTGCAATAAGACCTATATCTAAATTCTGCAGAAAAGAAAGCAAATCACATCTTTTATACTCAGCAGAGACCTCTGTGATTATCTGGACTGTCATTCAGGAAACTGCAGAACATCGCCTCATGCTTCCTACTTGCATCCAGGGGGTTGAATGCCCTGACATGGGCATGACATCTCTTCTTCACCTCTCATATGGCCATAACTTGTTCTTTATTTCCTTGTCACCAATTATGCAAGTGCCACAACTAGTTCCTGCCGCAAATCTACATTGACTCTAATGCTTTATGTCAGTGAGACCATTTTTCAAGACTCCAAGAGGGACCTAAAAATGTTGGGGACTGCCCTGTATGCTGTAAAGGTGAGCTAAAGTCATAAGGGACAACCACACTGCAGTGTTCGCAGTCCTGAAGCCAATGACCTGTGACGCTCTGCAAGCACCTGTGGTATACAGAGGAATAACTAATGCTCACATCTTCTGCACAATAGTCGTAGCTGTAGGTGATATTATTAATTTTCTACATCACCCCTACAATTGCCCAGAACAGAAGAAGAGAGAAAAATTAACAAAACTGGAAGATAAGTGCTTTTGTTATATAGCATTTCCATAGTAATACAGCACCCTCTTCCCACTATGGCAGCTCTGTTCTGATCTTGAACATCTGCTCCTCTGTCTGAAAAATAAAACATGGGAGGCTAGGGGGGGTGGGGGGGTGAGGAAGGAAAATAAATACAGCAAACTGAAAATGTTTTGAGAGCAGCTACCCTATTCTCCTAGGAACCAAATGTCAGTGGGCTGAATAGGTCTCCTAATGGGTATGAGCACATGCCAGTGATCACAGACAATCACACTAAATTTCCCTTAGCAATATCCAACAGACCAAACTGTGATCAGTGATAACTGAGCCCTTAGGGACTTACTTGTAGCCCATTCAAAAATGTATGTGCCCTCAAGGGAAGGTTTGCCTTGTTTTCCTGAGGAAATTAAATAGACTCTTTATAGAATTAGCAAAAATCAGCAGGGGTTCAGGTTTCCCATAGTCTTTTACGACTTGTGGTTTAATAGCAGACTTTAAGTTAATGTATATCAGATACAAGCATTTTGATTTTCCTTTTGCTTACACTGAAGAGAAGACATATATTTTAAGGAGTTATTCATTAAAATATATTGAAATATATATTTAATTATTTCAACTGTAAGTGAGAGAACAGGAAGGTTCACAGTGTCCAAATATTTTTTGAAGAATCTCAAAAATTTTATATTGATTATCTACGACAGACTCACAGCTTATAGCACCAAGCACATAGCATTTTGCATTTTCAAAATATTTTCAGAAGCATTACTCAAAAACTTGGATTGTTTTAGCCAAAAAGGTGCTCTGTCTGCTTTCTGGAAAAGTTTTACGGTTCTAAGGGAGGGGAGATCTCATTTTTTCCATATAAATTAAAAACAAATACACAGAGAGGCAACATTTTAAAAAATTTGTAAAAAAAAAAAATAAAGTCTTACAGAACTGAGAATTTGGTTTGCTACTGCTGAACAGTTTGGGGAGAAACATCTCCACTGAATATGTGTTTCCAGAGTCCAGATGTAACCTGGAGAGAACTGTGTTGTTTCATAGACTGTGTTGTAGCAGATCAGGAGATCTGAAGTCTTACTTCTTCTTCTGCCTTCTAGCTGTCGCATCACATTAAAGTACACGTAAGTGGTTCTGGTAAAGTTTTCTCCATTGTAAAACACTCCAGGAGGATTTGTTGTGCCTCTTGCTCTTTGAACTCCATTGGGTTGATGCCTCCTGTTGTAAGGGCCATGGTTTTGTAGTCTACACCCCTGGTATTGAGAACCAAAACACTTTCTTTTAGTTGCCCCATAACTACTCTCACTCTTGAGAAGATCAAGCCAAGATTTCTCAGCGCAGCAACCTTTGCCAGCTCCTTGCTTGAGGGGCACAAGATCATCCATAATGACATCTTTCAAAGGAAGGAGTTTCAAATGATTGCTCTGCTTTGTAAAGCATTAATGATGTAAATTGGTTGAAAGAGCAAGATATCAGACATGCTTTCTTGCCTCGGTTTCACAAAATATTCTCTTGCAAAACCTGCTGTTACCCAATTAAAAAAAATCTGTCTCCACCCTTTCTTTGCAGGCTCTTGCCATGGAACCCCTAAATGTTTGGTAGACTTTGTAGTGGACAGATAAGAAATTATCTTTTTTCCAATAGTTAACTACCTGACTTACATCCCTCGATGGACTGATTATTTTGGGGGCTCTTTGAAAACGGAGGCTTTTTTTCCAAAAACTGCTGGAACCAGGTACACAAGAAGACTTGTTTGAGACACTGCTGGCCTTACCCTCAAACAAGAGGTCACCTACACCTCATGCACATCCCACCCAGGAGGATGCTGCCCCTCAAACACATGCAGAAAATGTCCGAGATTGTTACAAGCGATAATATGCCTGCCAGCTCTTTTCTGGCTTTCCACATCACTGGGGCGATAATTTGCCCTTTTCCTTTCAGTACCTCTCTTAGGAATACACACTGTGGAGCAAATCACGTTCACCTGTAATATAAAGGAGATGGGATGTAGCTAATAAAGAACAAGGCAATTCAAACTTTTTTCCTGAGCCCTCAGGAGGAATACCCAGGTGTGCTGAGGAAGATATGCTTGGAAAAAAAGAAAAGAGCCATTCTGCAGTCAATCTAAAAGCACTAGGCCTCCTTTCATGAATTGATTTACCCACTGGGTGACATATTGGCAATTTTCTGTTACCTACCCAGTGATATGACTAAGTAGATGAAGCTTAAAGGCAGGTCAGATAAAAAGACTTTAATCTAACAAAAGCAGCCTGAATTTCGCATGTCAAGGAAGATGATTTAACAGGGAATAGCAGCCTAAACGTGATACTGAATCAAGGTGGAGAATCCATAATTAATGTTACACTGCAGAAATGTTTACTCAAAAACAGAATGACAAAGAGGGCTAGATTCGCCTTTCCCATAAAAGGCCCCAATTCAGCAAAATACATCACTGCAGTCTTTATGTTAAACATATGCTTCAATCCAGCCCTGCATGAGAAGGAATGCCTTTGAATTCATCTCTTTACAACCAATGTAAAAATGGTGAAAATCAGTCATGACAAGTTTTATAAGACACAGGCTGAGCGCTGCCATAATTTGATGAATACACTAGGCCAGTTAGACTTGGCAGAAATGTTGTTCGGAGAATTAATTAAAATTGCTTTCTCTGAGGAAGGAAAAGTTGTGTTTTGGGAAAAGCAGTAATATCATATGCAAGTGACATGAGACTTGTTCAAGTGTTTTCAGGCCCAAGGGGTGAAATGCCTAAAGGAGTGGTTGGTCCTTGAATAATGTATTTATCTTGCAGTTACGCTTCACTGTTTTCCTACCAGGATTAGTTGAATTTCCTGAACAGCAGCCCAAAATGTAACCTCAAGATACTAAACAACGCCAGGGGAAGAGGAAGGCCATATTCTGCTCTCCAAAGTGTTTTATTTGTCTTCTCCATTCTGATGAATTTTCCCTTAAAATGAAAAGGGTGCAGTTGCAGTATTCTAGGCCTGTGTGTACTGGGAGAAACAGTATCTGCAGCCCCTCAAATGTACAAGGACTGCTCAGCATTTTGCAGTGGGTACAGGATGAAGCCACTAGTGAAGAACGGTGGCACAGGCTGAGCTGGATGGCTTCAGGATGACCTGTTGCTGAGTGGCCACAAAAACACTTTTTGCTAAGAAACACTGAGTTTGCTGCAGTTAGAGACTCAGAAGTTCTTGGGACTAACCTTTACTTCTCACCTCCTGCTACTCATCCTCTTAGGCTACACATCTGTTGAGTCAGTGAGCATCTCCCACTCTTCGTTGGCAATTCCCTCAGGACAAGGTGACCTCAGATTAGCCCCCAGTCAATAACCCTCTCAATCTGAACCAACTCAACCTGAAGAGACAGCAGTCTTTGAGGTCAAGTACTCTGACCTGAAAACCAGTGAGCACCCACACTGCAATGGGAGGGCCCGCTGGAGGTTCTTCTTCAGCTGCTCATTGCCCTGGGACATCCAAAAAAAAAAAAAAATAGTAGAAATTCTGCCGAAGACCTTTGATTAATTATCCTCATTACTCAATATTTTAACCCACCTTGTCAGCCCTTCCCACTCTGCCTTGCATGAGGAATAAAATTTCCAAAATGCCTGGAGCTAACAGTGATGGGGAAACCACACACAGACCAAAGTGCTGACGAGAGCAAAAATCTGCTCTTCCATTCAGCACCTCCAACTTCCAGAAATGCACACAAGCTCTGGCCAACCTCGACTACGTGGGTTAAAAAATATACATCCGTTTCTCTGTATTTGGCTTCTGATTAAGCATTTCCTCTGCTCTTTTCACTGGTGGACTGGTAAAACTTATCCCTGCCACCTGAACAGAGATGATTTGTCAGTAGCCTTTTTCCCCCTGCCATTGCACAACTGGCTTCCAGCATGATCAAGCACATTTTTGTGTGCTTTGCTGTAAGACTGAGTCACATCTGAAAATTAGTTTGAAACAAATCTCTAGGATCTGATCAGCAGCATCCTGGATGGAGCTCATAGCTGTGAATCAGAAAGTTATTGTCATTTCTAGGGGGGGGGTGAAGGGGAAACCCTTCTCTTTTTTTAGATCTAGTTACCTGAATTCCAAATGTAACTGTAGTACTAAGACTAAGGGACATGTGGGTTTGAAGTTAATGGCCCCACGTGGATGCTTGAGGCTAATATGTAAAGACTTGGGCTGATATCTGAGGTGTTTTTGGTAAATCACTCATAATGCTGATTAACGGTTCCCAGTGGTTCCCACCCTTGCCTTCCCTTCCTCAAAATTTTCCTATGGTCAAAGTCAACCTGAGTTTGCCTTCCAAAGCATTGCAGTGCTGGGGCAGTGACTTCATGAGAAGTTGAACCATTCTTGCAGTTTGAGGTTCGGGTCAAATATGGAAAAAATTTGGAGCCCAAGCTTCTTTGTCTACTGCTTGGTTTTGGTTTAATTGCCACTAAGTTTGCCCTAAACCAGGAGGAAACTGTGAGGTTTGAAGCTATTCTAATGACATTAAACCTAAACTCTATCTCACTGAAGAACAGCGGGTTGATTGCTGATTGTTCTAAGTTTATCAGCCAATAAAACAACCTATTTATGCTGCAACAAACATGAGCAAACTTATATCTTCCCTGTGTCCTGGGGTGGGAGAGATTCACATTCTCCTGAGTAAATATATCTTAATACATTGAAGACTTAGTATAAAGTCTTTTATAAAGAATTTTTTGTAGGAAAATGTTGGTTTTGTGTGGCATCTCAGTTTTTGTAACCACCTCTATATTAAAAAAAAAACAAANGCATTCAAAGCCAGGCAGCCAGAACATGCTTCACAAGCGAGAACCTCCTGTGAACTCCTCACCTTTGTAAGGTAAGTCAGCATTCACAAGGAAGTACCCCACCACACCATTCTCTTTGATGTCTTCACTCTGCAGAAGGGAAGGGTGGTCTTTTTAAATCATTCACAATAGAGAGAGAAGGGGAAGAGGAAGCCCTTTGAAGAGAGAAGAGAGCCTCCTCTCATTTTGCTGCTAACTACAAGCCACCCCTTTTCCTTTGTGCCTTGCACAAAAGAAGGTTTGCAAGCCCACTTCCCCCTCAACCAGACAGACATTTTCTGTGAGTACCATACCGACAGGAGGTGGCTTTCCAACACACAGAACACAGAGAGGGGAAGGAACTGTATGGCTTCACACATCAACCATAAATCAAACCTCTTGAAAAACTTCTGTATGACGTTTTAAGGTGCACGGGACCTGGTGGGTCTTCCTGACTCTTACTGCATCTTCAGGATGAGCAGCAAGAGCACACATGTTCATCCATATGCAAAGATCTCAGGAAATCCTACACCTTCCTATGTTCTTTCTTGAAGCAGAAGGGAGTTAATACTTCAGAGCCTGTAAAACACTAGGAAGCTAAAGCTCAGCTGGAGATAAAACCATGTAAGGACATAAAAGGTAACAAGAAATCTTTCCATGAGCATGCAGCTGGTGGTTCAGAGGAAATGCATATTTATTGATTAATATGGGAGACAACCTGGTGTTGTGGATGATATGGAAAGGCCTGAACTGCTGCACAACTTTTTGGCTTCAGTCTTGACAGGCTGAGCCGGGTTCCAGACCTCTGACTCCCAAACAGCATGGTTTGAGAAGGAGAAGGATAGATGAGAGAGCAAGAAATGAGGGAAAACTCAGATAAACTGTACACATTCAAACACTAGTTGTTTGCGTCCAAAGTGCTGCAAATGCTGGCTGATGTGATTGCAAGGTCACTGTCTACCATGGCAATTCTGGACAGCAAATCCTTCATGATGGAAAATGTTAATATTGCACCTATCTTTAAGAATGTGAAGACCAGAGAACTATAGGTTAGTCAGTCTCGCCTCAAGCCCTGGAAAGGTCTGGGAGCACATCATCTTGGTGTCCATTTCTAATCTATTGAAAGAGAAGAAGTAATCAGGAACAGACTGCACAGATTTCTCTGGAGCAAATTATGGTTAACCAACCTGACCGCCTTCTATAATTAAATGGCTGGCTGTAAAGGGCGAGGGAAGAGCAGTAGGTATTACCTATCTTTAGTAAGGTTTTTGTCACCCACAGCATTATCATTAGAAAGCTGAAGCAGTAATAAACTTCAAGGCAAGTTGAAAATCAGCCTGATACTGGGCTGAAATATTTGTCATTTGTGGATCAATGTCCATTTAGCAGCTGGTAGCAAGCATATTACAATTATAATCTGAACAGTACAGCTTCAAGCCAGGATGGTTTTTAGAAAGTTAAAGTTTTGGGTAGCAGAGACCTCGTGCGAAAGTATGAAAAGACAGTGTAAGTTTCTGCACTGGGGGTGGAATAACCTCATGAACCAGTAGAGTTCTACCTCATGAACATGGTAGAGTCTGCAATAACAGCCCAGCTTCAAAGTGGACACCAAACTGAATGTGAGACAACAATAAATATCACTAATTTTTTACTGGGTTACATTAGGAGGGGAGTAACCAGCAGGTTACAAAAATTACTATTCCCCTCTATGCAGCAGTGCAGAGGCTGCACTTGAAATACTGTGTCCAGTTCTGTGTCCCACAGCTCAAGAAAGGTGTTGAAAAACTGAATACTGTTTATCAGAAAGCTAGCAAGATATTTAGGGGCCCATATCACATAACCTACAAGAAGAGGTTGAAGGACATCTAGCCTGGCAAAGGGGAAGTTAAGAGTTGATCTATTTGTTGATCAGACTACAAACATGTAATGGAGAGTTACAAAGAGCCAAACTCTTCTTGTCAGTGGCAGGTTGCAAGCAGGGAGCCACAGCCACAGGTTGTTACTCGGAAGGTCCAGGCTGGTCACTGGAAAGAGTTTTTACTCTAGCAAAACAGCCCCACACTAAACAGGTTTGCCCAGAGGGGTTGTTAAATCTCCATCCTTGGGGATTTTCAATACTCATCTAGGTAACATTGTGGCTGGCCTGCTTTGATGTTGGAAATGGGCCATCTTCAGACTGGAAGCTGGACTGCAGACCTCCAGACATGTGCTCCAACCAGCACTTCTGTGATCCCTGAATAGAGGCTAAAAGGCCCCAACAGTGGAGAGGAATTCAGATCACTTCGTTTTGCTGGAAAGCAAACTAGGCAAACTCTACACAAGCCCTACACAAGGCTTGTTTAAGTCCTTGCAAATTCTCCCTTAGACAACTTTGCACCTTACTGCAGTCAAGATCATTTCTTGTATGACATTTGAAAGCACATACAACTGCCTAGCTGTGCTTTTTGTGGCTGGAGACTTGACCAAGAGAGTAGGAGATTAGCTTGTCAACAGCCTCATGTGTGGATGCTTTTTTGCAAGACAAGTCTCATGCTCACAGCAACAGCTGAGATGCTCTGGGTGTCTAGACACCACCTCCACTGTGCTTGTAGCATCCATGGTAGCTTGTCTCAGCATGAGGAAGAGAAAAGGCGGGGGGGGGAGAGAGAAAGAAAGAGAGTTTATGCAGATGAAAATGCTTCCAAGTCAACACTGATTAATTTTGAAAACAGGCAGGCACTTGTGGGCGATTTGCAGCAGAAAGCCTGCTGAATGGCGTGTGCCTCTGCACGCAAGGGGAATAAGAAACGCTCAGGCCATCCTCTCAGACTGTTGCATAGTTATACGAGCTGACAGACAAGGCAACCTTATGCACCAAATGTATCACCCAGCCCATGTTTGTCATGCCAAAAATCCACCTCCTGTTCCCCTGAGTTGCATTTTATACCTATAGCCCAAAGAACGACCAGCTAAACATCCAGCAGCCAGATAATAACTGGTCTGGAGAAAAAGGCTAGTCAGTAGGAGACATCCTCATCTCCCTCACATCCCATGCTCCCATCCAGAGCAGATGCAGTTTATAGGCCTCAGAACTAATGGAAGGAAGAACCTTTGATGAAGCACGATGGCCTAAGTGGAGGAACAATAACGTGCTCTGTTGATTAATGGACATCAGGCAAATTAGGAGTTGTCTGTTTTATAACTGCCTTTTAAAAACATGCCTAGAGCAACGGACAACTTTTTTGCCTTAATTTTTTTCTCTTTTTCCTTTTTTTTTCCTTTTTCTTTTCACTTTGACTCTTATCAGGCTACATCAATCTTTGTACTCGAGCAAATATGCAGGTGGAAGACATCTCAGCTGTATTACTGCTCACTATGAAACAAAAACTGGAGACAGATGCCAAACCTGGTTCTCTCTGGTTCTCTCCCCAAACACCTACGGAATCTTGCTTGCAGAAAATAAGTAAGCAACAGCATTTAGACTTATTAAAAGTTCATTTCTTCTTTTCTCGCTATTTTTTTTCATCATTAGCTGGGATTTTTTTTTTTTATTTTTCATTGAGAATTTAAAAAAATAAATATTTGGATAAACAAAGAGCATTTGGTTCCAAACACCTAGCCTTCAGAAATGTGGCTACACCTCTTTTCATCAACACAAAAAAAAAAAAAAAAAAAAAAAGAACAAAAAAATCCTTTCCTACTGGTATTACATTATTTCACACATAAAGTCATTGAAATTATTGTCTTCAGAAAATATAATACCTAGTTATGAGATATTTTTGGCACAAGGAAAAGGTAAGATATTGCCAGGCAAAGGAAACACTTACTTATAATTTAGCTAGTGGCTGGCAAAGTTATACCCTTCTGCCATTAATTAATTTTCCATATTTCCAGCCAAAAAAATGCAGAAGATTATATAATCACCCAGGACAGCAGTCTGCAAAGTGTTAAAACATTGTTAAGTTCAACGCTAGTCTCACCCTGGATGCTACTTTTCTCATCAGTGACAGGGGCTGAGTTTGAATCTGGGCAGAAGAAGGTGAAGGGTTGCCAGAGATGGAACCTGCAAGACACAGAGCTTATCTTTAGGATGTGTGTTGGTTTGCTGGAGTACAGCTGGGACCCAGACAGCTCCAGAGGGACTAGTACATGTCATCAAATAGGTGATGTGATTTACACAAACACGCAGCCACCTGTGCTCTCACAAAAACACACAAAGAAAATGTCTCTCCTGTGGGAGAAGGGAGACATGACCATAGGGGAAGGAAAACACCTGCAGCAGGTAATGGTTTGGTGCTATTTACTTGGCCTCCCCAAAGCAACAGGAAGAAGAAAGCAACAGATTTAAGGACTTTGGGCCACATTGTGTTTCCTGACCTTTTCCTAGGCCAGGCAGCAGCTGAGCACTAAATGGAGGATTAACACTCCAATAAAAGTCACTTTTCTAATAGTTTAGTCCAGATTCTGAGACTACTTAAAATGCTTTTACACAAAAGTCATTCCATTGTGGAAAATTACTGGTGAGCCAGTCCGTTAGACATGTTGCATCAATTTTACTGGAGAGGATGATATTCCAGGGCTGGCATGGACTGTATGCACTACCAAAAAGCAAGGGGGGGTATGGTTGAGGATAGATGACTTGCCTTAAGTCAACCCCAAAGCATTTCCTATGAGGTTTCTGGTGAAACTAGAACTAAAAATTATCTCACTCTAAAGCAAAGAAAATATTTCAGGTCCTTTTCAAGTTTGTTTTGTTGTGTTTTTTTTCCTAAAATCACAGTGGCAGAAATTTCAAAACAAATGTTTTGGAACCAATTTTTGTTTCCAGTTGCCTTCTTTTATGCGTGGATTGATGGGGGGATAATTTTTATGTTGGTTCTTTTGCTTGTTTGTTTGGTTTCTGTTGACGTGCATCTCTGCTTTCTGCAGGAAAAAAATGGTTGCTTTTGGTATGCAAAAGCTTTTGCCTTCAGAAATAAAAACGTGGGCTGCAGAATTGTCAGAAAGACCTTCACCTATGTGGACTTAGTAATATACAGAGCAAACTCTTCCCCCTCGTCCACAAAAAGCAATTTTGCATTTCTCATAGAGGGATTAATTAAAGAGTTAATGGAATTTAACACTAATGGGCATGGCTTGTTATGAACATTAAAAGTTCGTAAAAGGAAATCCTTCTCTGTAGAGAAGGTTTCAATATTTTAATGTTAAATTTCCTTTTAGTTTAGAATAAACTCTTCCCTTTTACCTTATCCTGACAAAGCAATTGATCTTGACTTCTTGAACAGCTAGTCAAGCACACATGGAAGCTCAGGGAAGAAGTGAGTAATGGTGTTCTGGCCTCCTTCTGACTCTTTTCCCACCCAGCAGGAAACATCAAAACTTTTGACCAAAATGTTCTAACATTTTCAGGTTCCTGATTCCCTGTCAACACCAATCCTGATGTGCTTCAGATGTTCCCACCAGGCCACACCATCTTGCAAGTCTAATTTGCAGTGGAAGTCTAGTCATTAGAGGTTAATTGCACTCTACTTGGATTTTGTCACACCTGAGTCAAAACTGATCCATCTCAGCAAAATGTTTGAATTACTATGAATCAGCTTTTTCACCAGGAAAATAAACAAACATTCCACTGTGGAGTTTTCAGCCAGCTTTAGTGAAAACTAACCTTAAAATAGATTGTTGTGTCTTTCTACCTGGAAAATCTGGCAGATTTTAGTGGAATATGTGACAGATATTAGTTTACATTTCCAAAAGCAGTTGGTAATCTTGGTCTAGATAAAAACTTGGACTAGATGAAAGCATTACAAAAACTGGCTGAAAACAGGAAAAGGACTAGGACATAAAAAGTAGAACAAAATTTCTGAAGATCAGGAGTTACTTGTTAAGAGAGACATTTCTTCTGCGTGCAATCTTAACTCTGCTCTCTCCAAATGACAAGCCAGTCAGTCAATGCCACAAATTTAGCACTGATCTTTTGCAGGATTGACTGATCACCTGAAGACTGGTTCACATCAACACGGAGCCTCTGATCCTTAGAGCCATAGAAACTTTCAAGTAGTTATTTTTGGATGCTCAGCTGCAGATACCCTGAAGGGACCTGATTTCCTGAGAAGGTGCTCAGCATTTAAGAAAATTAGACACCTTTGAGATTTTGAAGACTTGGCTTTACCCTTTCCACCCTGAACTGTAGTTTTCAAGAGTCATGAAAAGGTTTAACCCAGCTGGTGTGAGATGGTGGGAAATTGAAATGTTGGAAAGGATATGTAGGGCTGCATGAAACTGCTAGACCTCTTTCTTTCCAACTGCAAACTCTTGACTGGCTGAATCACAAGAGCGTTATCTCTTAAGACCAGCTTTAGCAGCAATCTGGATCCCCACTGAGATAGTCCCCAGTTCGTGGGGTTGCACCATCAAGGTATGAGACCTCATGGCTGCTTGGCAGAGTTTTGCTTTGCTTTCAGAAGGGCGGACCAGAAGGTCAGCCCCACCAGGGGTGCAAGATCCTGTAAAACATCTGCCTGGCTGTGGCTACCAGCATCTCTGTGTTTATTGAACAAAATCCTTCAACAATTCAGGTTATTCTGGTCCTGGACACTCACCGTTCCTGCAAAGGAATGTCAGAAATGCTGCTTGGAGCAAACTGGCACTTGTAACAATACAGGTATTCACTGGGGCATCACACAGCGCCAGAACCCTGGCACAGGCATGAGCATTTCTTCTCCACTACTCACCAAGTGCAAACCTATCCAGACCATGCCGTCTTGAAAACTCTGTCTCATTCCACATCTCTTACCAAGATTTATGACAATTAGCTGCCGAATCCATAATTAGCAAGTGGTAACAGATCAGCAGGATATATCCAGTTCTGGTGACACCTCTGACAGATTGACGTTTACTCCCCAAATCCCTGCAAGGCTTCGTGTTTTCCCTGTGACCACTCTCAAACAGAGTTTTGGCAAGGCTGTGTCAGCGGGGAAGAGAGGGAGGGCTAGGGAAGAACAAGTTCTCACAAGCATGACAGGACCCATGCATAACCATTTGGCTTTGCAATTAAAAACATGTTCTGTCTTCCTCTGTGTCACCGAGGAGAGCATATAAGTAACAGTTGCTTTGCAAAGTGCCTTGAATTAGAACAAACCAGGAGGTTTGGGTTTCTACACGTGGGTTTTTGTTTGCTCAGAGAAGCGGGGGGGAGGGAATTCCCTTCCTGAAGAAGCATTTCGGAGAGGAGGAGGAGGTGGGAGGAAGGGGAGTTGTGTTTATATTTGTACACAACCTTCAGTTTAGACACTCCACAGTGAACACAGGGGTCAAAGTGAGAAGGGGGAGCCCCATACAACCTTTACAGAATCAAAGAATATATAATTCCTAACTGCTGCTCTAAACAGGATCCAAAGTCCTCCTTCTGCATCAGCTTCACCTTTTAGATGTGTCAGCCCTGCAAGTGTGATACGGGGGTTCTTTAATATTTTGCAGACACTGATTGGTGTCTTTACCCTTTCTAGGCAATCTCCCAGATTCCTGACTCCATTTTTTTCCATCCTCAACTTTTAATTTCAGGTTTCTATATATCCCCTATCTCAATGTATCCCTTATTAGCAGATAGTAACTGCATACATGTTTCTTGTTTGCAGCCACAGCTTTAACTAAGCACTTTCACTTTTCAAGCCCTGCTGGGTATAACATTCAGGATGATTAAAGCACTGTATTTATGCAGTGAATGACCAGAGAAACAAAAANGCAGGGGTTAGACTAGGTCTTGTATACAAGGTTGCTCAGGGAGTGTATGGTTGAGCCCGTGTCAGCTGAATTTCAGCCTGGATGGCTCTCACACCTGACTGACAAGAACCACGTTCGGATCCTCTTCTGTGAATTTCTCCGAAAAACAACACAGCTGCAAGTGGCATTGATTGCATTGGAAGCCTGGTCTTATTCGCCTGTAACTGCTCCAACTCAATATGCAATTCTCGTCTGGATGACCAAATAAATCATGGGCAATCTGAATTCAGCTTCATGACACTTCTCTGTGATGCTGCCTTCATTATTTTTTTTCCATTTTGTTTTATTTTTCATGTGCAAACATATCTGCTGCAGGGAGACAGCTACATGTGGGCTATTACACAAAAGGCAGCTAGGCTTCAAAAATCTCTTTCAGTGGTAAAAAAGGCATGTTGGTGCTTCAATCTGGTACCTGGCCAAATGCACCTATGACTGCAAGAAAATTCACAAAAGGAATATAAAAGTTTGTTGATTTTTCAACTGGGGAGGGGGGAAAGCACGTTTTAGGTTAACCTGGCTGTTGGAGGAAGAGATGTTGGGAAATTGTCAAATAATGCTTCTTTTTGTTTGGTCAAAATATAGTCAAGCGTCTCTGCCCAGTAGTGGTCACAGTTCTGCTGTTTGCTAGGCTGTCCTGGGGGAGCTCAGTGGAGAATCCTAACTCACTTTTAGGCCAGCTCTTACCAGAAATGTCCCAGGATATTTTGTCTATGTAGATAAGTAAATAAGACAGATAGAAAAATACCACAAGAAAAAGGCAGGGAGGGGGAGGGGAGAAGGGAAATAACAGAAAGAGAGAAAGCCTGCCCTTTCATCAAGTGGAAAACAGAATCTTTTTTTTTCTATTTGTTTTTGTTCCATTTTCTGCTCTCTGGTGCTATTGTAAGCCACATAAGACCTGGATAGTCTTTCATTATAGCTGTGCCTCATGTATTTGGTGTAACAGGGCCAGAACTGATTGGTAGTCCTAATGCCAAGTGGCAAAGGCTCAATCTCTTACCCTTCTCTAGAAGATTCTTCTTAAAGAGTACAGTCTATAGCCAAGTCCAACAAGGGTGACAATTCAGCAGCAAGAACAACCATGAGCACTGCTTAATCTGAGTCTGTGACCTTCATACGTTTAAAAACACAGAAGTAACCTATATGTCTGCCCCAAAAAAGCCTTTTTGATCTTACCCTACACCTCCAGGATGCTCTGAACATACACAGTAATCACCGTCTTTACCCAACTCCCAGTAGGGGTCTAGATGATCCGCAAAGGTATGGAACATTTGTTCTCAACGCTAGTTTCTTTTTCGTAATGTTTTTGAACCTTTTGGCCTCATTGCAGCTTCTGATTGCTTTGCAAATTCTGGGGCACAGCTGTCACTGGTTCTGTAAGGATATAAACAGGGCCTAAACACCTTCGCAGATCTGGGACCTTGCTTCTGGTTAGAGAATAGTCTGGAAAAAAAACAAAACTGGTAGCAACATTTTGAGGCTCTTCATAAATAACGAGGAAAGTAACCTAAATTTCTGTAGTAGGAAGTCTCTATATGAAAACTAAAACAGCATATAATTCAGGAACAAGTCTACCAGGAGACCTCTTCATGGTCTGTAGCTGCTTATATATTATTGTCTGTTGCAAGCTCTATGTTATCTCTTGATGGAACTTTTCTCATCCACTTTCTTGCTTCTTTACTTTTATACATATTCATTACCTAATCATAGTCAAACCTGAAGAAAATACACACACACCACACACCCCCCCCCAAAATATGATTCTTCTATTTTGCAAAGATTTCTATTTTACAGAAACAACCACTGGTTTGTTAACGGAGTTGTTTGCAAGATGACTAGATTAGATTAATTAGTTAATGTTTGTAAAGTACTTTGAAGATTAAGAACACTATATAAGTGTTAAGTATTATTGTTATTATAATAGATAGAGAAGGTAGATAGCTAGATAGGTAAAGAGATACAGCAGCCAGATAACAATAATTATAATACTTAGCATTTCTATAGGGCTTTACATCTTTTGAGTGTTTTACAAACATTAACTAATTAATAGAGTTAAGCAGACAGATAGTAGATAAAATAGTAGGTAGATTGATAGATAGGAACAAATTTTGCCCTTGGATATATGAATAGTAAAGCTAACGGAAGTTACATCCCATTGATGAGGGCAAAATTTGGTCCATAAACAAATTCAAAGGTAAATTAGCTGTTTTTTTTAAGTGTTGGCTTGTACCTTTTTCCACAGACTATTTATGTTCTCAATGAGTAGTTTCACTGTGGTAACAGAAAGTATACTGGAATGTTGAAATGAATGTATCAAATGTGTCAAACATTACAGTGATATATTACGAAGTCAAAGCACATTGTTAAGATTAGTCACATCAGAGTGTCAGTGACTCAGCTTTGCAACATCTCAAATGACAAATCATGTCTTTGGGAAGGACCTTCAAGTTGCTGGATGAAATAGCGTTATCACTCGTGTATATCCTGCTTATTCACATGTCTATGTGAAAATGCAGGAGTGTGATCTACTGACTGAGAAAAAGATAGGGATTAGAGCCAGATTTAAGTGTATTTTATTTTCATTAAATCAATCTGATATTAATTAAAATGGAGAAGGAGAGTTATATAAAGATTTTGGACAAGGCACTTGTTGCCTTTAAATTTGTCTCTTCTTCAACACTAATAGGTTATTGCAACAGATTAGCAAATGTACGGGGATGTTGGAAACTAACTAACTACTCCTTTTTGAAATGAGGTTCTTGTCCTGGATCCCCTTGAGATTCAGCTGCCAATGAGGTCCAAGGCTCCTAAAGCCTCTGGTCCCTCTACTGTAGCTAAAGGAGGGGAGGAAGAGAGAGTGAGCCCCACATGAATAGACTCATTCTGCAGTACTGTTGTATCAGTGCCATTCTGCATTTGAGTTAACTTTTTTGAGGGCTTCTAATATGACTCCAGTTCCTGGCTGATACATCTGCGCTGGCTCTGCATCTGTGCATCACACAGCCTTGCTCCCCAATACCAGGTTGGAACTCTCAGCACTGCCCTGGATTGTGTCCTATGGACACAACCGGTATTTCCCCTTTGCAAAGCTTTTCTGCCACTGGGTTTATGCAGAACCATCTCAAATCTTCACGGTAATCAGAACCACAGACCAGAATTAAATCTTGATGAGATAGCAAAGTGGAGGAGAAGGAGCCATCTTGCTTAACTCTTAACAGCTATGGTGTAGATACTTGGATCTGAGCTAGACACTCTAGGCTTCCTTAACAGCCAACAGAGCAAGAAGCACTTAAAAGATACGTTTCATCTGCTTTGTGTTTATGTCTACATTAGGATGAGACGAACTTCCTCCTAGAAAGTCTTATTTCTCTCCAAAGACTGTCAGTCAAGCCCAGATGAGTAGCTCCACATGAGACCAACTCTGTTGTAGCTATTAAAAAGGCGATGAAACAAACCCCATTGTGGTAGCCTGACCTTGGCTGGCTGCCAGGTGCCCACCAAACTGCACTATCACTCTCCTTTCTCAACAGGACAGGGTGAGAAAATATGATGAAAAGCTCATGGGTCAACATAAGGACAGGAACATTCTTACCAACTATAATCATGGCAAACAGACTCGACTTAGAGATATCATTTTAGTTTATTGCCAATTAATCAGAGTAGGATAGTGAGAAATTATAACAAAACTAAAAACACTGCCACCCCTTCTTCACAGGCTCAACTTCACTCCCACAGTTCTTCTACCTCTTTCCCCAAAGGGGTACACTGAAGAGATGGGAAATGGGAGCTGTGATCATTTGATAGCTCTTTTGTTGTTCCTTCCTCTTCACACTCTTTCTCTGCTCCAGTGGCCTCCCTCCATGAGATACTGTCCTTCACGAACTTCTCCAATGTGGGTCCTTCTCATGGGCTGCAGTTCTTCACAAATTGCTCCAGCATGGGTCTGTTTCATGGGATAAAATCCAGGAACAGAATTCTTCAGTGTGGGTCCCCAAAGGTTCCCAGGTCCTGCAAGAAAAACTGTATCGTCATGGGCTCCTCTCCACAGGCTGCAGTTCCTACCAGGAACCCACTCCAGTATGGGTTCTCCACAGGCTGCAGCTTCCTTGAGGGCACGTCCACAAGCATGGGGTCCTTCTTTGGCTGCAATGTGGATATCTGCTCCACCATGGTCATCCATGTGCTACAAAGGGCTGGCTGTGTCATTGTGGTCTTCACCACAGGTTGCAGGGAAATGTTAGCTCCAGCACCTGAAGCACCTCCTTCCTCTCCCTCCTGACTGACTGGTGTTTGCAGTTTCACGTTTTTTCACTTTTTTTTTTTTCTTTTTCCAGCTGCTGTGCAGTATTTTTTACCCTTTCTTAAATATATTATCACAGAGGTGCTGCTGTTGTCACTGATTGGCTTAGCCTTGACCAGTGGTGGGTCAATACTGGAGACTTTGTCCAACAAGTGGGCAACTTCTGGTGTCCTCACAGAAGCCAGTTCTGCAGTTCCCCTGCTACTGAAACCTTGACACATAAAACAAATTAAACCATGCTAAACATTTTTCTTCCTACTTCTTCTGCAAGGTCTAACTAGTGGATTTTCCCAAGCTCATCTGCCCAGTCAGTCTCACTGGAACTGATAATGAGGAAATTAATGTGGAAGGTCACCAGCCAAAAAGGCAAGAGATGAATCCACAGGCAGGTCTTCACTGCTTATATGGTGGCATAACTGCAGCGTCATGTACCTGCTCTTCCCTGGTGGGTGCAAGTTACAAGTAGTTCCTCTTTAGAGACCAGAAAGATATTAGATCAAGAATGCATCTTATCTGCCTCTTCCTCTCTGGCAAAGCCCCCATACAATGAAGTCAGCAACAACAGAATTTTCAGTCTACCAGTGGTAAGAAAGTTACTGTTATGAAGCAAATGCAAAAGGCCATAAACCATCCGACTCAGCTGAAAAAGGCACCATTCAAATATTGTACAGAACAAACATTGTACAGAACAAATACACCATTCATCAACACAACAACCCTTTGATCACCTAAAGAGGCATAAAAATTAAGCAGGCAAGCAAGAGCAAGAAATACTGTCAATTCCCTTCTTTTTACCAGGGATGGACAGTACACACCTTGTTAATTAAAACTCATAGCTTTCTTCTCAAGGAACTTGAACCCAGGTCTCAAGTTATGGGTGAATATTCACAGTGCAGGGTTTCAAGACAGACCTGTCTGAAGTTCTCTTGTTGGAGCAGTTTTATTTGTATACCATATTTCACTATTTCCTGGGTCATGGGGAGAATGACTTTCTAGTTTAGTGGTTAGTGTATTCACCTGGAAGGGGAAGTCCTCGGTTCCTGCGCCTGCTTCTATTAATGTTTCTGTATTTTTCATTTAAGTATTCATTGATGTGGATAATGGAAGCCAGGCCTCTGCTCCCAAATGAAAGACTATACCACGAAGATATATAGTCATTTGCATAGGCTTGCCATCTTCCTGTTTGCATGAATATTTAATTAACTTATGCAAAGTCAAATGGTTTCAATATGAGGAACTGAGAAAGCCCCGCCCTAGAATATTCTTTAGCCTAGTGGTTAGGGCAGTCAGGGAAGTGGAGAGACAAGTTGAAATCCCCTTGAGCAGAAGAGGGAATTGAACCTGTATCTTCCAGGGCTTGGTGGGTATTCTCAACACAATGTTATTGGTGAGAAAAAAGTAGCATCTTCACTTCCTTTTCTTGCCTGAGCCCTGCCAAAATGCTTATCATACTTAAAGATCATCACAGAGTGTGACTGATACAATCTTTATAAGAAAACAAATGATTTCATGATGAACTTTGAAACAAATGGAGTAAATGATGTGACAACAAAATGGCTTACCACAAGGGAGCATACTCACACCTGTATTATTTACAATCTACACAAACAATCTACCGATCTGTAATGACAGAAAAATAAAATAAGGTTGTCAAAATTCAACTCTCCAATTCAAGGACCTGGCCGAAATAAAAGCCGTGTTAACATCAGCCCTCTACCAGATCTCAAAACATCATATGAAGAATTAGCGAAGTAATCCTACAGATACGATGCTACCAATTCTCTTTCTTCTCTAAAGGTCAAGGCCCAATAAACAGAACAGGCTAATCTCAAAAGAGATGTGACTCAGAATCCAGATTGCTTGGAACTGACATTGGACTGCTTGTTTTTCCTCAGGGCACAGATAGAAAAAACAAAGTGTAAGGGCAACTTATAGTATAAGTTACTGAAGAAACACATGAATTCCAAACTGAAGGTCAGCTCTGTAATGCTCTAGACCTGGTACTTGCATTCTGCTATCCGGCAGATAAATATTTATGTCACATAGAAGAGAGGACTGATATATCAGTACCTATAAAGAGGTCAGATATCCAGCTGAATGAAAGTGGTTGGGTTTTTTATGCATGCCTTAGGCCAGCTGAGGGAAGCAATCTGCATCTCCTAGCTGGGATCACCTGACTGGGAAACAGATGAAAAAAGAAAGGGGAAAAAAACCCCAAGCCTTGAAACATGCCGTTAAATGCCCAGAGTCACTGGATTGGTAACACCCAATCAGTAATGTGCCTGTTCCCAAGCCCAGTAAATTTTAGATAAAACTGGTTGATAAATTGCCACTGCCTGCTAGCTTCAATATTAAGAAAAATTTACCTGCATCATTTTCCACCTTTATTCCATTTTAGCTCACTTGGGAAGTGAAAAAGAAAAAAACTAAATAGTTTTGATAATTTTCTATGAGAATGGTTTTTTTTGAGAGAAGTGTCTGTAAATATTCAGTTCTCTATACAGACATTATATTTCTTTGACGTCAACCCAGTATCAATGCATGGGGCTTTCAGGTGGCTGCACCATACTCCCTCACCTCAGGAGATCTTTACGTGAGAAAATCTTCATCTCCAGCCAGTCCATAAAACAGGAAGATCAAATGCAGAGCTGTGCAACAAAAAAAACCAAACCAGCAGACAGACCAATCGTTGTCAATCCCAGCACAAAGTTTACTGAGGTATTTTACAGCCAGCATTCTTGGAGTGCCAGCATGGACTTGCACAAATACGGATCTTGTCAGTTTAGATTATGAGCTCTCTGGGGCAATGACTTTCTCTTCGGATGTATCCACTTCGTAGCACCAGCCCTGCTATAATAATGCTAATAACGCTAGTAACAACAGCAATAATAATAATAGAAATAATAATAAATTCATCCAAGATGCTGCATAGAAGAGCTGAAGGGCAGCAGGTGTGTTGAGGAAATAATATAGTATATCAAATCCTATGCAGTGAGCACATGAGCGTGTGATATCAAAGACACTACCTATGAAATTAATTTGCCAGTGACACTGCCTTGCCTACCATCCCTGGGCGTTGTGAGAATTAATTAATGCTTGCAAATCGCCTTGAGAACTTCAGAGGGAAGAGGCTTTATGTATGCAAAGCCCTGATGCCTTTCCCTGGTGTCTGCTGCACACCTGTGCCCATTGCATCATGTGCTGCCTCTGTCTGGTCGCAGAGCATTTGCTGCCTACCTATAGCCTCCGCATGATTGATGGTTGGATTCGAGTGCCGACACTGGAAGCTCTCCCCTGTCAGCGGGAGAGCTTGCCCATACATGTCCGTGCACCATCAGCCTCTTTCCTCTGGAGCAGTTGTCAGGTTTCCCAAAACAATTATTACCTTTCCTCAGAGAGAAACCTCCATCCTGACACCTTTCCTAGCTAGTGTCTGGTAGCATGAGGGCTCCTTTGCAAGGGTCTGTTCCTCTCAGGGTTCTTGTGAAGCTTCATTCTTTCATGTTTGTAAAATCTATCCAGAGGACAAACACCAAAGCATGAGGAGAGAGTGGTGCACACTCTTTCTTCTACAATCAGCATTAGCAAATAGTTATAGCCATGTAGGACGTCCAGCTTGCACCACAAACGTGGCTATGTCCCCTCAGGGAAGGAGGGCAGAACTGGAGGTGTTAGCAAGAACAGCAAGGTGAGGCTTCTCCATCTTCAAAGTGGCCAAATCTAATCTCTGAGGACCTGAACATGCCTGGAGGCCATGGCAGCTGCTCTGAAGGGAACTGCAGGTGCATTATGTCTGCAACCTCAGTGCTGAGGGGACTCTGAATTACCAAATCCTTCTTACATTAAAAATGAGTCCTACTTGCAGCAGATAGTTATTTACAGTGAAGCAAAATGCTTATTTAAATGCCCTTTTCCTCTCTTATATACTTAATGCACTGTTTTAAAGCATTAACATCACTTGTTTAGGTGGGATTTTTTTAAGGTACATATTTAGGCTTGGTTTCTAGGCCATCCTTGGCATACCCCTATCACAGTAGATCAGCCATGCTTACATCTGCCTCAAAAGTAGGGGTGGAAGGCTGTTGTTTCCAAACGCTTCCTCATGACTACAGAGCTAGACCATAGCTCTATAGGTGCTGGAAAGCAGTACTCTTCTGTTTCTGGGTGATTTTAAGCAGCAAACAATGGCAGTTGTCTGCCTTGCCCTGTTCCAGCTGCACTCAGCAGTGCACATCAATGCATGGAGAGGAGGCAAAAAAGAAGCAGGTGAGCATGGTGCAAGGAGAAACGGCTCTTTTCATCTTCCACAGCCCCCTTTTCTATACTTAAGTGAGAAATGGTGGACTCACTCCATAAAGCACCAGACTTTCTTAGCTCTGTAAAGAGGTGAAACACATCCACACTGAATCTGAAGGACTAAGAACACATCCACACTGAATCTGAAGGACTAAGAGTCATAAACTCAGAATATGAAATGTGTTATCTTGCCCTTAGTCTGAGGTTTTGTTCACAGACCACTGTGTATGAGATCAGATGTCAGTAACAGGACCTTATGAAGAATTCCCTTAAACTATAATCAGAAAATCTTTTTGAGTCCTGCACACAAACTTTTCCTCACCCACAAGAAGAGAGATTCATTTGGAAATCCTTTCTTGGAGCAAAGCCTTCATTGCTAGGTCATCTTCTCATATACTTTTGATAAACAAAGGTTTTATGTGTTCACTCTGGTGAGAAAACTGATGAATGCCAGTGATGATGTTTCACAAGACTGTTTCAAGGGGCAACAACTTACGCTTTTTTTTTTTTCCCTTCATGGTTGTTTTCTGCCAAGTGGTCTCTAAGTTAGAGCAGAAGTCTGAAGTCATGTAAGCAGGTTTTGTTTTTTTCTATCTCTGCTGAAGATTTTTGTTTTCTGAGTAGTCTACTACTTTTCTGAGTAGTCTACCCCGAAATTATTTTGCATGAAATAAAAAATAATAATATTTTCTTATTTAAAGAATCAACATATTTGTTTTGGATAGAATCAAAATATTTCTTTTGGATTATCTGATTTTCAGATGTCAGTTCTTTTTTTTCCCCTGCAGAAAAGCTGGTGTTTGCAGTCCAATTTCCATTAAGCAACAATTCTGATGGATAATTAGAATTTAATTTCTCTGACCAGTACCCTCAGAGGCATTCAGATGCCTTCTGCTTCACCATTCCTGTTTCACACAAACAGGAATAATAACCTTTTCCTGGTCTATCTGCTGGAAAGCTGAGTCCTTTTAAAACTGTGCTCAGCTTCTACAGAGGTTAGTCATGGCCCTAAAGGGAGAACCATCAGCACTCAGTGCAAACTCCCTTTGGCTTTCCTGTTTACATCTCCTCCTTTCCTTTGCTTTGCATGGGCACTTGGGTTTTGCCTCCTCTGAAGAGCTTCAGCTCAGCCCATTCCATACCCACAGGCAACTAATAAAGGTCAATCTCAGATATAATGAAAGGGGACAATGAGTTTGCTCTGGCCACACCTAGTTTTCCTCACTGCTTCTCACGAGCTCTGCAGGTTCTTCTGGTTCCTCCACCAGGCCTGAATGTTAGGGGGAGGCTGCTCCCACCACCATTCCCAGCTGTTCTTCAACAGTCCTGTCCTTTGAAGATGCATAGTTATCTTGTTCTTTCAAAATACCAAAGGTCACATTAGCTTTACTGCTGGAAAGTAATGGCGGGAGCAATTACTGAGCAAACAAGAAGGAACGGGTTTGCAGAGTGCTGCAGTAAATCTCTGAGGGACTCCACCAGGAGTGGAGTAGCTGGCCTATTGCAGCCACAACTCCCTTCTTCCCAGCTCATCATGGAAATCAAAGCTTCATGGGCAGGAACGTGGTTCTAGCACAAGGAACTTTCCCTACATGTGTGTTGGCCTTTTTGTCATGAAAAATTTGGTTAGGTCTCCAGAAAAAGACACTCATGAGGCAACAGAAAGCTCATGTTTCCCTGCATCCTTTACCCAAAGTTCTGTGCTGGAGTGATAGGACTGATTTTCAGCAGTCAGTTTAAATCCCGGCAGGTGCTGCAAATCACACATATGGGAAATAAAGGTATGTCTAAGCCATAAACCACTTCAAATTCTTGATGACCCTCTGCCAAAATAGGAATGATTCCTCAGATTCCTTCTCTTCCAGCCTACTATGCAACAAGGCTTCTACTTACTTTTTTTTGTGATTCTTAGGAAGTATGTTGGCCCTGAAGCACAAGAACTGCTGTTCTGCCTAGTAATTCCATCATGTAAGTAGTAGGTCTACCACACTCCCTCCAGCACACCCAGTTACAGGCTGGGTAGACCTGGGCCCTTAAGAAATACTTCTATGGAACTTCTAAAAAGCTGGTGGTCTGACACGCAGAAAGTACATGAACACTAATGAAGATAAAGAATTTCACAGAAAGATAATTATTTGGCTAGCAGATGAATTTATTTTTGTTCTCAAGTTGTAATTCAGGGAAAAGTTGCTGATCAAAATGCAATCTGGTTTTCCCTCCTTTTTTTCTTGCCTAATAAGCAGAGCAAGAAGTTGATTCATTTCAATCTGCAAGGTAAAAACATATCATTTTTCCCACAACTGATTTGAGCACACAAACTTTGCTAAAATGAGTAGAAGACAGATAAACAGGTGGAGAAACCTGAGAAAAAACACTGAACTCAATTTTCCAGAATCTTGGGTGTCTGAGTGGGACTGTCCCAGTGAAGTGTCAGTGTGAAGAGTCAGACATGGACAAGCAGGATTGTATCTTGAGATGCTGGAATGTTAAAACTCTTTTTCCACAAGCATGAAAGGGTGAGCAAGTTCCATGGACCCAGATGTTCCTATTAGTGCTATTATTTTCTATGTGTATGTGTGTAATGCTTAGTAGTTGTACACTGAGAGGTCTAGGAGTCCTACCAAACTTAAGCACATCAAAACCCCAAACTGGCCTCAGATCATTGAGTGCTGCACAAAAGAACAAAAAAACACAGAACAAAAAGGAAGTGTCTGCTCCAGAAAGCTTGCAACCAAAACAGAAGACAAGAGGTAATGAAAAGAAGTCATTCCTTCTGGATACAGACAGAAGGGGCAGGGACAGGGACAGAACAGAGAAATCCAGGATAATAGACAGTTATCTCACAAGAACAGCAGAGAAGTCATGTTAAGTTCTTGTATGTCTCTACTACATGAATGAATTTTGCTAAATGAGGAGTAGGGACAGTATCTTGTATCAAAATCAGAGAAAATATTCACTTGACAGGGACAGAATTACAGCCAGATGAACATGTTTCCAGGCATATAAAATAATGTGTCTCTCTGCAATGATTTGCCATGACATGACAAGTTTTCATTTAAAATTTGGATAGTTTGAGTTCAGCTGAAAAAATTGACTGTTGTTATTCTTTTAAAATTGGCAACTGGGTTCAAATGTGTCAGGAAAAAATGATAATAATTTGCAGAAAAGTGAAAAACTCTTACCCATCTTCACTTTTCTTCAATACCTATTCTTAATTTAACTAAGTAAAGATAAGTTCAAATCTCTGAGAAAGAAATGTTGTGTCCTTCCTTTCCCTTCCCTTACTTTCTCCAGCTACCTGGAAAAATCTGCAACTATTTCTTGTAATCTTGCTAAATTGTCAGGATAGCAATTAATCAGATTGAGGTAGTTTGTGAGCAAATCACATGAGCCAGGCAGCAATACGCAATTATTTGATGTTGCAAACACAACTACATAAACACACAGACTAGCAATTAGCTAAATCACTTAGATGACTGACCCCAAAGCTGAACATTTTATGTGTTCCCTTCTCTATCTAGAGCTCCTCCAAAGACTAAAGAGCCTGAAATTGTTTCGACACAGGTTCAGTTTTTGCTGTCAGAAGTTCTTTATAGATTGTGAACCTCAGAATGAATGAATTGCTGATTTTCTGAAAGAGAACCAGTCAGACCTTTATCAAGCAAGGTAATTAAATACATACTTAACATAAGATGATGAGTAATTTTAGTCGTTAAGTTTATTATTAAAACAAAGTTCTGGTAGTAATTTATTATTTTCCATAGATATTTTTCTAAGAAACAACCTCGGCTATAAAGATTATCTTTTCCTCCTTCCTATCATATACTTCAGGTATTTGCTGTTTCTCTTCCTGTGCTTTCAGTTCATCCATGCAGAGTAGCAATTTTTGGCACATCAAGCACATTAGATAATTATATGTCAGTTGAGAAACTCTCAGCTTCTTGTCACTAGTCTATAAAACTCTCTGTAATGTTGTAATACAGTATCACTGATATCTCAATGAGATAACACGTTAAGTGTCTACTGGCTATATAATTTGAACCAAAAGTTAACAAAGAGAACTGATCTTTCGGTAAACATATAGTATATTTTTGTCATCTCTTCCTGATAGTGGTTTTGATAAGCAGATTTAGATGTGGTGTTATCCTCTGATTGCTTTTGCAGATACTTGCAAGACAGGGAACTCCTTCATAATTCCTCAGATAGATGGCTGAATTTCCCAAGTACCCGCAGATCAAAGATTTTTCCCTGTAAACGGTGATGGTTACTGATATTACAAATCAACCCAGACATTTTATTCTTCCTCATTCTAAAAACCTTTCTACTTCTCCCTGCTCAATGTAGATTCCCATCAGGTGGGAAGAAAAATTTTAAGCAATCAAGAGTCAGTGTGATAACCTTAGATTGTTCATTAAGGACTAGATTGTGAATGAGGAGTAGATGACAGAGGGCTATGAAATCAAAGAGCCATGGAAATTGAGAGCAATTGTTCTGTCTCTTCCAAAACAAGAGCAAGGGGACATCAAATGAAGCACGGAGGAGACAAGCTTAAAACAAACAAAGGGAAATCATTCTTCATACAATGTATAATTAAGCTGTGGAACTCCTTGCCACAGGATGTTGTGGATGCTGTAAATTTACATGGGTTCAAAAAGGACTGGACGAGTTCATGAAAGAAAAATTCTCCAAGTGCTATTAAATACAAAGACATTACCTCTGGCTCTGGAAGATGCTGAAATGCAAATCTCAAGATGCTGGGAGAGTGCTCTGAGGAAGTCTCACTTTGCTTTTTTACTTTTCCCCAAGCATGTATTCATTGTTGGCCCTTGTCAGGAAGAGGTAGATGTGTTAGATGGATCCTTGTATAGCTGACACAACTATTTTTATGATCTTATTTCATATAGCTGCCTTATTCAGTTAGCAGATTAAGTTTTGGTCACTGGTAGACTTACCATTCACTTCTTCATTTGTTATCTTCAACTTAGAGCAGTAATCTGAAAATGGGTGTATTGCTAAATACTTTTACTTCGAGACAGTTTAGCTTCCCAATTTTCTGCCTGGAAGGTGCAGAAAATTGAAGCTTGCTGTCTGCCTCTGACAGAGGAGGGTGCAGTGGCCTTTCAGAAGCATCTCTTATCCTCGTGCTCCAGTTGGTGATAAAAGTAGACTTGTCCAAAGAAATGGGGTCCTTCTCTCAGCTCTTTACCTCTCTGGGCAAATGTGCTGTCCAAATTACCACCTCAGCCCTAAATATTTAGTGATTCATAAGTAGAAACATCATTTAGGATCCTTGGCTATGTGAAAATTGGCTGGGAAATCCCCCAAGTTTTTTATTCCTGTTACTTCTGGCACTTAGGAAGCCTACTGGTGCCTTTCCAACTAGAAGTTTGACTGCTAATGAGGACAAATGAAGAAAAGTCAAAGAAAAGTGCCTCCATCCTGCCTGGTGCTTTACTGATAGCCCCTCNCCCAAAAGCGTGGAGGCACTCAAAAATTAAAATCTCCACTGCAGGGCTTAACATGGGGTTTCAAAAGGCAGTCCCCTCCCTCCCTTCCTTCCCAGCACCCCTAAAAAGCCTTTTGGGCAAG
Source organism: Jacana jacana (assembly GCA_013400555.1). NCBI lineage: Eukaryota > Metazoa > Chordata > Aves > Charadriiformes > Jacanidae > Jacana > Jacana jacana. Next base: position 84,815 of record VZTM01020322.1, read on the forward strand.
GAAGGCAACTCTTCAGGCTCCACAGGTATTATTATTTGGAGGCCTGTTTTGTATTCAGGGTTGGCTGCTCCTTGAGTTCACCTATGTATTATAGTGCATGCATGCCTGGGTGTATATTGAATGTGCCTAATGGCTGCAGTAGGTGGAGAGGGAGTGAACTGTGCTCCAAACGATGGGAACTCCTGGAGGGAGTTGTCTTGCCACTGGCATGCTGTCAGCATGCCAATAAATAACAAAGTTAAGGGGATCAGCGGCAGCTATCTAAACAAAATAGGGTGAAAACTCTCAGCCCATGTGACAATCAGGCATAGGAAATGTATTCAGTGGCCATCCAGATTCTTCCCATAGTTCAGGTCTGATATTCTCTGAAATGTGAAACAGCTGGTAAATAGCTTTGTGCCTGAAAAAAAGGCCCATGTGGCTGTTGTCCTTACTGTCATGCCATTCCCGCTGCCAGCTATCACTCAGGGGATTGTTAGTGGGGAACATGAAATGAGAGGTCATTCAAAGGCATCACAAGCTCTTTGCATGTAGGTTTGAAAGCAATGAAATTAGCCACTGGGCAGCACAATCCCAATTCTGGAACAGAGAGGGTTGCTTCTTACAGTGTTGCAAATTACTCACAAATTCTTTGATGCACTAGTGCTCTAGACACAAACCTAGATCTCAATTCCCTGATTCTTGAGAGGAAATCAGCACCTAGAGGCAGCAAGATATAGGAATCATTCAGTTATCTTTGTGCTTTTGAGAGCAAAATTTGCTTTGGGCAAGTTATCTAAGTAGTTGATTAAAAAAGCTGGTCTAGGATGATTAAAAAAGCTGGTCTAGGAATGACTCCACTTCAAAACCCCAATATTCCAGTGGGTAATAATGGAGCTGAACCTAGGTTTTTCACCTCTTGAGAGAATAGTAAAGCTAGAAATGCAGACATTGCTCTGGTCATTGGTATCTTCGTGTTTCACCTTTGGATAAAATGTCCAAACAAGACATTACAACTCAGTATTTTACCTTTTAATCCACTTAATTGGGAGACACAGATCTCTTCCAGTAAGGTTGGGAAGATCTGAAAAAGAGTCTCCAAGATACCAAGTGAGTATTTCAATTGGCTGCTGGAGACATAGTCCAGGGATTGACACATGGGCTGTGAAACCTGAACGAAAGACAGAGTTTGCCTCCGGTTTGGAGCTGGCCACGTGGCTTTCTAAGAAGAGAAGAGAAGAAAGCATCACACCTATTTTTGGTTGTTCTGTTATCAACTTGGACTTTTGCCTTCAGCTGCCACATGCTAAGCCCTTTCAGAAGTGCCTCGTGCCCCACATATTGCTATTGCATAAGAAGCTTACTTGCCTAAACTGGGCAATACCAAGAAAGCTCCTAAGAATTAGAAAGTACTAAATTCAGTGCTGTGATATGCAAGTCCTTTGGTAGATGTGGATCTTTGATACCACACTAGCAACAGAAGAGCTAGAATAGATTAGGATAGAAAAGAATAGAATAGAATAGGAGCTTTAATCCTTATTCATTGGTATCCAGGATCTTTAATATCTGTAGCCTTTCTGAATCAGTTTAGTTTATTTAATACAACTCAGATAGATACATTTGATCTGCTAAAGCTGGCAACCTTCTTGTTCCACAGGCATGCTGCTTATTATCTTTTACAGATGAGAGCTCTGTCATCTGTCTGTCTCTGTCCCTCCCTCCCCCCAGCTACACTCAGCTTTTCCCGAGGACTGGTTGAATCAAATGTGTTCAGCATTCCCTCCTCTTAAGCGTATTAAATATGCCAAATCAAGTACCATAAATAGTCAACCCTTGGTCAACTGATGGTATTCACGGACTTGTCAAGAAAAAGCTGAGATTTACACTTCAGTAATGATTTTGCAAAAACACGAACCAAAAAAAAATTCTCAGCAACAAACCCCGCCTCAAGTATCTTCAGCTTCACTAGATTTCAACACAAAATATTAAGGGTTTTCAGTGATTTATGGGTTGGGGAAAATAGCTTGCATTGTATACTTAAAGGCAACTTCACTTTNAACAAGCCTTGGAGAGAAAAATATCTGCCCTCACTCCTACCAATTCCTAGCAGCTGGGTTTGAGGAGAGTTAATGCAAGGAACAAGTCCTGTCCTGCACTGGAGTGCTACCTGCATCTGTACAGGCTAAAAGCCTCATTAGCCAACCTTTTGGTCCCGCAGGCTTACCCATTTTTGTGGGCTAAATTAACACTTTGGTGGTGGGGAATCAGAGAGCTACTGCAAAATTAAGTCTGGTTGAGTGATGTACAACCCCCTCCTGTGGGATCTATCAGGTGAAGAGGAAGCTTAGCTTCAGCCTCATTCCAAGTATCCCACCCCNTGTGCCTGAAAAAAAGGCCCATGTGGCTGTTGTCCTTACTGTCATGCCATTCCCGCTGCCAGCTATCACTCAGGGGATTGTTAGTGGGGAACATGAAATGAGAGGTCATTCAAAGGCATCACAAGCTCTTTGCATGTAGGTTTGAAAGCAATGAAATTAGCCACTGGGCAGCACAATCCCAATTCTGGAACAGAGAGGGTTGCTTCTTACAGTGTTGCAAATTACTCACAAATTCCTTGATGCACTAGTGCTCTAGACACAAACCTAGATCTCAATTCCCTGATTCTTGAGAGGAAATCAGCACCTAGAGGCAGCAAGATATAGGAATCATTCAGTTATCTTTGTGCTTTTGAGAGCAAAATTTGCTTTGGGCAAGTTATCTAAGTAGTTGATTAAAAAAGCTGGTCTAGGATGATTAAAAAAGCTGGTCTAGGAATGACTCCACTTCAAAACCCCAATATTCCAGTGGGTAATAATGGAGCTGAACCTAGGTTTTTCACCTCTTGAGAGAATAGTAAAGCTAGAAATGCAGACATTGCTCTGGTCATTGGTATCTTCGTGTTTCACCTTTGGATAAAATGTCCAAACAAGACATTACAACTCAGTATTTTACCTTTTAATCCACTTAATTGGGAGACACAGATCTCTTCCAGTAAGGTTGGGAAGATCTGAAAAAGAGTCTCCAAGATACCAAGTGAGTATTTCAATTGGCTGCTGGAGACATAGTCCAGGGATTGACACATGGGCTGTGAAACCTGAACGAAAGACAGAGTTTGCCTCCGGTTTGGAGCTGGCCACGTGGCTTTCTAAGAAGAGAAGAGAAGAAAGCATCACACCTATTTTTGGTTGTTCTGTTATCAACTTGGACTTTTGCCTTCAGCTGCCACATGCTAAGCCCTTTCAGAAGTGCCTCGTGCCCCACATATTGCTATTGCATAAGAAGCTTACTTGCCTAAACTGGGCAATACCAAGAAAGCTCCTAAGAATTAGAAAGTACTAAATTCAGTGCTGTGATATGCAAGTCCTTTGGTAGATGTGGATCTTTGATACCACACTAGCAACAGAAGAGCTAGAATAGATTAGGATAGAAAAGAATAGAATAGAATAGGAGCTTTAATCCTTATTCATTGGTATCCAGGATCTTTAATATCTGTAGCCTTTCTGAATCAGTTTAGTTTATTTAATACAACTCAGATAGATACATTTGATCTGCTAAAGCTGGCAACCTTCTTGTTCCACAGGCATGCTGCTTATTATCTTTTACAGATGAGAGCTCTGTCATCTGTCTGTCTCTGTCCCTCCCTCCCCCCAGCTACACTCAGCTTTTCCCGAGGACTGGTTGAATCAAATGTGTTCAGCGTTCCCTCCTCTTAAGCGTATTAAATATGCCAAATCAAGTACCATAAATAGTCAACCCTTGGTCAACTGATGGTATTCACGGACTTGTCAAGAAAAAGCTGAGATTTACACTTCAGTAATGATTTTGCAAAAACACGAACCAAAAAAAAATTCTCAGCAACAAACCCCGCCTCAAGTATCTTCAGCTTCACTAGATTTCAACACAAAATATTAAGGGTTTTCAGTGATTTATGGGTTGGGGAAAATAGCTTGCATTGTATACTTAAAGGCAACTTCACTTGGATATTCTGGATGTGTATGACCACAATCACCCTATGTTTCGAATCGTGATTATAGATTAAGTGATATATAAAGAAGGGCTACTTGGATGATCAGAGTGCCTACTTCAGGAGACAGAAGGGTGGTCTAAAGGTTAGAGAAGAGACTGACATATCTAGTTGACCCAGCTCTGCTGAGAACCAAAACAGAGCTGACATTACTGTGGTCATAGCTTTTGCAGGACCTCAGGTCACCTCTTTGCAGTCCAACCCACTATCCTACACAGCCCCATGAGTTATTTTTCAGGTATCTTTAGTGCTACACCAGTATAACATGTCTGAACATAGTTTGTTGACTTAAAAACGATCACCCATGAAGGATAATAAGGGTTAGAAGGGAACTGTGTAAATACATTGAGAGGTCATCAAGGAAGAGTAAGAAAACCTCTTTGAGCTACTGGCCAATGCTCTCTCCAGAACCAATGGTATTTAATGGCTGTACCTACAATTAAATCAAGTTCTATAAAACTCAGCACAAGCTTTGAGATGATCATCTGGCGAAAGGTATTAGTGTTTATAACTGGCTGTGACATTTTGTGAGCTAGAAAGTGCTGCAGCACACACGGATGTGTTGCATGTCTTATTTACTCTAGAACAGTAAACACTTCACCAGAGTGGCATGTTTAGTTCTGCATCACTTCAGAGCAGAGATTGCATGGGGGAACTTCTTTTTCAACTGAGGGATATCAGGATTATTTGCTTTTTAAACATAAACTATAAATTTCTGTGATTTATATTACCTGATTAGGAGATAACTATAATATTCCTGTAATTTTATATTTTTTCCTCGAAAAGCTCATTGACACTAGGCTGTGAGTCAAACCACTATTTTCTTGTTTCATGGAGTATATGTTTGTGGTGAACATGAAGTCAACGAGGGCAAATGCTTTCCATGCTGGTGTTTTGCTCTCAGGCCCACGTCCAGTATTTCAGAACAAACTCCGCAAGATCTCCAGGGATTTGTTTTACTCAGCAACATCCTAGTTATTAGGTACTGGGTCTGCCTAACCTGAAGATAAGTATTCCCACAGAGAAGTTCCATCCTTATGACCACGACCAGTTTGCATCTCTCCTCACCTATGTCTTTCTGAGGACACAGCTCAAGAGTTTTCTTGTTTAGACACTCTTGGACTCTGTGTCTCTCTGTTGAGATATTGGTGGGAAGGTTTGCCTGAACCTCCAGAAAGAAAGTGTTAAAAGGACACTGTGCAGGGACCATTTCAACTGGAGGAACTTGTTGCTCACTCATGCCCTGAAGAACATGTTTCAGCTCCAAGAGAAGTGGAATCAGGCTCTAACCCAGCTTCTGCCCAGCTCAATAAATGCACTCAGGCTTAAATGATCTCCTAGTACAGGTGAGGAGGCTTTTTTTTCCTGCATGGATGATCAAACATTTCAGATTACAGTTTGGGGAGCTTGTTTATATAAAGAAGACAAATCCTAAACTAATACCAAAAGTATTCAACCTGAAGAAACTCAAACACATAGCTTAACTCAGAAGCTGACACCAGCTTTTATTTTTTAAAGGTTATTTTTACTGCTTATTCTCGGATGTTCAGGTTTGCTGAGAAGAGTAGAAATTTACTTCCTGTAGCAGTGAAAGGGGAAAAATAAGTGTGAGGTGTGGTGAAGGTTTTCACTAATATATTAAAGTTCAGTATTGCAGAAATCTAAATACTGCTAAAATTCCACTAGGTGCTATTTGTCTGACTTTTAAAAATATTGTTTACACTACTACAAAAGATTGTTTTGTCTTGAAAGACTGTGCCATCCACATTTGTTGAATCTGGGGTACATTCTAGTGTGAAACTCTGAGAGCCAGGAAGTAATATTGATTAGGAATGCATTATTTTGTATTTATTATTCTTCGGGAAAAAAACCAAACAAACAAACAAACAAAACAAAACAAAACAAAAAATAAAGCAAGAAGCATAAATAATGAGAACAAATAGCTTTCAAAAAATTATTCTGATCTTAAACAAAAATCTAACATGACATCAATAAGAGACCCACTCCTTCTAAAATTCTCCATATTAACAAAAGTATATTTTTAAACTGTCTGTATTTTTACCTGCCTCTTTAAGTGTGTACACAGTGTACACGTTCTTCTTTTTTTCCCTAATGTTCAAAATTAAGCCCCTCTGTATGCCTTCCATGCTGAAGTTTATAACCTCAGCCTACACAAGTCCAGTGCAGAAAGATCTACAGCCTCCAGGCAGAGTGAGGAAGCTCTTTAAAGATGAATCATTTTCATAAATGAGTGCAGAGGGAGGTCAAGCCAGGGGACACAGAAGGTTACATGTGTGGCTGAGATAAGGCCTCATTCATCCACTTCTTACTGTCAGGTCTTGATGGGTGAACATTGCCTTGAGCTCCCATAAAACATGTTGTTTGCAGAAAACTTGCAGGTGGTTCATAAAAAAGTCCAAACTGTTACCAAGAAATTTATCTCTCAACTGCCGGATCTGTTTATAATGGAAGTGAAGGATCTCATAGAGAAATTAAGTATCAGGGACTGACTTATATTGGTTTGCCAGACTAAAAACCCCAATCTACTTTCCAAATGCTGCACGAAAAAATGTCAGAGCAATTGTATTGATGACATCTTGACAAGATTCTCTACAAGACTGTTAAAAGTACAACAACAACAACAAAAGAATTTTGCCCATTTATGGAAAACTTGTCGCTGGGAAAGGGATGTGGGTATTTAGGAGATTTTTATGGAGGAAATTCAATCGGCTCTCACTGCAATATTTGTTTTTAGAGTGTCGATCTTTTATTACAGTGTTACTCATTTGAAAGCTAGATTTTAAAAGGGTGTCATTGTTTCTCCCCATGTTTCAAAGCAGATACTGTGTTGAAAGGGAGAAGATGTGAGTGTTAAATTGAATGCAGGAGGCATCATATGGTGGGTAGTTTGATGTTGTTGTGAATACTTATCCAGTGAAGGCTGGATTTCAGACCTGTTGAAGTCAAGGAAGCTTCTTTATTGACTTCACTAGAATTTTAGCTCCAAAGAACTGTATAGAGACTGCCAGCAGCACTCACATAAACTGCTCTAGAGCCATCAAACAGTGGCAGCTTTCAACAGGTACCAACCTGAAAAGTGTTCACATTCATGATCAAAAGGCCCTCTGCCTAATATATTACAGTCCCTCATATGCTCCTGTCTCCTCCACACAAAAATACAAATTCAAGTTTTCTGCATTCTCCTCAACTTGCTCTCTCATGCTTTCGTATTCATAGATTTTTATGGCCTGAAGGAGCCATTATGATAATCTGGTGTGACCTCCTGAAATCAATGTATCAATGGGATTGCACCAACATTATGGAGAACAGTATTTGGCCTCTAGACATCCTGCCATACAGAGACAACACAGAATGAATTAAAATGGGATAGGGCATTCATTATGAATTATTTGCTTTGGGGGTTATACATCCAACATTCAGCCACACTTGGTATTTTTTTACTGTAGTCTAAAGAAGAAAAACAGTTTTTCCAGAAGGGTCTCTGCATAAGTGTCATGTGTGCCCACCTCAGTTGCTGTTGCTACCGTTCTTGAGCATTTGACAGGAGCCCCAAGTTTTAGTTAATGTTTTCTTAAAGGATTTGATCCAAAGAATTAGTTTTGTGCTATACGCTGTCTTGGTCAGTTCTTACCAGCTTCTCTTGCAGCTTCTCTTCCCATTAGCTACGTGCAATGCCCATGGGGTGTCACTATGCAATAGTAGCAGCCCAGCCACCTGTAGTGATGCCACTGGTGGCAGGGACCTTGCAGCACCGGTCTGGTACCCCTTCCTCAGGGAGTTGCTCCAGCTGCCCATGCACCTCATAGGATTTCCCATAGATGTCTGTAAGAACATTTCCGCACCCAACGCTCAGCACTTGGGTGCTGGGCTACAACATCCCCATACTGCCCATTTCCAATTATGAGCAGATCCCTCTAAAAACACAACCACAAACTACGTTATCGTATCACAGAGATTCTGAAATTGTACTGGGGCAAGGTCATTTCCAGTAAATGGTTTTAGTGACAGTAAAATAAAGCTTCATGTCATCAAAAGCTTGAGAATCTCAAGGCATATAGGAAGCCTTGGTTCATCAGGTCCATTTTTCACCCCCAGGTCAATGTATATGGTTTTAACTGGGGCACATCGACTTCTACAAGCTAGAACAACTTTCACTCTCAGAAAATGTCAATGACAATCACAGGGCCCTAAAGACAAGGTAACTGGTTTTTAATTAAGGGAAATTTAATGAGAACTGTTGGTAAACAAATCAGGTGCTTAGAAGATGACATCTCCCCACAGATTACTGAGTAATTGTGCTTCTCTGACCCAAAAGGAATTTCCATACAACTTGCAGCAAGGCTTAGAAGACAGAGATAATTAGGTCTTTGCTCTCCACAACTTTTTGTTGGNAAATGTCAATGACAATCACAGGGCCCTAAAGACAAGGTAACTGGTTTTTAATTAAGGGAAATTTAATGAGAACTGTTGGTAAACAAATCAGGTGCTTAGAAGATGACATCTCCCCACAGATTACTGAGTAATTGTGCTTCTCTGACCCAAAAGGAATTTCCATACAACTTGCAGCAAGGCTTAGAAGACAGAGATAATTAGGTCTTTGCTCTCCACAACTTTTTGTTGTTTTTTTTTTTTAATTATTATTAATTTTTTGTCATTTCCAAGTATACAGAAATTATCAGAGACTGGATCATCCCTCACACATTAATTCCCACTTAGAGAGATGATAACTTCTCTGGTTTCCCCTCAGCTGCTCAGCTACCTTCAGCTGCTGCCAAGCTTTCATTATTTTCAGCTTTGAAACTCCAACAGGAATGAGGAGAACTCTCCTTGTCTGTCCACAGACACTCCTCTGCAAGAACTGCCCTTCATAAGCTCTGAAAGAAGGACTGTACTATAAATACCATTTCCCATCCCAAATCCACCATGCGGGAAGTGAAGTTTTGCTAAAAATATGTTCTTTATACATAGCTAGAGTAAAAACCAACAGGGTTTTAAAGGTCCATCAGCCCTCCTGATGCAATAGTGTTGTTTAATATTCTTTAGATTATACGGCCTTCTATCAGAAAAAAAAGCTGATTCATCAAAATCAAGATGTTCCTTGGGAGCCAGTCAACTGTGATAATATTCTCGTTGGCAATGTTTCAAACAAAATTTCAAGATTAAATGGAATATTTAGTTTAACCTCCTCTCTTTGCAGATATATGTCTAACCTGCTTTAACAAACATCCAGTGGATTCTGCAGCCTATTGAGGTTGTCTTGTTCCTATTCAAAGAGTTAGAAGGATTTTGTGATAACTAACCTAAAACTCTTCTCATTGCAAATTAAGCCCATTTCTTCTTGTCCTACAAGTAGTGGACATAGAGAACAATTGATCACTGTCTTTTAAAAAAAACTATTATATGTTTGGAGGCTCTTATCATGCCTCCCTTCCTTCACTACTTTTCTAGACTAAACAAACTCAATTCCTTCAACTTTTCATTACAGGTCATGTTTTCTTAAACCTCTTCTCCTCCGTGTTACTCTCCTCTGGATGCTTTCCAAATGGTTTATTACTTTTTTTAAAGCATGGTGGTCAGGTCTACAT
>VZTM01020323.1:2785-17006 GCA_013400555.1 Jacana jacana
TAAGCTGCTGTTGAGTGTAGGTAAGCAAGGGGAGCACCAGTGCATTACATCTGCTGTGCAAATACAGCACATCTCATGTGTTTTTGTGAATTACATCTTACTGCTATTAATGCATTCGTGTAGCCTGCAAACTTAATGTAAAAGGTTTAGCAGCTGACAAATTAGGTCTTGTGTCCAAGTTACTTGCAAAAGCCTTTTAAGTTTAGACTATGAGAAGAAAACTAGACGAGATTTCTAGTGTACATGTGCACCCAGGAATATGCAAACCATACTCTTTTTCCTTATTTCTTCTCTAATGCGTGTAATTTGAATTTCAAGAAATGGGAGCCTACTACAGAGGCAAAATGAGAGCAGAGAGTAGTAGGAGTAATCAAGAAACGAACTCTATACGGTTAACGTGCTGGCTTGTTGCATACAATTCCAGTGTAATAGAAACAAAACTTGTCTGAGTTAAATATGTTGGATTATGCAATAGATAAATATTAGCTTTTCATATTCTAAGTACTGGGANAGATGACGGCCGTTCATGAAGACATGGAACAGTATTGGCAGAATATACCAATGTCTGAGTTACTCCAGTAGCCACTGGTTTTCCACCAGTGTTGCTGATCACAATCCTTTGAGTGCAGTGGTTAGGCCAGTTCTTGATCCACTTCACTCTTTACTTACCTATGTCGTGCTGCATCAGTGTTTCTATGGCAATGTTGCTTATTTAAGTAGACTAAATATCTTTTTATCTGTTAATTGCAGACTCTGCTTTTGAAGTTGGGAACAAATTCCTGATATATTTTTCTGCCTTGTCTGTGGTAGGATTTCACTTACAAACGTAACTTTGAAACCCTCAAAACAAATTGCTGTTTTCAGTCGGTTCATATGAGGTCAGAGGTATGGCATGCTGTAATTACTAAATTAGATATTACAGCCTACACACAGCTCCAAGGAACTGTATTAACAACTATGAAGGCTTAAAAGTTGTGTTGATCAGATCTCAAGGTGTCAGTGTACACCATGAGGGATGTGTAAGCTGGTGGTTGACTTCCGGTGAAAAGAACAGATGTGGCTTGTCTTTGCTGAGCGTGAAGGAAGTTGGTGGTTGAGATACTTAACTGCCTCAACAGTGAGGTTCTTCAGGTTGTTTGTGTACTGGCCTTTTGCCTTTTTATTTTTTCCTCTTCCCCTTCCCCCCCTTCTTTGTCCTATTTCTGTTGCCATTCAGCAGGTGGAAGCTGTGCAGACAGCAAGTCTTGTTACACAGATCTAATGAATGATACCTAATGAAGGTATTAGGCCTCAAATGGTGCCTTATTTTAAAGTTAATATAAACAAGTGCATGCACAGGGGCTGTGTTAGAACACATCTGCTGTTCTGAGTTGGTTTAGTAGCAGGGTAAGTTATTCCTAGAGAGAACAGTTCTACAAGTGTATTAGGTGCCTTATCCTTTTTTCATACATCTGATATAAGTCCAGTATCATGTTTTACGTTTTCTTTCTGGTGTTGGTGGGAATGGTTTTGTAGAGACTTTGTTTGGGCAGTATCCTGCGAAATTGATTCCTATTTCAGGGAAAGAAGGAAGTGTATCAGGAGAGTGGTTTGAGAACAGACAGATCTTCTCCACTGCATTTGTATCCTGTTCAGAACAGCAGCTCTGGAATTCTTTTGTTGACTTCCAAAATATGTCTGGATGTGCTTGTATGTATTGTGAAGTCTGTAAAACATCTCCTGATGCCTTCTGCTGATCTGTCTTTACATCCCAGGAGCTGAAGGCAGGACAGCAAAGGCAAAAGTGCTTTAAGATTCATCCGCTTGTCTGTATCAGTGGTCTGTGCTTCTGTGACCTGCTCAAAGATTAACTTTCCATCTAAGGATATCTTCTTACTGTGGAACAAAAGTTAAGGTTCAAGCCTTTTTATTGTGAGCTCAGAATTCACTTTGTGGGCTTAGGAACAAAGGTTTGGAACTAGTCTACTTTGGGGTTTTGGTTTTGTGGTTGGTTTGTGCATGTCTGTTAAGGAATGACAGTGCTGGTCTCTGAAGACAGCTTATTTCCTCTTAGGCGTTAGATCTGTATCTTGTTGTAAAATGTTACTCTGACCATCTGCTGAATGCTTTTCTTCTCAGATTGAGAATATTGGTCATGTTTCAGTGTTTGTCATTTTTGAGTTTTCTTCTGTTTGTGACTTAATTCCATTGAGAGTGTGGTGGTAATAGCCTACCTGACTAGTTAAACTAGCTGTCTAAGAGAAAAGGTGGAAGAAGAGGCCAGTACTGAGGAAATTAGGGCTTTTAGAATCATAGAATTGTTTCGGTTGGAAGACACCTTTAAGATCAAGTCTGACCTAACTTATCACTTCCAAGTTACCACTAAGCCATGTCTCTTAGCACTACATGTACACATCTTTTAAATGCCTCCAGGGATGGTGACTCAGCCACTTCCCTGGGCAGGCAGTTCCAGTGCGTGACAGCTCTTTGTGAAGAAATTTCTCCTAATATCTGGTCTAAACCTCCTGTAGCATAACTTGAGGATGTTTCCTCCTGTCCAGTCACCTTGGAGATTCCTTGGGAGAACAGACTGACCCCCCACCTCTCTAGTACCCCCTTTCAGGTAGTTGTAGAGAGCATTAAGGTCTGCCTTCAGCCTCCTTTTCCCCAGACTAAACAACCTCAGTTTCCTCAGCTGCTCCACATAAGACTTGTTCTCCGGATCCCTCACCAGATTTGTTGCCCTTCTCTGGATGCACTCCAGCACCTCAATGTCTTTCTTTCAGTGAGGGGCTTGAAACGGAGCACAGTATTTGAGATGCAGCCTCACCAGTGCCAGGTACAGGGTGACAGTTGCTTCCCTAGTCCTGCTGGCCACACTTTTGAAGGGAGAGTTGGGGCATAAGCCTGAATTTTGTGCTTTGGGCTGAATGGCGAAGAGTAGTTACGTTAGAAGCTTTGGGGTGTAAGCTGTTCATGTGCCTAAACTAGGGTTGCTGTTCTGTTGAAAGCAATGACGCTGGAGAAGGGCAACTCTTAAATCTGCCATTTCTGAGGCTACTAAAGGAAATGCATTTGGCTCTTTCAGAAAGCCTGATGGCTTTTCTTCTGCATCTAGAAAGAAAATCTTTTCTGTCATCCTTTTGCACTCGCAAATGTGTTCTCTGTAGAATAAAGCTATCTAATTGCCCCGTTTTCTTTCAATCTGTTTTGTGGAAGGAAGAGCTCAATTCTCAGAAAAAATGGTTCTTGGCACATGCATATTGTTAAAAATTCAGGAAATATAAGTGATTTAAACTTGCTTTTCAAAAAACCTGCATAGTGAAAAAGTCCCCTGCATGGTAGGATCTTCCTGTGTGGCTCTGGTGGGTAAGAGAGTTATCTTAACAGGCTACACATGGTAGAAGTCAATGTATGTCCTTGTAGGAACTTTTATCACATCCTGTGTTTGTATGCTTGCAAGTGTCACTCTGAAAATCCTGAATAGCGTTTCTCAGGGTGGTTGTGACTATTCAACTTCCAGGAGGGCTGAGACATTTTTTTTGTTGTTGTATTTGATGTATTTCAGGATTGACTCTTTTGATGTTTAATATTTAAGCTTTCAAGCCTATAGATAGAACAAGATAGCTGCCAGTTCTCAGCTGTCCTCCTGCTGCTTGGTTTGTTTCCTGGGCTGTGTACTGAGGCACCTTGAAGTTATTTTTATTTTCAGCTCATGGTCTATTAGCTTTTCAGCCTGTGGGCACTTGCTCATTCCCCTTAATTGCAGAGTGACTGCATTTTGTGGCTGATCAGGATTCCATGTGCATATTTCATATCTACTAGGAAGTCAGCTGTTCTCATACTTTTGAACTATTTTATAATATGTTTTTCATTAACTCATCAAATTATTATATAAAATATATTCATTGGAAAGTAAAATAAATTTATAATACATTATGCTATATTGAAATAAAAATATCAAATTCTATCACAAAGTTGAGTATCTGACTAGTACAAACTTGAGGACTTCTTAGGATCTAAAAGGCTTCTCATTGTTATGCTGGGTGCCTTTTTTTTTTTGTCTGGAATTTTTTGCTACTGTAAATGGCAGTGTCTCCAATAATACTTCTGCTCTCTGACTGCATATTTTGTTTACTGGTTGGTGACCAGGCTAAATGACCCCAGCTGTTATTGTGTGTCTGGCCATCTGGGACTATGGGAAGAAAGAAAAGGAAGATCATTAATTGCAAATTACTTCTCACCTATTGCCTTACTGGAGAGAGCTGGGCAGAACGTCTCAGTACTGCAGCAGGAGATAGTTGGTACAGAACCAAGTCAAAGACTTTGTTTTGTAGCTGATGACAGGAGTAGCCAGGCTGAGCTCTCACTGCAGAACAAGTAGTGTACCTGCAGCTGTTGTTAATTACTGTGATTTTTTTCCTGTGCCATAGAAAGGCTAAGATTCTGTGTTTCAGTATTTCTGTTCAGTTGAAAAATTTAAGGAATGTGGTCCCTGTTTAGGCTACCTTTTGTTGATGTTATTCCCTCTGTGGTACAGGCCCCCACTAAGTGTGCAACTGTTAAATTTTGGTGACTGAGTTCTAAAGTGAGGAAGTGAAAATTGATATTTAATTACTGGCTGCAGTTAAAATTACTTGTCCCTTCCTGCTACTAGCTGTCAGTTAAAAAACTGTGGGAAAAGAGCAATTTCATATTCTTAATGTTGGGGTTTGGGTTTTTTTAACTTCTAAGAATTCTTCCCCGCTAATTTTGAGGGTTGCAAATTTGAGAAACACTCTCCTAGTTGAAGCAACTGAATGAGGTAAAAGTTTTGTGCCTTCTGCTTACTTAAAACTTTAGATCAAATGATCTGATGGACAAAACACAACATAAAAATAACTTCATATAATATTTTGAGTTTTCTTGTTAAAATACACGCTTGGAAGGAATCTAGAGTTAGAGTTTAGGCTGTCTAGCAGCAGTTTACCTTACAAGTGGTATTATCTAGTAATAGCATTGGCTTGGTTGCATAAAATTTGAAGAGTTCAGCCTAGAAGATGTTCAGAGGTAGCTCTGTTACTGCTGAGTGTGTGCAGGCATGAACAGAACAAACTCAGATTTCCATTCTTCTAATTTCTTTAAAAATGCGACGCAAGTTTTATAACTGCATCCTTGTGTGTATATTACTAGCCAAGTAAGAGCAGAAGCACAATTAAAATTCTATTCTTTGGTCTTTTAGACTCCAAAAAAGTGTGAGCTCCGTCTGTTTTTTAACCTTGGATCAAGGGGAAAGGTCCTGTAAATGTCTATGGGTGCTGAGAGCTTTCCTCCCCACCCTGGACCCTTGATATTCCTCATCCTGGAATCCCAAAGCAATTCTCTCATTCACCTCAACCAAAAGGCTTTTTTAATACAAGTGAAAATTCTTGCTTCTGTCTTGTGTTCCTGAATTGTGCAGCTTTTTGCTTCTGGGAGTTTCAGTAGCTGTGCTTCACTTCAAAATGGCTTCTGTCTTGGCTGAAATTAGATGCCAGCCGTTGTGTATATCTGTATATGTCCTTATTGCAACTGCTGGTGAAGGCTCTCTGAAACGCTTATCTTGAAGGTTTTGGGATGTGAATGTGTCCCTCAGTAGTAACTACTTGAGAGGTGCAACAGAGTTAGCTCTGCATCAGGCACAGCACTGCTGCTGCCAGAGCTTGCTTAAAGCAAAGCTGGCTCGTGTACCTCAGTCTTGAAGTGCTTGGATCTTTATATAGCCTTTTGGATTGCAGCTGAGCATATGCTGATGTCAAGGCAGGATTGGGAACAGGCACTGTGCAGTGAGTGGGTGGGTGGTGCAGAGGAAAGAAACTGTAGTCTGATCCATATTACAGTTAAATGTACTAGAATGTTATCTTTAAAATGATGAGAAATTGTATAACAATATTCAATTTAGAAGTTAAAGCTTTTTGGTTAGGAAACATTCTATTTAGGTTTGCTAGGGATTTGGTCCTATCTCATATACATGGTAAGGAAGTAATATGTGTGTGTGTGGTTGGTTTGGTTTCTTCAGTTTTTTACCCTTAAAAATTTAGCCTTGTGGTCGGTGCAGACAGATGAAGGTGAGGTGGGCAGTGTAGCTAAGTGGATCAAGTGATGAGGTGTGGGTTCTGCTGCTCTTCATTGCCTGCTATTGATGGTCTCCATGCTCTAGTTCCTGTTTAACAGTGCCATGAACCAATTCTGTTCATTAATCTAGGAGTGAACGGTTTTCTGCTGAGCCATTAAGTGAAGTCTGTTTACTGTGCAGTCAGATGAACATCAGTCAGTGCCAGGAATGGTGCAGGACTGTGCTGGGAGAGTGGCAAGTTGGATCTACCCATCTGTGGCAATGTGATCTTAGGTTGCTCCTATGTATCACATGTGAAGGCCAAACAAATAATTATGAATTGGACATTTCTCCACTCTTTGAGTATTCAATTGAACGTTATAATTTTGTCGATGAAGTGTATTGCCTGAAGTGTATGTTGTTTGCTGCCAGTCTGAAAATAAAGTAGAATTCTTGACAGAACCTGTCTTGTGTATGCAGTAGCATAAGCTTGTGTGAATTTGAAAAAGGCTCAAAACAGCTAGTCATGATTTTGAGAGAGTATGTATTATGAACTTAAATAATTGATATAAGTGGCATAACTGATGGCATAATCCTTGTGGTCTGTGATCAAAAGTAAAACCAGTCTATGTTATTAAAATGCCTGTATTTAAAGCTGAACAGAAAAATTCTTTTCAAGCTGGAAGGAGGACTGTGTTGGATACCGGAAAAGTAATTATTTTTATCCTGTGGTTAAGAGCTTTTTTTTTCACCCTTCTGAAGGTTTCATGGAGATGGTGTGAAAACAAACAGAGAATGATAAATGTTCTTCACTTTAGAAATGTCTTAGTGTAATCTGTCATAAGATTTTGAGTACTCACGTAGGTGTATACCAAGTTAACTCAAACGTGTCCTTACAACTGGTTTTGCATGGAACCCTTTCTGGATATGTTTGTGAACTTCACATAATTTTACATTGATTTACATTCTATCTATTTTAATTTTGTGTATTACATTGGGATTTTTTTTGTTGTTATTTCTGTCTTAAAACTGCCACTGCTTTTGAGACTGTGGCTTTGCTCTTGTGAGTGCTGTTTACTGATGATTAGAACAAAATAGGCTATTTCAGTTGGAAGGGACCTAGAATGATCATCTAGTCCAACTGCCTGACCAGGTCAGGGCTGACCAAAAGTTAAAGCATGTTTTTAAGAGCATTGTCCAAATGCCTCTTAAAACACTGACAGGCTTGGGGCATCGACCACCTCTCTAGGGGAGCCTGTTTTGTAATGTAGTAGTTTTATAACCTTAGAAGTGTTGTTTTTGAGTTGAATGGTAGGGGCTTTAGTGGGTTTTTTGTTGTTTGTTTGTTTTTTCTTTTACATAGCTGCATCTGTGATGTACGTTTAGTTTTGGATTTAAAAGAACATCTACCACATCACAGGAGCTGTTGGATGAAAATGATTTTTAGTCAGTAAAACTTCTCAGAAAACACTATCAAAAGCAGGGAATGGGACAGATTGAAAGGGAAAATCAGATCATCTTCCTTCCTTCTCATACTGTAGCAACAGAAGTCTACGATTTCTGGGGTAGTTTTGCACAGATATGGATTGGTATCTATGTCTTTAATAATGGAATGTAATTTAATAGCAGCATGTTCAGCAGGGATGTATAGATGCTGATCTGTAGTCGTGTTAAAATTTTTCTTTGGTGATTATGGACATGCTAAAGTATGAAAAAGTAATTTGGCTCTTGCCATGGCAAGTAGCTTCTTGGTTTGAACTTAGATGTGTTTGTTGCCTGTTAAGCTACTGCTGATTGAACCCCAGTGAAGATAAACTTCTACCCTGTCCCTGCCATGCATGAAGTCCCAGGTCTGAGTGACAGTCTCCTACAAGAATCTAAGCTCCACTTGAGAACGAGTAAAGGGGATTGGCAGGTAACCCCTGCTTTCCCTGACCTCACCTTGATGCAGCATTTGGTGCTATAATTCCATATTTTATGTGATCAAACTAATGTAATATCCAGGAATGTTGGACTTAAAATTAAGATACCTGTCAGTATAGCAATTATTGTTTTACAGTGAAGCAATTTTAAAAATGCTGTTAACGCATTTTTAAAAGAGTTTGAAGTACCTGTAGAGTCTTGGATGCTCTCTAGTTGTGTATTCCTGCAGTCAGGAGGAAAACAATTGCATTGTGAGGTATGGATTGAGGTTTCGAAGCATATAATATGGAACTTCCCGTTGTCATAAACTGTTTGTTTGTTTTTATTTCCCCCCAGAATGGAACTGGTGCTATAAGGACACTGTTATGGTAGCCCAGAATGTGGGCAGTAGGTGATTTTTGTTTTTTTGTCAGGTGATGACATTTCTCTGAAGAACCCTGCCACCCTCAATGGACTGTTTTCAAGACTGAGGTTGAGGTAGTTGATTGTATGTGTCTTGCACTTCTTTTTGGTCTTTCTGTGCCCACTAGATTTAAGGACCCTTTTGGCAGAAGGAAGATGTTAACAAAGAAATGGTGATGGTTTTCTCCACCGCATGAAGCGGTCCTGTTGCAGAGACCTGTGCTGGTTTTACATTAAATTTAGCCTAATGAAATGGCAGGTTTTCATGAGGATACGCACAACATCCTGGTCTCAAAACTGGAAAGGCGTAGATTTGATAAATGTACCAGTTGCTGGATAAGGAACTGGCTGGATGGCTGCACTCAAAGGATTGTGGTCAATGGCCCAATGTCCAAGTGATGGTCGGTAATGAGTGGTGTTCCTCTGGGGTCAGTACTGGGACCAGTGCTATTTAACACCTTTGTCGGAGACATGGACAGCGGGATAGGGTGCACCCTCAGCAAGTTTGCCAATGACACCAAGCTTGACAGTGTGGTGGACATGGTGGAGGGAAGGTATGCCATCCAGAGGGACCTGGACAAGCTCAAGAAGTGTGCCCATGTGAACCTCTTGAGGTTCAACAAGGCCAGGTGTGGGGTCCTGTCCCTGAGTCAGGGCAGCCACTGGTGGCAATACAGGCTGGCAGATGAAGGGACTGAGAGCACTGCTGAGAAGAACAACTTGGGGGTGCTGATGGATGAAAAGGTAGACATGAGCTGGCAGATCAGAACTTGCAGATCAGAAGGCCAGCTGCATCCATAGCTATATATCAAAAGAAATGTGGCCAGCAGGTTGAGGGAGGTGGGTCTGTCCCTCTGCTTGGCTTTAGTGAGATTCTAGCTGGACTACTGCATTCAGCTATGGGGCCCTCAGCGCAGAAGAGACATGGATCTCTTGGAGCGGGTCCAGAGGAGGGTCACAAAAACAGAGGGCTGGAGCACTTCTCCCATCAGGACAGGCTGAGAGAGTTGGGGTGGTTCAGCCTGGAGAAGAGAAGGCTCCATGGAGACCTCATTGTGGCCTTTCATTACTTAAAGGGGGCTACAGGATAGGTGAGGACAAACATTTTAGCAGGGCCTGTTGCAATAGGACAAGGGGTAACGGTTTTAAACCGAAAGAGGGTAGGTTTAGACTACGTATAAGGAATAAATTTATTTCAATGAGGGTGGTGAATCACTGACACAGGTTCTCCAGAGAAGTGGTACATGCCCCATCCCTGAAAACATTCAAGGTCAGGTTGGATGGACCTGATCTGGTTGAAGAGGTCCCTGCTCATTGCAGGGACATTGGCCTTGATGACATTTACAAAGGTCCCTTCCAACCCAAGCTACTCTATGACTTTATGAACTTTGTGTATTAGGCTAAAAAATCTTGGATCCCACTTCTGTGTTTGAGCTAAATAAAACATAATTGACCTCAGGGTACTACTTCTTCCCTACAAGAGGAGAAAATAGAAGCTGGGGATAAAAGTAGCATGCCTGCTTCCACTTCAGAAACCCCAGAGGTATGTAGCTGCTGTCACAAACCTCGGCTCAGAGGCTCGGAGGCAAGTGTCTTAATTGCTTGTTCTCTACCTTCCATATCCAAGCCTCTTAATTACTACCAAGAACGTGTGATCCCATGTACCAGCAGCTGTGTCTAGCTATCTTTCCTTTTTAGATTTTTTTTTTTTATTTTCAAGGACTTCTATTTACTTGGGCCGAGTGTTGCAAATAGCCCACTGCAGCACAGTATTAGGGCCTGGCTAAGGTAACTCTTGGGAATTTGAGATCACTTGGAAATTGTTTATTTCATTGCGGGGCCAGACTTCTGCATCGGAACCCGTGGGGTTTGAGTCTTTTGCTGTAATGTGCCTAGTAATTAGATTTATCAAATAGTGCAGTGATTTCAGCTGCTAGACTTCAGGGCAGTGTAGTGGCAGAAGTTGGTGGTTGGTCTTGTTTTTTCCTCCCTTGCCGGAAGACCTCAAAAGCATTTGAAGAAGCAGCCTTTAGAACAGGAGAGACTGTTTACCTTGGGAATTGCTTGAATGCATTAGCCCCAGATGAGTACTTCTGGCTTTAAGCCATACCAGTGTTTTCAGCTTGCAAATTGTATAAACTTGAAACTAGTTTGTTTTGTGAAGTTTTGGTTTTGGTGGTTGGTTGTTTGGGTTTTTTTGCTTTGGCTCTGTTTTTGTTTGGGGTTTTTGTTTGTTCTGTTCAAATTATTTATTTTTGTTTCAAAGAAGTAAGGGGTCAGTTTTTAGATGTTTCCACATGTATTTCAGCAAAGTTTATTTAGTTCTGGAAGAATGACTGTGTAAAGCCATCTGATGAGGTATGTTCTGGCCGTGGTGTGTCTTGTGAACAGCTTGCTCCTGATGGTTGATGTTCATGGACTGTTTGTAAACCCTTTGTTTGGCACCGTTTGTTGACAGCTGTCATAGTGTCTGAACTGCGTGGTGTAGTAATTGCTGGTGACCAGTTAAAGGGTATGATTAAGGATTGTGACTCATCATGAAAGCAGCCTTGGGAAACTTTGGGTTTTGTGATTTTTCTACCCACCCACCCCTCCCCTTGGCTTATTGTCAGTCATAGTATGAGCACAGCAGGTCTCTCTTACTGCTCGTTTTCAGCAAAATACACACAGTGATCCTTGGTGTTGGTCTCTGGTCTTGGTGTGCCAGTGAGGGGTTTGGTCTTTTCTAAAGACATGTTTTTTATATGAAAATACTTAAGAGATCTGTTTTTCCTCTCAACAGCTGGGAAGGAGAAACCAAAAACCAATGCAGAAGAGCTACAGATTAAAAAAGTTAAGAAGAAAAAGAAAAAGAAACACAAAGAGAATGAGAAGAGGAAGCGTCCAAAAATGTACAGCAAATCCATTCAGACCATCTGCTCAGGATTGGTTTCTGATATTGAGGATCAGGAATCCAAAGGCAACATAGATGATCATCTAAAGGATTTCAGTGGGAAAAATATGGATCCCAAGAAGGACTGTGAGTCCAAGATACCAGAGAACAGTGAGTTTCCATTTGTCTCGTTAAAGGAGCCACGGGTTCAAAATAAACTCAAAAGGTTGGACACATTGGAGTTCAAACAGCTGATTCATATTGAGCACCAGCCTAACGGAGGTGCATCAGTTATCCATGCCTACAGTAATGAACTCTCCCACTTATCTCCTGTGGAGATGGAGAGATTTGCAGAAGAGTTTGTGGGTCTGGTTTTTAGTGAAAATGAAAACTGTGCAGCTTACTATGTAATGGGTATTGTTCATGGGGCAGCTACTTATTTACCTGACTTTTTAGACTACTTTTCATTTAATTTTCCCAATTCACCAGTGAAAATGGAGATTTTGGGAAAGAAAGATATAGAGACAACGACTATGTCAAATTTTCATGCTCAGGTAAGAGGTTATACATTTTACTTTCTAAACTCATATAATGGTTTCAAACAACTGTGAATGGGGCTTTTTAGAATTGAGTATTGGCTGTGCTGTGTGGGTGATGTGGAAGCCTAGCAACGAGGGAATTCTTTAATAAGTTCTGTGATATTAAATATAAGGAGCCCAAAACTGAAGTTCATAGTTGGTTTGTGGGGGAGGGGAAGTGTTTGCATGCCTGTGTCTGTAGGTTTCTTTAGAATTGTTTCTGTGGCTGCAGCAGAACTGAGTTTTGGAGGGTTAAAATGATTTAGCTGCAGCTCTCTGAGCATCTGCACTGTAGTTTCTCTGCACTTCATAAAACTGAAATGCTTTAATTATTTAGGACTATGTTAAATAAAACCTGTGTAGGGCACAGTTAATTAGTTGCATTTGTAGTGTGAAGCTTTTAAATCCATCCCTAAAGGAGAATTTAATGATGGAGAACGTAGTTACTAATTTGATCCTTACCCTCGCGTTTCCCCGGGTTAGCTGGATTCTCGTGAAAGCTGATAAGTTTCCTGGCTAATTGGTAGGCAGCTTTTTAATTTTTTTTTTTTTTTTTTTTTTGTAAATTTTTGTTTTCCAGAGAGAAACGTCTGTGTACTTTCTTACCAACAGCTGTTGATTAAACATTGCCTTTGCTATCAGTGTTTTGCTACCATTGCCTCTGCTATTTTAGTTAGCTGGAGAAAGCACACCACTGTTGCATGTGAATTATTTATATTTCAGATCTCTTTAAGTTCAGGGGGAAAGTATTTCTAACTCTTTTAGGTTGCTGCCTTAGTGGTGCATATAACGCCCATACGGATACTCTGAAACAATTCATGGAGAAACTCAATGCTGTTTTTCTTGATATCAACTTTAGCTCACAATTGCCTGTTTAACTCCCAGATTGTGAATTTAGATGTTTTCCATAAAACACCTTTAAACTACTTAGTCTTCACTTCTTAGACAATTATGAGGAGTTCAAGTGTAAGTTAAAGCATCATCTTTTTGATGAAAAAACGATGCTTTTATTTTCTTTGGTTATATAAACATTTGGATGGAACACTTTTGTATTTATTGACAAATTTTAGGTTATTTGTTATCCACAAGGACATACAGAACGAAAATGTTGCTGCAAGAGAATATTTGCAGTGCTGGTTAAGAAAACTTCCACTGCCATGGAATACGAGTATTCTATGAAATACATCTACTCTTTTTCTGTATATAAGCTGAATCATAAATCACAGAATATATTTTGGGCAGTTACCTAGAACTAAATCTGTGTTAGGTGATTTCATACAGAGAAAGGTGTATCTGTCCTTGTAAGTGTGTTCTTTAAGTCCAGCCTGTTGTCTTGAGCAGCAGTAACGGAAGCATAGCTGTGTACTGGTATATGCCCTAAAGAAATAGTTAATAGAAGCCCAGTTTTTACTTCTGTGAATTATTATGGAGTTATTTTACTGAAAGGATGGCTTAACTTGGTAAGATTATGGTATCATCAATATCTGTACTTAAATTAGTCCTGTGACCATGGGTTTTGAGATTATAGTTTCCCTTATTTCTGTAACTGAAAGAAGAACAGAGAATGTGATAAGTGAAAGAAACCAAACTGTATTATTATAGCATTCAAATGCTCAACTTTGCAGTCTGTCTTCTAATCCATATTTTAGTTGGCTGGAGGTTTAGTTCTGGTATCTTCCTTTGTTTTCTTTGTTTTTCAGTTAGTGTTCCTAGTATTTAATCACTGGTTGGAGTTGGCTTGACAGAAAATGCTTGGCTCCTTGTATTTTTGTGAAGATGAATGATGTAGTGTGTATAAACAACGTGTATAGGCGTACACTGGGCTTACTCATACCATCGTCTGTGCAGCATTGGTGTTCCCTGGAGTACTTGTCAGTATCTTGGTTACCTGGTTATTGATTCTGGTTTTATTTATTATTTCACTATTTTTTTTTGGTCTTATTCTGGTTGCTTATTTTGTCTTACTTGGCTGATCTACCCTTGAAACCTTTTGTTAGCTTAGTATTCCCCTTCCTGACTTGGGCCACTGTCAAAGATGTCTAGGAAGGAGTATGGAGTCTAGTGGTCATGGTGATCCTGTGTCAGTGTTCGTTCTCCAGGGGTAAGACAGGACTAGACCTTTTTGAATGTGAATTGTGAATTCTGTGGTTTTAGCCTTCAGCTGTTTTGTGTGTATGTGTAAGTTGCTGATTCATTAGTATCAGTTACTCCTCCTTTTCCATTTTCTGCCTCTACTTACATTTCTAAAAGGTAATAAATGATTGTGTAACTTGTTATGTTTTGTGTAGATTGGTAATATTCTCTGTGTTCTGTGTCAGTCTTAAGGGGATTAAAACGTGTTGTTGCAGTGTATTTCAATGACATTTTAAAATGTAGTTTTGTGTTCCTACACTG
>VZTM01020328.1:0-64302 GCA_013400555.1 Jacana jacana
GGGCGAGGCGAGCGCCATGCAAAGTGCCTTCTTCCTGGCGCTGCAGCACGACGGCGGGCGGATGGAGCGGAGCGGCCGCCGCCGTAGCGAGGCAGAGGAGGCGGAGAAGGGCAGGATGAAGAAGACGATGTGAGTGTCCGGGGCGGAGACAGCGCCTCAGCCCTGGGGGTTCCCTCAGGGAGAAGCTTCCATCCCCGGAGCCGGGGACGAAGCTGTCGGGGGTGGGGAGCGTGGACGAAGCAGGGTGTAGAGCTGGGGTCGCCGTGGGAGCAGGGCGGCTTGCCCACCTCAGCTGCCTGCAGCTGTACCTTGGCTGACACTGGTCACTGGCTAGCAGGCATACCTGTTGACAGATGTGAGGGGAAGATGGCTTTCTTGCCCTCGGACAGATGCTCTGGGTGACCGACTGACAAAGCGATGTCAGGAGAACTTATGCAGATCTTGCTATTAAAGGGATGGTATCAAAAACTTCCCGAGTTATTGTTTTTAACATGCATTGCCTTTATTCTTCCAGCATTAAGGACTGGAAAGCAAGACTGAGCTACTTTCTGCAGAACTCTTCCAGTTCTACTAAAATGAAATCTAAGAAAGTGGGGAAGCGTCGCACCTATTTCAGGTAAGCTATGGAAAAGAGACTTTGCTGAAATAATTCAAGTGTTTTACAAGAAAACAGTAAAGCTTGAGCTGTGGAGTCTAATGTTCCTCATCTTTTTATGCAGACCTTCCCCCGAAGAAGCCCAACTGTGGTCAGAAGCCTTTGATGAACTTCTTGCTAATAAATGTAAGTTTGTATTCAAAAAGTAACGTTCAGGAGCAAAGGGATAGTGAAGTTTATATATCTGGAAAAGATTGTTTCCTTGCATGTCAGCAATCTACCTTTCTAATGTAAACAGCTTTTGAAGGTTAAAGGCAGTTTAAAGGCAAAACTCAGATGTGCATCTTAAAGGAATTGCAGAGTAATATTAAAATACAAAGAACACTTCATTGTAGTGGAACTTTTTTTTTAATCATTGTATTTAAAATCATAGCTATCAGTTTGGCTTTGCCAAATGTGAAAAGAGTACTTCTTCCCTGAGCTCGCTGCTTAACTGAGACAAATGCATTCAAGTCACTTGGGAAGGGTTCTGCAACGTAGAACTCTAATGATCTCAGGGTTTTACTGTAGCTCCAGAAGGGAAAGTACTCAATGACAGAGCAAAAAGACTTAAAGTATTACCATTTGCTCTTTGAACTTGAGTCATCCTTTCCATTGCAAAGAAAAACTACTCAGAGGCTTATGGCACAGTCAAATATTTACTCCAGTGTAAAGGTTAACACAGGAGATCCCATCTAGAGAGAGGATTTTTTTCATATAGAGTGTCTCTGCAGGCATGACAAAAGAACATACAGACTAGAAACGGCTTTCACTATTTATTACCTAAAAAATTACTAACTCAAAGTGAAGCCTGCTGAGAAGTTAGTGTTAACTTGTTTGCATGCATAAATGTGGAAATTTTTTATTGCTATATTTCTGGAAGAACCAGACTAGGATTACAAATGTTTTGGTAGAAACAGATGTGACCAATTGGTAAATTCAAGATTCCTGAAATAATTAATTGGGGTTTTTTATGATTTTGCTAGATGGTCTTGCTGCTTTCCGAGCTTTTCTGAAGTCTGAGTTCTGCGAAGAGAATATTGAGTTCTGGTTGGCTTGTGAGGACTTCAAGAAAACAAAGTCACCCCAGAAGCTGACATCGAAAGCGAAGAAAATCTACAATGACTTCATTGAAAAGGAAGCTCCCAAAGAGGTAAAGAAAAACCTACATTTAAATATGTGCCATACTCTTAGTTCTTATGCCTTTCTTTAGTTCTCTGACCTTAAGACACGGATGCCAAACCATATTGTACCTACCTCACTGTTAATGTCTGTGTCTGAACCTAGCTTTCTCTCTAACGGCTTTTTTGCTGAGCTGGAAAATAGTACAAGCAGTATTCCAGAGACTTTCCATTTTCACTGGGGAAAGTCATCAGCCACATTCAATACCTGTAACATCTTTGAGTTTAGCCCTGAGAGATAGCATGTTTTAATTACTCTGGGGTTTGTATAAAAATTAAAGGACACGTCATTAATTTGCCCCTGTAGTAATAAGATCTTCCCTTCTTTACCTTTTAGAAATTTTATGGTGTAGTTTACTTGCTTGAATTCAATTCTCACAAGTAAATACCATTTTTTTTTTTTTATATTTCAGATAAACATAGACTTCCAAACCAAGAACATGATTGCACAGAATATTCAAGAAGCCACACATAACTGTTTCAGTGCAGCACAGAAGAGAGTTTACAGCTTAATGGAGAATAATTCATACCCACGGTTTTTGGAATCTGAATTTTATCAGGAGCTGTGCAAGAAGACACCTATCACCAGAGAAGCCCAGGGAACATGAGGATGGAGAAGAGGGAGAAGCCTTTCAGCTAGTGAGGAAACAAGCCACAGCTCATGGTGGCATCCTGACCTGAAAGACTGAGATATCAAGCACTCGGTCTTTTTGCCACCGTGCAAGGACAAATATTGACTTTGTAAAGCTGATGGCAAAGGACTGATGCTGTTGAAGGACATTAAGAGGGGATGGCGAAAGTGCCATCAAGAAGCTTCTGGTGATGTGCTGCAGTAAGAGGTGACTCCATGCATTAGACCAAACTGTAGTGTAAGAGTCCTTGTGTAGCAGCTGAGGTGGCGATACAGCAGGTCAGAACAGAGCTTTCTTCTTGCAAACAGAAGCTGCTCTGTTCAGTTGTGTGGTGGTGACAACTTGAGTAATTGGTTGTATATTTTTCCTAAACATCAACCACCCTTGCCATCATCAGTCACTCAGTGTGTTCACACTGGTTCTGTAAGTTGCCTCTAGCTGCAAAGAGATGTGTTGAGTTTCTGTGCAACTTCCAGATGGCAACAGCACTGTGCAGCCTGAAGCCAGGAAGAGACAACTGTTCCTGGAGGAACAGGTTCTGCAACTAAAGTATGCAGGGCTGGGTTGTGTTGGTGCAGTTTGAAAGCAAAACTTGGCCAAGGTGAACAGGAATATAGTATTATATTTATATATGTGAAGTATGATTGTGTGAAATTCTGTCTTGAGGATAGCAAGCTTCAGTGAAGCTTCTTATTGTTTTTAATAAACTATTTTGATACAAAGCTGCTTTTGGTGCTTAACTTTGTGTACACAGAGACCACCTGGCACTAAACTTCAGAGCACTGGGATGGCATAGCCTGGGTGTGATGTTAGTAGGGTTAACTTTAAAGCAGTCCTTGATCTGTAAGGCAAGCATTTTGAGGATTTCTAACCCAAGAATCAGCAGTTTGAAAGCTTAACAGCTGACACTCTGTCTTAACTACCTCCCCATGAAACCTGTTTCTATGCCAGTGCCAAGATACATGTAAGGGTAAGGATGACAACAGATCTAGAAAGGTACAGCATCAGTATTGCTACAGGAAATCACAGGGCGCTGGAATACAGGCACCAGTACTACAGCAACAGCACAGCTGCTCCAGACCTGTTAGGAGGCCCTTGGTATCAGGCTGTTAAAACAATGTAGAATTGGTAGAGAACATTACAATAAAAGCATTTAACTTAGTACTGCATGGGTGCTTCTTAGAATAATTATGACCAGTAACTTCTCCCCTCTGTCAATTTTTCTAAGAGACAACATCTAAAAGGATTTCCAAAGCAGTCCCACAGTTGTGAACACTAATTTGATATTTTGTGACTTGTCTGAGCTCCATTTAGGTCCTGGCTCCAGCTCCGTTCCTCAGATCACACAGCTTTACTTTATTCTCATATAGCCACAGCAGTCGCTTCTATAATGGTGCCTGTCTCCAAGCATCAAGGAAATTCTTACTACAGGACTTTGTTTCAATGACATAGCCACAGGTTGCTCAAAGGCAAGTATTTCATACACATACGTAGATATTGCAGGTTATATAGTAGTGTATGTACACATACATAGATGTGGATATCTATTATACATTCTTTACACATGGAAAGGAACAAATTTGGTACAGCCCCGTTTTGAGGGCCTTGAGAGCTAGCTCTCCTACAGCTAAGTTTGCTGATCAGTTAAGTCCACATAAAATAAGCACAAGAAAATCTTAGCTCAATAATTTACTGTAACAGAAAAAGTTTTTTCTCCTAACCAGGAAAAGCACATTTGGGCTGAAATATAATTGCTTTTATAATCTAACAAAATAATTTGAAGAGCATAAAAATAGCCAGAACTATAATAATGACTCTAAGACAGAGTAGGAATAATTCCATGAGGCTTCATTGGCTTCAGTGAAGCTGCATTAATCTGCGCCAATTTGGCATGTGGTAATTAACCACTGCTAGTGTCTGGTTTCAGAGAAAGAAACATTTCTTGTTTCAGCAGGTGCCTGGACTACTTATAGCAGAGTATGTACTGCAGAGGGGAAATCAGGTGGGACATCACTGCCTGAGGGCTGCTCTTGTGTATTTTTAACATCTGAATGACAAACATTGGTTTTTAGGAAGTCTGTGCAGGCAGCTCTGTAGCTTCCACAGATCATGTCACCAGGAAACCAATCAAGCTGTGCATGTCCCGGGCATGGGCTGTCTGCAGCATCTGAGAGCCTTGTTTTCAGTGCTAAGCTTTGCAGCAAAACAGTTTGGTGTATTGATAGCAAAAAACCCAGCCCAAACCAGCCAAACAAAAAAAAACCCAAGAAAATCCCATCACCCTTATTTTTAGTAAAAGATAACAACACATCTGCATGCACAACATTCCTTCTGATTATTACTTTTCCAGTTTTTGATGAGCCCTGTTTTTCCAACTCCCAGGGTTAAGCTTTGCCAGAATAAAGGGGCACTCCAGGCCCATTGGGAGTACTGCAAGCCCTGAAACATTGCTACAAACATTTCCTGTACAAAGAGAAAACCCCCAATTAGTTTAAGAGATGCTGGTTCCATGTGCTGGGCAGCCTTACAGATGCAGTTAAAATGGGTACTCTGCTATCAGTATCCAATGGCAACAGATAATAAACTGATCATTCCTTCACAGCCCTGATGAACATTTCACCCTTTCACCCTGGTCCCACTGGGCTAATCACAGCTGAATTCACCACAACAGTAGGGAAAAGACCAGTCTGGGAATGGCGAAGAAAGGGTGGCAGAGCTGGGGTCCCACAGGTCAAGGTGAGGGTACTGCTAAGCAGCTGGGTAGTGTGGTCCATTTTTTAGCTTCCAACAGGTTAAAAGACTGGCCCAGGCTATATCCCTGTTGGCAGCCAGCTGGTCAAGAAAATAAGGTGGCATCCAACGGGTAACTGCATTCCAGGAGCCGCAGTTGCAGAGGAGCAAGTTTGTAAACAAGCTTAGCATTTTTAGAGCAAGGACTTGCTACAAAAAGCTGAGGACAGTGAGAAGCGGACATCTCCAGAGAACAGTGGGGAGAAAGGCATCCCAGCTCTGCTGGTACAGCCTCCTGCTGCACAGTGAGTCCTGGCTGAACCTGAGAAATTCAATGCCAGTTCTTGCACTGATAACATAACACAATGGCAGGTAGAGTCAGGGCATCTGGAATTGCTGAAAAACACCAGCAAATCCTCAATAAAGTCAACTTATAACAGTCCATGTATCCCTGGTTTTAAACTAGTCTGACAATATTTAGTGCTTTCCTTATCTAATAAAGAAAAGTGAATCCCCCACCTTCATATCACAATAAATACATTACTCACCCTTACACTTATGAAGAAAAGTTTGAAATTGCAACTAGAGTATTTCTCGTAATTCCCCAAACCATAACCTCATGCAAGACTAAGCAATCTTTGAAAAAACAAATATCTAATTTTCTAGGCCATTCTCATGATTTTGTGAAACAAGGTCATGAGTTTCAACTGTCTGGATCCAGAACAGCTTATTTTTTTAAGCACTTGCGTCGACACTGTAGCATAGGACAAACTGATAGAGAGTTCCCCATGCTATCAAGAAGACAGCATGTAAAGCAATCTCCTAAAATACAACACCAAAACCGCTGAGCCTTGGTAAGTGCCCCCTGGCCCAAAGGCTAGAGAGGAACTCTGAGAACCGGGTGAGCTCAAGAGCGACGCTGACTCACTGTCTGCTCAAATGGGAAAGCAAAGCCACTCAGTAAACAAACAGCAATGCAGTGCTCTTGCTCTGTGTATTTATATATTGTGGCTGAAAAAACGTACCAAGAGCATAAATAAAAGCTGCATTTCCACTTGAAATTCCTAATCTGCATTTGGAGAAGGGGACACTAATGATGGTTTAAAGGGCTTCATAGGCACGCTTATGTGTGTGTGTGGAAGGGTTTCTTAGATGAGACTTCATAACTTGGCAACTTTCATGGAGCAGAAAAGTGACCTTTAGTATTTTTAGGATCCTCATGGATTTTTTGGGGGATGAGACAAATTTGAGTTACTCTGGTTCAAGCAGGAAAAACTGGTCAGAGTCTAGGACAGCATCTGAAATTCCTCTTCTTTCAGGTGGAAAAATGTTACCCATTACTCCTCCTCATGCCACCAGCACAGCAATACCTGGTGTCCCTATTGGCTCACGTATGCCAGGAAGAAGCTACCAATAAGGCTACTACATCAACCCAAGAGGCACAGCTGGTAACAGACATACCTTCAATATAAGTCCTCAATCCATGCAGGAGAGCAAACTAGACAGATTATATCAACAGCACGACTCAGGGGAAACACATAGCCTTCAAGGCTGAGTTTAAATGGAGCCCTCCCAAGGCTGATGTGCAGTAGGTGTGGGTGGGGGCCCAGGTGGGGCTGCTCAGTACAGTTAAAGCCATTAATGTCCTCAGGGTGTTGACAGGAATATGAAAGAGCCCTTTTCTGAAGTTTCCTGTGCTAACCTTGTCAGTCTATGACCCTAAAGCAGTCTGAATTTTTGAGAGGGATCTGCAATAGGATTTGTGGTGAACACCCTCATTAATTAGCCTTGGACAGTTTTGTTGATGTGCTAATTGGTATTACCCTGAGGGTTGTAACAGGGAAATGATGGCTGGCCAGCACAGAAATCCACTGTTATCCTATGTAGGAGTTTAAAATGTGAGTCTTTTGGCAATCTTTCATTAAAACAATAACTTAGATCAGAGTTTCTGACAACTACACAGTACCCATGAGCAGCAATTAAATGTATTTTAATGTTCCATTAAAAATATTAAATCTTCCTTTCAAGATAGTCTAATTGACAGAAACTAGTATTTATGTTCCCCAGCCAGTTTTCGCCCTTGGACTGGAATAAATTGAGCTCCTGCATTATGGATTTAATTCAGAGAGCACCTCCATGGCTTCTTGGATGGCAGCCTGACTCCTGGCTTTCAGGGGATGTGGTACTAATATAATATTTATAGTGCTTGGAAAGCCAACTGTCTGATACAGAGAAGGCACTCAGGAGCAGAGTGGGCTGTATATGGAGCTGGTGTGTTCCTTTGCTTCTGTGGACATCCAAGAGAAATTGAAATAGGGCATGAGGGGCAGTGAGGAGATGTGCTTGTACCCTCCTGTTTCAACTATTGCTTTTAAAGGCTAACAAGGTTAACCCATTGGCTGGGACCAGCCTGAGGTGTTGGGGCTGAGCTCAGGAAGTGAAGGGGTGTTGGGGGAGAGCCATCCCCACCATCTTAGTGCCATGGCAGCTGTGGCATATGCAGATGTCAGAGGCTTTCCTTGAGCTCAGAAGGCTTTGTACTGCGTCAGTGAGATTATCTGTCATATGTGCCTGCCCTTCCTGGCATCCACCCAGCCTGAATACGTCTGTTTGCAAAGTTGAGCTGTCTCCTGACTTGGCTGCGGTTTGGTTCCTGCTGTTTACTTTCCCTGCTACCCACTGCGGGCTGGGACCAGGCATCTGAGCAAGGGGAGGAATGACTGCCAGGCAGGTCAGGACAGGACCCCTCCAGCTGCCTTTGGTGCCACTGGCAGACTGAAACCTTGCTTTTGCCACTTGTCCTTCCTGCAGGCTGCTGGGTTTTAGAGTGGGGTCCTTCTGTCTTCAAAAGCAGAGGTCAGCTCACTTGGCAGCCCTGGCCCTTCAAGATGAAAGTGCCAGAAAAATGCACAGTGTAAATGGGCTACAATTGAAAGTTGAGGAAAAGATGAGCCCTGACCCTAGGAACAGATAGTCACAGAGCTTTATGGAGCGCAAGGTAGAGTGACATAGTTACATGATCCAACTGCAGCATTTTTATGATGCTATAGTGATCACACTTATTTCAACAGGCTAATGCCTGTTTGAACATATAGGTAGTTATTGAAAATGTACAAAATTTTCCCAATAATGGCTCTTGGCTTCATCTTTTTAGTGGGAAAAACAAGGTGCTCTACACAGCTGGCTGTGAGAAAAGGTCCCTAACACAAAGGGACCAAATTAATTTCAAGCTGATATTCTGACTAGATTATGTCTCTAGAGTAATACTTGGAAATTTGGGCCAAGTCTGTCATTTTGAGGAACTCTTTAAGCTAGGAGTCAGCTCAGCATCCATATGGCTCTTTCCATAAGTAAGTAAGGAAGGAACAGCACAGGCATGTTTTGCTAGCACTAAAGCAACAATACACTACATTGCCCTCTCCACTTACACACAACTAACATTTGCTAACTGTTAATTTGGCCCAGACTCCTGATCCTGACAGAAGCTGTCACACCTGCTGGGTGCTGTAGAAATATTTTGGTTACCCCCAAGACTCACCATTCTAAGTATGCTTTATTAAGGCTGAGAACCTGAAACCCTTGGAAGTCACTTGCTATCATCTGGAAAACAAAATATTCCTAACACCTGGAAGAGTCCATGTGGCAGAGCTTTTTTTCAGAGCAATATACCAAAGGTTCAGAGGCCTCTGTAGCTCACTTGTTAGGTTAGGTGTGCTCTGTGCCTCAGAGTTTCTGGGGAGGTCTGTTGGTGCTGTAAAACAACACCATGGACTGCAATAATTGGGCTCTGGAGAAACAAAGTCTGCCAGCAGGCAGATTTGGAAACAGGTGGAAACAAGTGTGAGAACAGTATGTAGCATAAGCCTTCATAACCTGGAGGTGTTTGTTGACTGTCAGCTGAACATGAGCCAGCAGTGTGCCCAGGTGGCCAAGAAGACCAACAGCATCTTGGCCTGTATCAGGAACAGCATGGATGAGTAGGACTCGGGAGGTGATTGTCCCACTGTACTTGGCACTGGTGAGGCCCCATCTCAAGCACTGTGTCCAGTTTTGGGCTCCTTGCCACACAAAAAGGCATTGAGGTGCTGGAGAGGGTCCAGAGAAGGGCAATGAAGCTGGTGAGGGGTGTGGAGAATAAGTCTTATGAGGAAAGGCTGAGGGAACTGGGTTCAGCCTGGAGAAAAGTAGTCTTGGGGGAGACCTTATTGTTCTCTACATATATACTACTCTACAGCTCTCTACAACTACCTTAAAGGAGGGTGTAGAGAGGCGGGGTCGATCTCTTCTCCCAAGTCACAGGTGATAGGGCAAGAGGAAGTGACCTGAAGTTGCACCATGGGAGGTTCAGATTGAATATCAGGAAAAATGTTTACACTGAAAGGGTTATTAATCATTGGAATGGGCTGCCTAGGGAAGTGGTTGAGGCACCATCCCTGGAGGTAATTAGAATATGGGTTGACATAGTGCTTGGAGACATGGTTTAGTGATGGGATGTTTTTTATCAGAGTTAGGTTGATCGTTGGACAAGATAATTGCAAAGCTCCCTTCCAACCAAAACAATTCTATGGTGCTATGGTATCTCCTTTAAAATTGGATCCTAGTGCAGTTCCCAGCTAAACTGGGTTTCATTCAGCCACAGAGACCCTCTTGACACTGGCAGTGGTCACTGAGCACGTGCCCTCCCACCATGCCTTAGGAAGTTCACATATGGAACAGGGCAGTGGAATCTGAAATTTAACAGCTAGGAGACAAACAGATCATCTTCCCAGAGACCAGCATTTAAGCTAAGTGTTTAGATACAAAAGCTGAAACAGCTTGAAGAGCACCAGCCCTCCCTCCTAGCCAAACACCCTTCTCTTTTTCACTCCCTCCATCCAAGTATTTCTTCCCCACAATTTAAACCATAACACTTGCATAATAATGTCTTGGAGCTGTTTGGTGCTGAGAAAATATGAGAGTACACAGTTGTTATGAAGTGTGGTGTTCTAAGCACAAACAGATTTCTAAACCATTTCTCCTTATGTATATTTCCTTGCAAAACCAAAAAATTGCACTGGTATAAAAAACACTGTGCTCTGGAACAAGCAGTCTTTGCACACTGAAAAGTCACTTGTGTCTTGGCATGCTCATGCACTATAACTTCTGGAGAAGATACCTACATCACACACACACACACAAAACTTTAGCAAATGTCTTTGTATATTTTTCTAAAGGTTGCCAGTTGAGGGGGAACCTCCTGAAAGTGGCTTCTAACTGCCTTCCCTTTCCATGGCTAGAATCAGAAGAAATATATTTTTTTTATCAGCTCTACTGGCCACCATAAAACATTTAGTTATGCACTTTCAGTAATTTCACTCCTGGGAGAAAACCAAACATTTATCAGGCAACAAACTAATGACAGTGCCTAGTATTGAGAGGAGCAGCAGGTAGCAACTATAGAGGTCATACTCTAAATCCCAGCCAATGCACCTGCCCTGCAATGTTCCTGTCATATTTAACTCAGACTAAATACTACATAAAACCTCATTGAGCAAAGTCCGTTTTTTTACAGTCTCTACTAAGGGTTTGAGCAAGGTGTTGGATCTGGTGTCAAATACTGCCGGCATGCTGCTGAACTTGTGCCCTCTGCAGTGCTAAGAATTTACAGAGAGGTGAGCAGCTCAGTGAAACCTGGGTATCGCACTGCAGCTGGGGATATCTACAGCCCTTCTCTACCATTGTCCCAGCACAGAGCTTTACATCCATCAGCAGGTTAACCACCACTGCCACGCTCTGTGGTAGAGATGGGAAAACCAAATAACCAATTAGTTAAGTGACATATATAAAAGGCAGAGTGATATATTAGGAAATATTAAATAGAGATCCTCATCTTTGTGCGGAGCGATTGTACTGATCTACAGTGTCCAGAAGATCTTAGCTAATGTGGTGTACCTGAGACAGCAAAGCAGGGAGGATGCCTGTAATCAAGTTGCAGGAGCCAGCTCCCAAAGGTAGCACCTGGAAGCCTCAGTGCAAGGTGAGTGTCTCTGAAACCCCACTGGGGCAGTCACCGATGTGCTTTTAGAACAAAAGTATGACTGGAGCCCTGCAGCCTGACATAATTACAGGAATAATGGGATTGAAGAGACAAAAGAGAAGTGCCCTTGGCACAGGAAGTGGCTTCCCTACTGAAGGCAGAGCATTTCCGTAGGGACAGATGTGTGGTAGGCTGAATGGTCAAAGCAGGACGTTGTAAAGGGACTGGCTGGCCACCAGAAAAAACCTGCCATGCATATGCTTCAGCCACAGGAATCACCACCCAGCAAAGTTTTCAGTGGGATGGGAGAGTCATCCCCTGTTTGCACATGAGCAGGTAGAATCAGTGTGGACTTGGAGGGGAGTCCATATTGAACATATTTTCCACTGGGAATTAGTAAGTGACTAACGATGGTGGCCGTCATTAGCAATGTGACAAGTTAGGAAATAACGTCCAAAGACGACAAAAGCTCCTATGAGTAAGCAGGGGCTGGTGGACCATCAGCCCCACAGCTGCCCTGGGGATAAGGCTGGGCTCAGGCAGGTGCTGCTGGTGGCAAGGGGAGGACTGGGAACCGGGTACCACCAGAAACAAACAAATAGGAGGGAAACAAAGCACTATTTACTGGCAAAGAACATGTCAGCAGCAGGGTTTGCATGAGGTTTTAGTGCCACAAACAATAGAGGAGTGTGGATGAAATGTCACAAAGGAAGCGTGGGTGTAGTTGATAATAGATTGCCAAGAGATAGGAAATATCCCCCCCTCAGATCAAGAGGAGCTGGCAGAAGCATCATTGCTTGCACTCCCCAAGAACAGAAATAATGCAGCTGCTTTGCTGCTTTATTGACAGCAGAGTATAGCTTGTGCCTGAGGGAGTTAATATGGCCCAAATTACTTTTTACTGGAACAAGCCACTTGTAGAACTGATAAAAAACCACAAATGGATACACGGGGTTATTTTAATAGCAGTTTACCAAAACCAGCCACATTTGGGTAGTTTTCTTTGAAAATCTTGACACACTGTTAACATACGTGTCAAAGGACCTTGAGCAACGCCAGCCTCATAACAGATGTTTGGTCACATCCTTCCCATTCCCACCACATTTGGTGGCTGACAGGGCACAGGATTCACCTTTTCTGGGACAACATCAGCATTCCTCAGTGATGTTCCTGTTGGGTGTTGCTAGCAGCACAGATTCGGGGAAATTTGCTCAGGCAAACGAGGGATATAGTTTTCATGTTACGCTTCAGCATGACGTACCAATGACAGCTGCTTTACCGGGAAGCGGGACGGTCGCTCTCCCCCGCTTCCTCTCCTTCTCTGGTCCCTGCACGTCCCTCACTGCCCTTGCATCTGATTTAGCAGCTGTGCAGCTGCTGCCGAGCTGAATAAGCAAGCTAGTCAGGCAGGAAACTTTTCTTTTTTTGGTGGATTTGTTTTCCATGGGATCAAATCACTGATCCAACTTACCCTGCAGGCACCAGATGGTAGATGAAGGTGACAGAGAAGAGAGGAACATGCTGGTGGGGGCCTGAGATACAGGAAGGTGGGGCTGGGCAACCTCAAGGTTCAAGTCCCTCATCACTGTTTTGTCATACTTTCCCTTTGTACTCCTCTTCCACCACATCACCAGCATCTTCTCAAGGAATGCCATTCATCTGGAAATAGAACTGCTGGTTTTCTGCCCCTCCTTCCTTGATAATCCAGCCAGACCAGTCACATAGGAGCACATCAGGAGACGTTCAGTGACTACAGGAGCAATGTTCAAATGGTAGATAGGACCGGCAAAGCTGTGAACATGGTGACACCTAAACAGGGAAGGGGCATTTTGGGTCAGTCACCAGGAAAAAGAAGGTCTTGTTGGCTGGTTTAACAGCCAGTAAATGGTTTCATGTAACAGATCATCTGAATACCTGTTGACACTGAATAAGCTTGTTGGGAGGTCCAAGGTTCAATTGTGGCCTAAAAATAATTTTAGTACATTGGCAACATGACCTGATCTGAGTCATTGGCATAATGCAAATGGGCAAAAGTGTAAATCGACAATGCTCCTCAGCACCATTGTTTTCCAAAAGTAGCTTGTTTGATTCCCAAACAGAGCTAGAAGAGTAGTGATGCAAATTCATATCTTCCAGCAGTACATCTTCATGTATTTAGTGGTGTTCCAGTGGTGAGTTCAGTTTCCAGAATAAGTAAAACCCATGCTGTCATGAAATAGGGAGCACTGTCTACAGTGTAT
The DNA here is from genome assembly GCA_013400555.1 of Jacana jacana. Taxonomy (NCBI): domain Eukaryota; kingdom Metazoa; phylum Chordata; class Aves; order Charadriiformes; family Jacanidae; genus Jacana; species Jacana jacana. The sequence continues at coordinate 13,434 of VZTM01020328.1, forward strand.
GGATTTTCATGAGGCAAATGGCAGATTGAGTAAGTCTTTACTACAAATCCACTGCCAGGAGCCAACAATTAAGGCAACCAGCTGAATTTGCTGCTTTCTACAGTATTTCAGTATCACCAAGCAGTGACATCTTCCTGAACTAGTTAGGATCATAGTGACTTAGTCAAGGATCCAGTATATTTGAGATGAGGGTTAGTTCTGTCTTTGTTGGTGCATCTTTCTTTAGTTTAGTTGTTTGGTTTATAAATATTTTTTGCCCCTCTCACACACTACCTGTAACAGAAAATTATTTACTGGAAACAGGCACAACTCAGCAGCAGCAGATGAAGCTGTTGTTATTATCGACTGCATAACCTCTCTGCAGTTCCCAGACTTACACTTTGACTGAAGTGAAAAAAAAAAGTACTTCCGATAAAAGCAAGGGCTTTAAGAGTTCTTGCTTTAACAGCTTCAGCATTCACTGAGAATTTGCTAAAATTTCATTGCAAGTTTATTTAGAGTACCTATGCATTTCTACCTAACCCATACCTCCTAATTTAATCTCTCTCAGGGAGGCAGAAGATATATTACTCGCCAACAGGGATCAAGCAAGGAAGCGCTGCAGTTTCAGAAGTGTTGGGGTAGCAGGTTATTTCCATTTCCCAGACCCTGATGTTTGATGATAATTATTTCTATTCTTGCCATCTTCTCTGATTCCACAACTAAAGTTTCTATTTACTGCCAGAGCTGCAGTATTGCAAAACTCAGGGAATCCTTTTCACCCACATTTCCTCCTTGGCAGGAGTAAATGCAATCAGCTACGTCAAATGTCTTCTTTTCTCCGTCATCTTTTTCACAAAAAAGAAACAAATCTGTCCTTGGTCACTGAAAGATGGATCCAGGGGACAGAAAATAACTGTGCAGTACCCTTGGAGCCAGGTTTCTGCTTTAAAATACCTTTGAAATGTACTTTTTCTGTGTCACCAAAGGATTGCCAGTTACTGATGGGCACATCTTGAGCTGCACACCACCAGCACAACTTTCCTTCCATTAACCTTCACAGCAGCCACTCTCCTCCCAAGGGGAGTATCTGGTGTGTGTTTTCCAAAAAGATTCCTCACACAGTCAGCATTTACGTTTCCGATTAACCTTTCACAAGAAGCCAGGTTTGTCTGAAATCAAGCTGGTGTTGGAAGCTCAGCCAACATCAATTCAGTCAAGTCAGACCTGCAGTAGCACTGTGTCACTTGCTTTCATGGGGGTGACCGAGACCTCTAGGACCTATAGATCTGCTTGAAGGTCTCAGCTTCAAAAATTGCCCTCATTTCTGCTGATACAAAAGGCTGACTGGCACAACTCTTGATTTAGACACAAATAAAGCACAGTGAGTTTCGGTACAAGATACCCGTGCACTCTGTAGGTAGTTAAGAAAATTTTCCCTTCTGACTGATGTTAGGAAATGTAACAAAATTATTGACTAACAGCTAGATCCAGTGCAAAGGGAAATAATCTCATTTACATGAGAACATACATTTCCACCCATCAGCTAGTGATAGTTACCAACTTTAAAGACTGTGTTTAAAATACAAATACTAATACTTAAACAAGAGACATAAGGAAAAACTGTTTTGGATAAATAGATCTTCCCCTCAGGTCTTTCAGAAAAGCCTGAAATTGAAAACAAGTGATCAACCACAGAAATGTTAACTTTATCCTTTCTTGTTGCTTCATCTGAGGCCTCTTCTGTCATTGAATTTTGTAAGATTCATCAGCAAAATATATTGAGGAGTGGTTTATTTATTGTTTTTTTTAAAGTAAAACTGTTCAGACATGAAAATTGAAGAAATACAATACTGGGTGTTGGGAAAGCCACAATGGTGGGTACAAGAAACCAAAACAAAAGCAAAAATATACATTAAATTCGCTTACATTCTGTGATCTTCAAGACTAACCAACACTGTTTTAAAAAAAAAATACTGAACTTAAAATGGAGGGCTTTTTCTGTATTTTTGTGCATATCTGTTGTACTAGGTTCTGGGCCATTAATTTTGAGTTAATTAGGCATACGTGCACACTGCAGTCAAAGCTGTGACTTTAAACTTGCCATGTTCTTGTAGCTGGTCTGCTGTGGAGATGGATGATGGGGCAGCTCTGACAGCAGAGGTAGCTTCTTATTTCACAGCTTTCCTCCTGGTCCTGGAGCAGCCCCAGGTTATTAAAAAGTTTTTCTCTCCGATTTACTCACTGTTAGCAGCCACCATCAGCTTTTCAGCCCTGCAGTTTTCTGCTTTTGTTTCCTGAAAGGTATTTGCTGAGAAGCGCTGCCTGAAAAATGGTTGCTGTGTTCAATAGTAACAGCTTTGGGAGTAGATGAGCATTGAGAAGATCTTCCAGCCTCCCTGACACCTGTTCCTCTGTGAACGTGTGTGGGGAACTGGAGACAAGAAACCTCATTTTGTGAAATAGCCTAGATTTTTGTGACACATTTAAAGAAATGAGGATATACACCCTGCTTTAGATGTGGCTTCATCATACAGCAAGACTAATGCATTTTTGTTACACAAAGGGAAGTTAATATTATTTCTTTCTTGCTTCTCCAACTAAAGTAAGGCCTGTGACTCCAAAGATGAATTCTGATCTAAACAGAGTACGAGGTTTTGCCAAAAAAGAGATGGTTGGTATAAAGACTGGCATTTATAAATGTCAACATAACAGAAATTTTTACGTTCTGTCCAAAATGTACTTCTTGGTTCTTTAGTCTGGGAAAATATGAAGTAATTCAATGAGGTTACAGTGATTCTTTGGTTTACTGGGGAAAAAAAAAGTTTTTAATTACTTCCACAGTTCCATTAAATATTTTCTTCACAGGATAATTTGCTGGAATAGTTAATGTGGCATAAAATATTCCACAGTACCCGGTCCAGGATAGAAATATTCAGATGCTTGTACCCAGTTGTCTTTTCCTTACTTAGTTTAGCCCACTCAGGAAATTAGATTAAGCTAAAATGGACTTTCATTTGGAGTAAGGTTCCAGAAACAGAGACATTCAGGAATTGCTTTAAATCTTAAGAAACCTGAGCTAACTGCACAACAATTTCCTAACACTAGGCCTTATTTTATTGCCATATATTACTGGCAGGAGATGGAAAATATAGAGATGTACAAAATCCCCCAGCAACATCAGAACAGCTTTCAAAAGCAATCTTGCCTTCCCTGGGCTCCCACTGCCTTCAACAGTGAGTGCTTAAGAGAAATCCCATTACTGTATTGGACAACTTTCCCTTTCAGAAATTTGTTTCCCACACAAAAGGTCATGGCAACAGGATGACAAGTAGAAGGACCCAGATTGTGAAATCAGAACCACACTCATCTTCTCACTTAGCTGGTGGAGGGTCCGTCCAGGGGAAGGACTGCACCTTGTTCCCTAGACAGTTTTGAGGTGGATTCATACTTTAAGATAGGAAAAAAAGGTGGCAGAGGGGCCTGCTTATCATTTTGCAAATTGCAGAGGAGATAAAAAACCCAAACCAGACTCTGCTTGCTTTATGCAATATGGGAAGTGTCTTGACACCCAGCTGCATCTACGAGGAGGCAGATCTAAAGCAAACAAGAGGGAACACATCCTCACACACTCTGTAATTACACTCCGTATCAACCAGAGGCCAAAAGTATCAACATGACTAGCTGGACTTTTAAAATATTAAAAAAAAAAACACCAAACCAAACCAAACAAAGTTGGGCTGAGTAATTATTAGAGCTGATGGTCAGCTTGCGAGAAATCTCCAAGCAGTGGTTTGCAGCCAGGGCATGAAAGGAGAGGGATCATCTTGTATTTGCCGCCTTCGACACAACAAGTAAGGCAGAAAACAGTGATTCAGGTTGTTCTGCAGAGGATCCTTAAAAATTAGGAGGTTCAGTTGATATGCAAGTCTAGGAACAGGATAAAGCAGAGTTGAAAAACTTCTCAAGTCTTCTGCTGAGGTTGTAATTAGGAATCGGGAGCTACATATTTTATCTGTCCCTTGTGTACACTCCTGTGAGCATACACTACCAGTTGCTGAATTGTGCAGCTAAGGACGGGCAAAAATGCAGCCATCCACACATGGTAAAAGTCTGTGTGATCAAAAGTTCTCTTTCTGCATGCCCACTGCAAGAGCTCAGGACAAACATTGAACGACAAACACGTTCACTCCAACATGAAAGTACTTGCCCGGCTTCATGTCAGGATTTGTTTCTATGTTATGCCAAAGTTGCTAGCACACACAAAGCTTTACTAGTATAGTGGAAGGCACTTGCAAAAGAGGTAAAAGCAGCATTAAGCTGCAAAAATGTGGGTTGAAAATCATGTGCTATTGTCAGAGACTGGAATGTAGTCCCACAGCAGTGTAGCCGGGGACTTCCTATCTATACTTAGGGTGTTGCAATCCTACCCTCTCACCCACACATTCTCACCCTCAGTGGGATGCCAGCTCTAGCATTTCTGGAGCAGAAAGTTAGCTGGCTCCCTGCATCCCCTTCCACGTCAGTGTCGCAAGAATCAGCTTTCGGGTTGGGACAAGAGTGTGTGGCGAGGCAGGGTTTGGTAGCAAAACTCTTCATCGCTTCCAACTACTTAGGTGATTGAGAGAAAGGTTAAGTGACTCAGAGCTCTCAAACACTTGATAGCACATGGCATTAAACCTACGTCCATCGTTCTCATAGAAGGTGTTTGCACTACACCCAGAGTCTGACCCCCAGAGTGGGCTTGGATAACCTCTCAAGCTGTGAGCCGTGGCAGGGCTATTAACAGCCCTGCAGCTTTACGTGCACGTCCCTGTGAGCACAAAAGTGGTATTTAAACTGCAGTGCCCGTGTGCATTCCCACGCTTCCAGCCAACAGGAGCGGGGACTCACATTGGCTCCCCATCGTACCACCGCAAACTATAGAAAGTTGCAGCCTTCACTGCTTGCACATCACCAAAAGAAATTAATAAGAAATTTAGAATAGGAACCTAATACTCTCTGCTTGTTTCATTTGCTGTTCACATAAGCCAGCCCAGAAATCTTAGGTGCAGTCTTTTTGTTCTCGCTCGGTAGATTTAAGACTTATTCAAACTGTCAGGCGCCGTGAGGCTTTTTTTAGTGAAGCCCCACATACACCCAGCACTCCCACACGCACTACTCATTATGCTGCCTCTTAATATTTTCCACATCAGTCACTGCAGCACACCAGGATATACATGTTGAAATTTGCCCTTCCCTCTTGATTCACACGGAGATGTCATCGCACACAGCTATGGATGTCAGCGCAGTGGCACTGACACGTCCTCCTGACACAGCTTCCTGAGCGGAGCAGTAAAAGTAGGGCAGTGAGGAAATAACCCCTCGCTGCTACCAGAGCAGTGGCAGAAAATGATCATAGCCTGTTAATGAAGTGTGTATTTAGTAATACATTGTAGTGAGATTATTTGACAAGGTTTGGGCAGGGGAAAAAGGAAAGTGAAAGTTTAAGACTTAGAACCAGACGCAGATTAAAAGCACGCTGTACTCAGGCAGCATTTCTAATTTCTAGCATCTCTTTTGCTTTTATGAGAGCCCTCAGTTCTTGGAACCGTGGTTTAATGTGACAAATTTAATTTTATTTTTAAAATGTGTTTATAGGCTTTGTGGTTGCAGAGCAAAGGTTGAAATACAGTTTCCAAAAGCACAAAAAACTGCAAGGCTAATACACACACACACACCTGCCCCTGCCCCCCCATTCTCCCCCAGCCCAAATCCTCTCTTTCTTATTATTTAGAATGTCTTTACTTTTAAATCCTTATTATCAGTGTCTAGGACTAACATAAAAGGGTGCGATGTCATTGCCTCTGTTTGGAGCCTCTTTTGCTGGAGCACAGAGGTCTGCTGGAAGATAACAGACTCTCACAACTGTGGAACATTTAAAAATGATTATTTAGACCTAGTTGCAGAGGGTCAGAGCCAGACTTTCAGCAGCAGCTACTTAAAATAGCAACTGTTTTACTCGGTTTATAAATCTAAATACCATTTATGGACACAACCCTACAGATGGGGGTGGGATCCCTTTTGATGTATGAACCTCATGTTTCAGACTGAGAGAGTCAAATGAAACTGCCAAAATAAAGGCACATCATGGAAAAACCTGCAGGCAGACAGCAGAGGTGATGGACGAGCAGGGAGCTGCGTGCAAATCCAGAAACAGGCACTGCATTGTTGCTCGTTTAACATCTACCTGTGTGTGAGCACAAGCGGTGAAACAGCCCCTGGTCTTTGTTAGCATTCCTGGGGGACAGCCACGTCCCCGTCCCAGGCCCTGCCACCGGCAGCAGGGACAGCAGATCCCATGGCAGTCTGCCGTCACAGCAAGGTCACACACGAAGTGCACAGACTACTGCAAGAGTAGGTAAGAATTGCCTTGATGAGGACAAAGAAGTGATTTCACAATTAGTACAGAAAGGAAACGGGCTGCTACGCTCGTCACATCTCCAGGGAGTGTCGTAATGCTCGTGCGTCCATCGCAAAGGGCACCAGCGTCTCTCATTTCTCACTGCAACACCTTGTACTCAATTCAGAGCAGCCAGTGTGAGGTCTCTCAGAGGAGGGGATTTTTTTTTGTGTAATCCTGGATGTAATTAGTGATGGTATGAATGGGCCTAAAGATTTTCAGGGGGTTTGGGGTGTTTTGTTTTGTTACCACAAGTTGGATATAAATAGTGCTAATTGCATTTAGCAGCACGTTGTTCTGGCTTCCAGGCACAACTTGTGGAGTTGGGCAGGGAGCTGTTACAGGTGTCAAGTCAACCCCAGAGTAAAGTCAGGTTTTTCTCTGAAGTGCACTGTCCAGACCTCACACCTGCATCTACATGGATTTAGGATCTGAGCACATGGATGCAACTGGCCTAAACACATTTGGTTTACATCACTTTTCAATCATAGAAAAGCCCTCCTCCATGTGGATGACATAGAAAAGAAAAATTTAGATAAAGAAAACATACAGAACAAGCAGAACCCAAGACTCAAACATTTTACGCAAGAGCCTCTGGAACTGCACATTTTTAAACAAGGGCTGTAATTTAGCTCTAAACCTTGTTTCATCTTTGTAAATGCAAGAGGCAGAAAATAAGAAAGCGTAATAAAACATATTTGTACTTTCTATCTAAACATTTCAAGATCCATAAAGAGGATGGAGTATGCCTGGGTGCATAAGAAGTTAATGTAAAACAACATTATTTATAAATAAATTCTCTGAGGAATGATACAAACAACTTTTCTAACACAAGATTCAAATTCTTGTCATATTTTCCTTAAACACTTTGAGGACTTCTGACTATTCTTTCAGAATGTCACATACAAATGTCTGAGATATTTTAGCACAGTGCTATGAAGGTCTCCAAAGCCAGTCAGCTCTTTGCTGTTGCCAGTGGGCTCTGTAGATGAACTGGCTCATGGATAAATTTCAAAGTGAGAGAACAGTTTGATGGCGGCTGAAAGAGTTTGTACCCGTAAGCCAGGCAGATAGAGAGTGGTGCTGCAAGGAGCTGTACGGGAAGGTAGGATGACATCTCCATTACCGGCCACCCCTACTGTTGGGAAACCTGGGTTTTGTTTCAGGTAGTCTGGCTCTGACAGAACCCTGCAGCCACAGAACATTTCTTCATGTCTTAAGTGAATAATTGAGTCCCTTCGGTACTTGCAAAGTTTGGCATTTTTGTCTTCAAATCGAAGGCAGAGCCCCTCATCTCCTCCTACCAGCGAGTCCAGATCACTGGGAGAGGTTGCGATTCCTTTTCTGCATCACTGGAGATAGACTGCTTGTACATCAGAGATTACTGTGAAGTCCAGATCAGACCATTCTTGTTTAGGGAGAAAATGAGAAAGTACAAAAGGTGACTGCGGGTTATGTTTATAGACGTCCTGTGCAATGGCAAAGCAGTACAGAAACTAGAGAATGCAGCAGGGCACCAAAAAATACTGGTTCCATGCGGATTTCATATGTCACCTACCTGTGAATGATCTGCACAGAGGTGGGGGTACAAGCTGGCGTCATCCGTGTCTAAACCAGGACAACAGTATGCATTTAGTATGTCTTTGGAAATCAAAGCACTATTTGAATTCTAAATTCAAAGACCATGTCTTGATGCATATTCTCAAGAAGCGCTAAGAAAAGTTTTACAAGCAACCCTAGTGCAAGCATTTTTTTTGCATGCTCAGTTTTGCACCCATGACTGTGTTCTTTTGATACAGATATACATGTATAATTTATGCACCAATGTAATATCTATTTGTGTAATACACAATGCTCTGTGACATTTGCCAGAAATTCTGACTGCTTGGTGCTACCTTTGTGCAATCTTCCCTTCTTTCCCCCACCTCTGTACAGTGCAGAAAGTACAGGGAATGTCCTCTGCCATCAGCTATACATCTAACAGTGCAGGTCCCTTCTTATTTACTTCCCCATATGGTTCAGGGTCATTGACACTATTCACAAAAAGATAAAATGTGCTCACAGATGCAATTTCATGGCATGAAAGAGAAGTTACCTTATCCCTCTCTCTCTCTCCTGTTGCACTCTCTTGGGGTGCTGTATGCCCTTTTTTCTGCTTAGTACACAAACTAATGTGGTATTTTGACTGGTTTTGAGATAGCCTGCTGCTACTAGCTAAGTGGCCCTGAATGTTTGTGCTGGCTCTCTTAGAATAATTTGTCTTGCAGCAGTAAATTCTCACTACTAACTTCAAAAGAGTTTAACTCTTGCCAGTAATTTTGAACCAAATACACTGCTTCTATCAGAAAAATAAGTATCTTGATATTCTTGCTAATAGTTTATCCACCCATTGTGACTCTTGATACAGTCTGTGACTGGGGTTACAAAGGCTTGGAAAATGAAGGGGAGGGAATGGAAAACCCCTAGAGTTCCTGGTTTGGGATCTATCTGAAATGCGTCAGTAGATGCTGATAGCACGTGGGCACTCAGTTACAACAACACACCTACTGCCGCTGAGATGCCTTTAAATAAAATACTGCCTAACTTTTGCTCTTCCACATCCAGCCTGTTTCAAAGAGGGGGAAATTACAGTCTCACATATTACACTGAAGTTTCTACACTGAGTGTTATTCTCAAATAGTTTTTAAGATTAAAAGACATTTTTTTTTCTGTAGATGGAAATGCCAGTAACTTTGAAAGCAGGTTTCATTAGCTACCTATAATCAGTTTTTCAAGTATTACATGTTTGTATGCAGAGGTTTACCTTTGCCAACATAAGCTAGCACTGAGCCATTTGCAATTGATAATATATAGTTCTGAGCTATAACCCATATGCGACTGAGCATCTACTGTGTGCCCACTCCTGCTGTGTTTTGTAAGCACTTACTGGCTTCTGGGTAGCTGGAAGATATCTTCTTCAATACATATTCTGCATAAATTTACACCTTCCCACATCTTTATTAGTTTTTCCTGACCTGGGCTGCACGCCTCCCAGGTACTGGTGCAACTTGCTCCTTACCAAATGCAAGCATCTCTGACAAAATATAAAGTCTCTTCCTGACTGCAGGTCACATTGCTGTACAGCGAGAGCCTTACTAACGCCAGGAGTAATTTATTATTGGCTGGAGATTTTGATCTGATAACATGTGCTGGTAGATTGCTCACGTGTCAGGATTAGTGCAAGACACCAAACAAGGAACACAATGTTCTACTCCTATTTATGTTTCTTGCTATAGTTCCCTCAAAGACTAACGCTATTAATTTCCTGTCAGACAAATGACACTCAATTTCAGGTTGTTTGTACCTGTATCTTATACCTCAGGAATTCTTAGATGAGCTTAAAATCTGATGGAAAGCTGAGGTATAAACATAGTGATGTGTAATACACATATTTACATCAAAATAGACATTTGTGGATGGCTCCTGTCACAGTTCAGGACCTCAAGTCATCAGCAAGACACTAGGAGAAGCTATATTGACTTCAGTGGAATTACTCATGTGCTTGACTAGATGTAAGGTTCCAGTGCTTCCTTTCCGGAAGTGACACTCACGCAAGACAGACGTGATCCTTGCCCATCAGACTCTCGGGCAAAGGGACACCTACATTTCACAGGGCAGGGTGGCCTCTAGCACGCTTGGCTTGGCAGCTCTGCACTGCAGAGTCCCAGCTTACTGCAAATGGCCCCCAACAGGGACTCTGCTGGGACCAGTGGCACTGCAAGCACCTGTAAGGATGAAGCAAGAAGAGATCTGCAGAGAAAAGTCTGCAAAGCAAATGCTTCTGTGTGCTTAAATTTTTGGGTTGTACATGTACTGTCTCCATTTAGGTTTCCTTTTTTGAGTTAAGGAACTGAAATTCCCTTCTTTCCAGAACAATTCCACCTACGGTCAGAGCTGGGATAGCATCTACTTCATTTGCTGTTGGCTGTGAAGCACTAAGTGAACGAAACAGTAAGCCCTATACATCGGCTGCAGTGATGGTGACAACCTGCACGCAGGCTGTGAAACAGGGAGCAAACTGAGGCTGGTTACACACACGTAGAAAACAGACCTATTTAGTCAGAGGCTGACGTTTTTACATAGCTGCTTTCCAGCGCCCAAGAGCGCTCCAAACACAGAATAGTTTCCACTGTTTCCCTTTTCACACACGCTCAGTTTTCCAAACCCTTCACCTTTGGCGAAAAACTTCATGTCTGGCCCCTGCTAGAAGGTCAGATTGTTTTGAAACATGAACAAAACTCTTTCAGTTGTTAAGGATGTGGGGCAGCAAATTAATTCGCTTTTAGATCCAAAGGTTTTTTTTTACTTCATCATTGTCACAAAATCTGTGCACCCACTTCCTTAAAATTTATAGTTCATTTTTTGAATGAGACTTTTGCAGACTGGTATACAGAATTATCCCCTAATGGTTTAAATATGTAACAGGGAAATTAGGTCTCCCATTGCTACTTAGAATGGTTTTGTTTTTTTAGCAAAACCTATTTTAGTCCTGTACTTTTTGTGCCATTGTCAGATTTTTTTTTTTATGTGCACACACTGGCATTTGCATAATTTCCATGAGGGAGACTGAAACATTTCAGGGAAACACAATGCAAAGTCCAGGAAGAGCAAACTTTTCATACAGGCAGAAAGGAAACAACAGTGCCAAGGTTAACTGGGGGAGTATTTTCCGTTGTGCCACACTGGGCTTGTCCCCCAGTTCTGGCTGCATTCATTCTGACATGTACTCTCTAAACCATATGTTTCCACCAAATTGATGTGTTTTGGCCAAGTGTTTCTGTACAGACCTACTGGTCCTTTACATTTTGTCAGCAGAACAAGTACAACCAGAAATGATGCCAGTAAGGCTTAACTCTCATGACATTACTGTACAATCCCTCTGCACAGACCATTATTTTCTCACCATTCCCCCGCTGTCAGCCAGTGTGCCCAGCATCTGCTCCAGCGCTCACCAGGCTCTTATGTTTTAACTCATTGAAAGTGCAGAAAATGATCCAAAAAAAGTTTAATATTATGTCTTATGTTACTTTAGAAAGATAAATTATCTCAGTTATGGTTCAGAAGTAGTTCAAGGATGGGGCAGGACTGCATAGCCAAGAGCGAGCAGAAAGGGCAGAGGTGGGAAGAGGTAGGGCAGGGAAGAAGAAAAAGCAGCAAAACAAGCTGTTGCCCTGGCTAGACTGCCACGGCAAACAACGCTGAATACCTGAAAAGTTTCATCCTGGCCAGCAGGATATTCCTTGGCTAGAACATGAATAGCAACAGCGGGAATATAAGAAGTAGTGAGACTTGGTGGAATAACAAAAGTAATCTTAAAAACCTGCACATGTCTAACAAAATGATACATAGTTAGCACATTAACAAATGGGAAAAAAAACTCTTCTGAAAGATGGTATCATTTTTAAACCACATTGGAGCTATCTTCTGCTTCCAACTTTCTGCTATTATACTTTGTTAACTCTGATAATTTATTGCACAGCCTCTATGAAGATTATGTATGTTAAATCATGTTATCATTCAGCTTCCGTTTCCCACACTGCTCCCATTTGCTATTTCTTACCCAATCTCCTTTTCTAGGAGAAGACCATTGGAATAGTGGCTGCAATAGCAGCGAAGTTTCATTGAGAGGCACCACCACAGTTTGCACCATTACAGTATTTCCGGTTGTCCCAGTTACACACAAATTTAAAGAGAGGAGAGATTAAAATAAAAAGGCTGGATGTTTTAAATGCAGTATCTTTGCATGTGTAACCTGCACTTCAGATAGCCTCCACTCTTTTAAAGACTAACTTTCTTTATTCACTTTATCAAGTTACCCACCGTATCCAATAGCCCCAAAATCTAGAGCTGGAGAAAGATCAGAAGTCAGGAGGCTGCCAGGAAAGATGTTTAGGATGATACTTTCTGTTGTATTACCAGCACAGCTGAGGGATTGCAGTTCGGTTTACAGTTATCTTACAGTTAAAAGTCACTTGGAAATGGAGTACATGACAGGAAAAAGTTCATCTCAGGACTGGAAAAAAAGCATTCGTGGAAACAAATAGAATAATTCTGACAACACACGTAAGAGAAAGAATTATATTCATTACACACTGGAGAAAAGCAACTAAGAAAATATATGCTGATGACACAAGATGACAAGGTCGGAGTTTAGAGCTGAATCTTTAACCCCTAGTGCTTACCTGGTTATGGCCCGCTGTCCTTCCTCCACACTTCTGGTACAGAACAGCAGAATTATTCAATGTTACTGTTTTTCCACTCCTTCCTTCCAGTTATTCACCATGACGTAGGTGAGAAAGGTGACCAAGGCTCAAATACTCTAATTCTGTTCCATAAGAAATCTCGGGATTTTGGACAACTCAGTGTTTCTATACCTTTTTCTTCCTCATTAGTGAATAATTCATATTTTTTTTAACCTTTGTGGCCTGTTTTCTTGATTTCAGTTGTAACCTCTACATGACATTCTCTCCCAAATAATTCTCAGATGCAACAAAGTATTGAATCTCACTGCATTGCAGTAGAAAAAAGTCCTTATGACCTTCATAAGGACAGAGCCACTTCACGTTTATTACACCACTGTACAGTCATCATTTGTAGTTATTATAGCTTATAGCTGTTATATAGAGCACACCTTATAGATGAAAACCTTATTTATTTTATGCTTTAGAATGAATGATGTTTTTTTTTCACTATCACATTTCAAATTAATTCTCCATATGTAACTCCAACCCTTCATCTTTTGGTCCAGGACAAATCCTTCTTTAATCTTCTCAGTAATCAGGATTCATTAAAAATAGAGAGCAATAGTGAAAAGGGAGACAGAACAAAAAAATAGAGAAAACCACAGCTGAACTAAAACTTTGACACCTGTGGGAGAATGCTAACTGTGCTTGCACCACCGACTAAAATTCATGGGTATTGCACATTTCAGCCACGCAGCTGAATCAGCTGGCAAGTCCTTAGAAGAACAGAGTTCTACTTCTCCACAAAATCTAACACTAAGCAAAATGCAGAAACATTTGTCTTCTTTCTTACAACAACGTTATTTCTTTTAACAGAACATCCCTCACCTGATAAACGGGGAGCTCAAGCATTTATAATAATGTAAATAAACCAGAACATGAATAGTTTAAAATTGGGTTAAAAAAGTCTGGCTTGTAGCGCTTAATGGAAGATGGAAAAAGTACGCAGTCAACAGAGAAACATTATACTTCACAAGAGAAATGTTCTAATCTATTCTTAACTCACTTTTATCAATAATCCCCATAGCTGGCTTTTGGCCAGCCCAGATGAGTAATTCAGAGCCAGGAAAAAAAGCAATTTGGACAGACATTATCCACATCTGTAATCCATCTGTCTTGCTATATTAAGTCATTCACCTGTTAAAAACTAATTTACTAGTATACAGATGAATATGCTTAAAGGTTACACAACTAAAAATAACACTGCCTCCAGAATTTTCTATACTGTGAAATACATAAATTACCCTTGTCAGTATGTTGCTATAAAAAGGCATTGGCTTGGGTTTCTAGAAGCAGACATTTCGAAGTTCAGTCAGGGGTTACATTTTGCAAATACAGCTCAAATATATTTGCTGCATATATAAAGGTGTGTGTTTTCTTTTTTAAGGTTGGTTTATTATTACCATTATTCAGCATAAAAAGTTATCATTAGGCTCATCCTATGTGAATAGTACCACATGCCTAAAACTAACAAAATTATGAAGTTTTTTTTCATTGTCTTTTTTCCCCTTAAATTAATTTGTTTTTTTTGTAAATGCCCTATGGCTGATCTAACTTAAACCTGCAAACTTGCTTTCTGCAAAGGCACTGCCCAAACATGCTCCTTCTTTCTCAGGAAGGGGGATGAGGCAGCTGCAGCTCCTTCTTCCCTCCCACAATCACCAAACCCTGAGCTGGAGCCTGCACCCCGAGTCCTCCATAGCCCCTTCTTTCCAGTCCGGCTCCCAATCACTTGTATCACAAGGGAGCCTTTGTGATTGTCAGCCAATGTCCATCCCACACTGAGTTTCCACCCTAAACTCTCTTGGGCAAGAGGGAATATGGCTTTATTCCATCTTCTTGAGCATCATGAATAAAACCCTTTGCAAAGCCACACACATTCATTACAGCCCCTCTGCTGCTGGTGCTACAGCTCTGGTAAGTCCTAATAGAATAGTTATTGTTTGTCATTTTATACAAGATGGAAAAAAAGCTCTTTGACTCTTGGGAGCCTGAGATGACTTTCACTTGCCTGAAAGAGACAAAAAAAGATTTCCATCTCTAATTTGGATCTGGAAATCACTGAGATCTAGAGTTAACTCTACAGCTTTATATCTCCAGTAGCCAGGACATCACCCTTTGGTACCACTCAGTAAAGCCTTACTAGAAATGAGTGAAGTCATCTACATACAGCCACTGTCTTGCAGTTTCCTTCTGCAAATGAAAATGCAGCAGAGAAGCCAATATGGCAGAATGCCAGTTACATTAAATAGAAAATGTGCAGCTCGTAAACTTTTGTCCATAAAAGAAGTTATCCGGAGGTCAAAACAACAATGGAAAATTGTAGTTTTAGTGTCAACACTATGCCAAGTATTGTCAGTAACAGAGAGGGTTTCTGCTCCAACCAAGCAGATGGAAATTATTCTATTGCACAGAGATAAAGCAGGACTCCCACCCAGGAGCTGACTGCACAAATACATCTCTCTGTCTGAGCCGAGCTATCCAACCACCCCCCATGCAAAGCAGCTTTCAGGAAGAAGGTTTGATACAGCGGCTACTTTTACTACTGGTCCCCATTTCTCTTGTCCAGAGATGCAAACACAAGGACAACTAGTTTGGTGAAAAAACAAGAGACTTCCCTTGATAAACAGGATGTTGGTTTTCTTTGGAGTCGCTCACACCTGTTCTCTTTATGGCTGTGTAAACATCCTCAGCTCCCCACAGATCCTTTTACATACTGTACACATAACGCATCTTCCTCTTGCTATAGTCATTGCTGGGCTTCAGTGGCAGCAGTTGGTGTGTCACTCAGAGTGCTCATGTTGTTAGCAGGGTACATTAATCACTCCTTATCTCCTTTACAGCACTGCAGCAGAAAAGGACAAGGACAAACAGACAAATCCATTCACAAACATTACAAAGAAATACACAAGTTTTCCTTTTAGCAGAACAAATATTGAGAAGTGACCTGTCAAATCACAAGATCAGCTGGCATCCTGG
The DNA here is from genome assembly GCA_013400555.1 of Jacana jacana. Lineage (NCBI taxonomy): Eukaryota > Metazoa > Chordata > Aves > Charadriiformes > Jacanidae > Jacana > Jacana jacana. The sequence goes on from VZTM01020328.1 coordinate 29,115, forward strand.
TCTATAGTATTACTTATATTTACTTTCTCTTGTCTTATCTAACTTGATTAACTTGAATTCAGGGTATAAGCATACATTCATGTTTATCTTTCCTAGTAGCTCGACTGGAGTAAACCTATGCTGCAGTGAAATTCCACTCAAGTCAATGGTATTTAGCCATGTTCCAACACATGGGCTGGGTTTTCTTTTGTTTTGATTATTTAGATCACATCCTTAAACGGTGCCACAGCTGCACTGAAGTTCAGCACTTGCCCACGCTGCCCTTTGGATGCAGGGTCTGGGTGCTCCAGTCTCTGCCTCCAGCAGAATGCTTTGGGATACTGTCCTCTTGACTCAAGAAGCAGTGTCCACCTCTCCATTTCCACCTTTTGCCAGTCTTGTGGGTCCTTGCCCTTCATCCACTTTTCTATTTTCATAGCTCCTTTCCTCTCTGTCTCCCAAGACTCATATCAGCTTTCAGTTGCTCATGTGCCCCTTTTCCCTTCCTTTGCACCCAAGGACCATTCAACTTTGCAGGACAAGCCTTGACTGCTATTTTTTCAGAGAAATCTAACTGTGGCACACCAGCAGAAGCAGAGAGACAGGAGATACTAAAGTCTGATTTAAAGTTTATGCATAGCAGTGAGGGCATTGCACCCTGAGACAGGAGGTTCCCCGGGCAGCAGGGGTATACAGGTTTACACCAAGACTTGGCTCTAAGCAAGCAAAAGTGAAAAACTATCAGACAAAACATTCACTTTTAAATCAAAACGTTTAACACTTTACCAGATTAAAGAAAGCTAGGCTGGTGTAGTGTTCCAGGCAGGAAAACAAAACTTTGATTTCCCACGCTTATAGCTTTTAAACCCAAAGCAGCAGCAGCTCATGAGTTGCGGTTAACCTTTGGCTTTGGATCATGTACCTCTGAAGCATGAATGGTCAAGACACGGCATATTTATGGACCTGGAACTTTTAGGCTTTACACGTATCCAATTTTTGAGCTAAAGAAAATGAAGAACATTAATATCTTTATTCCCTTAGTTACAGCAGCATCTTTTTAGAAGCAGTTTATCTGACAGACGCTTACTGGAAGTTAGTTTCAGAGATGTAAGTTGAAATCATCATATGGCTGTTCCTGGAAAACAAATAGTTCTTTGTTACCAGCAACCTGGAAATGAAGGAATGAAACAACACAGAGGTGTTGGATCTCTCCTCTAGAGTTATTACACTTGTGATTCAGCTCTTAAATTTGGTATAGCAATTTTCTTGTAAGATCAAACAGAGATCCAATATATGTAATAAACGGCAGCCTTTCTTAAAACATTTATCATCTTAATTAACAAAAGATAGGGAGAGAGACAGGAAATCAATACATTCATTTTAGAAATAACATCAAGAACAATGATCCGAGGAAGAATAATAAGAGGAAACAGAGAAGATAAAGCACACTAGAGTAATTTTAGACATAAAGACAATAACATTCTTCTAAACTAGCAGGGGAGCTACAGTAAGGGTGACCTGGATAGCCAGAGGTTATAAATAGTATGGAACAATAGAGAACAAGAAATAGCAGAACTTTTCAAACCGAGGAAGAGGAAAGAAACACAACTTTATAGTCTCATAAGGTTTTGTGTGCACTAACTAATGCTCAAGTGAGTGGGATACTACTTTTTGCCTCATCAGAGTTTATGAGTGTTCCTCTCACCGCATGTCAGAGTTAGGAAGGTCATGGCTTAAGAAAAACGTTAGCTAATATCAGGGCTATTGGCACAAAGCCACAGGGTAACATCAGAGAACCTGTAATTGAGTATTTCTAGTGAAACTGAAGACATAAAGGCATTGAAGAGCTTCATTAAGACAGCTTTAATAATGACTGAACAATAGAGGGAGATCTCAAATACAACAATATTTGAGGGAGGGGAAAAAAAAGAAAAAAATACTTAACTTGAGTCCTAAGCAAAAGAAGAAATATCTGTAGCAGTTAACTTTCCACAGTTCTGATTGCCTTGATGTTTAGAAATGACTGATTATAAGCTCCATGACCAGCTTGTCTTTGAGAAGAACCAGTCCAGATTCTAATATGCTGTTGACCATTTAGGAACAGAGTTCATTTCACAGGGATTACTTTTTATATTCTTGAAAATATTTTACCAGACTATAAAAGCATCGGTCTGCTCAGATTTTTTTCTCCCACTCCATTCTCACTTACTTTAATCAAGCATCAAGTTAATCATATTTGCAGATGTTTACTATTGCCCTGCAACGCACAAGAAAAAGTTACAAACAAGACAATACCAGAAGAGAGATATGCAGCAGGGGTAATGGAAACCAAAATAAGGACCACACTTCTTGTGACTGAAGAGTATTCCACTTAGTTATTCCACTAGATCAACCTCAGGCAACCCTGCCTCCCAATACATTTAATGACTTACCCAGTTGGCACTTGGATATTTCACTGAAATTCCCAATTAGAGCTGATGCGAAGCCATTTGTAGTAGTGACTGTAACCATCCAGTTTTCAGCTCTTTCATGGATATTTCATTACTGTTTTCCAAAATGAGTCATTCTCTCTTCAGAGGCATTTTTGAAGAAGACAATACAATATGCAGAAATAATGCAATATTTTCCTCCCTCCAGAAGTTTTCTCCGTTTTCTTATTCCGTTTCTGAGGATATTGTAAACATGTATAATGATATTTCTGCTGGTTTGGGGTCATACCATCAGCTGCTTTTAATCAGCATAGTTCCAGTTCTGTTACCAGTTCCAATGAGTCCTTTCTCACTTAAATTAGTGAAATGATACAGACTTACCTTCGATTAAGATTTGGCCCAATTACATAAAATAAGCTAATGCCTGTATCAAGAAACTGTTTTTAAACAGTTGTAGAAATGGCAGTCCATTTAATCTTTTAGAAAAGTTGAAGTACTTTTAGGAAATAGGAAATAGGAAAAGTACTGAAAAAGAATCACATACATGAATACGGTAAATTAAAGGGGCAGGCAGAACTCTTTTGGACCAACTAGCAACTCTTAAAAATGCTTTTGAATCACTAGGCAGTTTCCTCCCCCAAATCCCTCTTTTCCCACAGGGCAGTGGAGGACAGGACAAATACCTTTTCAACCAGCATGATCTAAATCTGGGAGTTTGGTACATATCTGTTTGAAATATTTTAATAAAGCAGGGTATATATTGTGGTAACTCCCCTTACACTAGACATTAGGGGAGAGAAGAGGTAAAGTGAGTAGATGCCAGATTGCACTCTGGCATTCTGTCCCCATTGGATGCAGGACCCCCGAGAAGTGCTTGGGGTGGAAGAATTTGATTTACCTGTCACTACAGCAGCTCCTCCAGCAGGTCCCCAGAGGACATAAAGGTCTCTTTTGGATTTTTGACTAGGTGCTGCAAAATTAGCATCCTTACCTGGGCTCTGATGAACAGAATAAGCAGAAAGGAGGCTCTATCAACAGCCTTTTTTGAGGGGGAGGGGGCTTTGCCCAGATTCACGCTACTAAATAAAAAAATTCTATGTTTGGACTTGCTACCTAGCTTTCTTTAAAATTTAATGAAGAGAAATAGACATTTCAAAGTTGTTTACTCTGCTTTAAATGGAAAGTTGTTTAAAATAGAGTCGGCGAATGACAGTCCAGATGAACCTATTTCTCTGCATTGTTAGTGCAGTGCCAGGCAAGTGGCTCAGTAACAGCACCTACACATCTAAAAGTAGGCAAGACAAATCCCACCTCCTTGTTTTTCACTGGAGATAGTTGTCTGAAGGCAAAGGGCATGGCCCAACTTAAAGTTTTGTCACTGTCACAACTGGCATTCATTTATATGCCAAAAAGAGCAGCAGCCTCCCAGCTGTCCAGGAGGCATTCAGGAAAACTCATAAATCTGTCCCCACTGTGACCACCCAGAGAGCAAAGACCTGCAGGATGCTCAACACAGGTCACTGCCAGATCATCATTTGCAACTCTTGATTAAAGAGTGTTCACAGCTATTTTTAAATCCTAGAAAACAGACCTAACAAGGAAAGATAATTAAGCTATACTATATTTGGAAACATACTTGCTGACAATGGATTTGGCTTCCCTTGCCTATGCTCTTTTCTGACCCCAGTGATTCAATATTTTATCCTGATCTGATCCTCAAACTAAAAGACCAGGACCAGATGCAGTTGATGCACATGTGATTTCTATGACTGATCTATTTAAATATACTGACCAATTCTTGTCTTAGTTCTCCTTTGCTTCTCCTCCTCCCTCTGCTCTCCTCTAGGCAAGAAATAAAAATACATAAAACAACTGAAAAGTCTATCAGATCTCATCATACAAATTCCAGTTAGAAACAACGTTTTGTCTGAGGCAAGATTTTGTAATATGATCTTTCCTGCTCTGCTACAGGATTAACTTTTACACTATTTGAATGTAAAGAATATGAAATCTGAAAACGATAGAGTTTTTTTTTCCCTAATTTCTTTATCATTAGCTGTTGTCTTAGGTGACAAAGAGAAACAAAAAGATTGCATTTTGTGCAAACCCATGACATTTCAGTGGGGGAAAAAAAATAAAAAATCCCTGTTTAGCTGCCCAGAAATATGTATGGAGTTTACTTATTAAACTTTAAGAGAACCCAGAGCTTCCATTTCTAAAGTCATAACTTCAAAAGCGCTAAAGCCATTGTGGGGTAGTGGAGCTGACAGTCTCCTCAACCCTGTCTTAACGTATACACTGACCAATAATCTCCAATAAAAAAGTTAATCAATAAATATCCTAACATGTAGCACAGAATTTTGGTGAAGAGAGCATCATTAGTCATTCAGCTTTATTTAGGAAATAATATTGAGAAGTTTTCTGTCATTTAACATCTACTAATTTTAAACTTGAATTCAATACTTCAATAAGTCCCACCACTGTATGTATTTTATATTTCATCGTAATTCATGCATTGGCATGAATTTAATAGATAAATTAAAAGAAAAGAAAAAAATGCCTTACTTTTCCTTTATGGAGCACAGAAGATTGTACTGCACAGAAAAAAAATGTTAACTTTTATCAAGTTTTCTGCATAAATCTAAGGATTCAATGTAAAGCATAGGAACAGAAGTTACTGGCTGTACATGAAGAAAGAATCCCAAATCAGCCCTTTGAGGGAAAGGTTTACGTGTTAACTATAAAAGACCAAACAAGAAACAAAAGTTAGGTACATTTAAATTAGAAATAAGATGTATGTTTTCAATAACAAGTGCTAGCAACCACTGAAAGAAATATTGAAAAGGAACAGTGAGCATATTCTGCACAGGTTTTTTCAAGTTAAGACCAGAAGAACATCTGTGGCCTGGGAACAGGCTGGATTTGGAGGCAGGAGAAAAATATCTGACTGGTACAACAGTCAGATCCTGGAAGAACGTCTCAGAAGAAGAGGGTAAGGACAAAAAGAAACTTGTAAAAAATTCTAGGATGGGATTTGATTGGGTTCAGTTGGTTACCTTAAGAGCTGCAAGGTATGTCTGTCCAATTGAGATTATTGGGAAGAATTTTGGTAGTGAGATTGAAAACATAGAAGTTTGCAAAGCTGTGGAAACCCACTCATCTAACTAGCCAAACAGAATAGAGTCCTGGACTCATAGGCCAGTGCTATAGATATGAGACCCAGATTCCTCTACCTAATAATTCTCTCTCAAGCTAAATTTGCAATGGATAAACTGGGAGACTAGCTAGGGAAAATATAGATGGAGCTGATCCACAGGGATCGGGTTTGAATTTTCACAGTGGTTTCCAAAGAGCTGAATTAGTTTCTTAGGGAAGGATAGATGCAGAAAACTGACTTAGTCGTTACTTCATCTTGTCCTTAAGTAGCATCTCCACATCCGCTCTCAGCTATTTCAACCTGTTTTTCCAGGCTGAACCTGAAATTGTTGGGTTTGGATGAATGCTTGTGGAAGAAATACCAAGTAAACCTTTATTTACTTGTTGTAGCATTGCTTTCAATCACTGCTAGTATCTTCTATGCCACAAGAATAAAAAGCTTTTGATTTCTTCATGGCAAAAAATTAATGATCCCTTGTATGGAAATGCTATTAGTACCCCATGACATACTGAAAATCCTCTATAAATAGGTAAGATGCCAAGGAAGCAGTCACTTACTATTTGTAAACAAGCTGAACATTGGAGAGGTCTGTGCTTGAGTATCTTGCTGTTTCATGGAACTGACAGTACAGTTAAACAAAAAAACGCCAACGCTAAAAGCAAATTTCCAGTGCAGTCAAGTATTTCCCTGTAGTTTATTTGGCATTCATCAAGTATGTAGAGCAAAATCATGCTTGGGGACAGTAAAAAAAAGAATATAACAGGAAGATACTTCAAGAAGTTCTACGAGAAACGTTTCAGATTCTGTAAGCAGGTGAGCAGAAAGGGAGAGGGTGCAAGAGCTGCTCCGGCTGCGGGCACTGAGCTCCCTCTCTGCACAGCGGGTGACAGCAGAATGCTCAGGGCTGGCGGCAGCTTGCAAAACACTGGACCCTGTGCTGACCCCAACATGCTCCCCACACAGCCCAGCTCAATATGACAACCCAATAGGGAAATTCTACAATAATCAAATCAAATAATCAATTACTAGTTTTATAATATTTTCATCCCATCCTGTAAAAACCTGAAACCAAAACTCTATGGCAATATAGCATCTTTCTCTCTAGCCCCCAAATTGAAAGGAATGAGAGATTATTACATGATAGCCAAACAGAAAATGGAAGCATAGTTGGGTGAAGACAATGCTGTTCCCAAGTAGGGGCAAAATCAAGAAACCCAAACTTTTCAAGGGAACCTCATTCTCAAAAGGAAGAAGAACAGTTAAACTGAGAGTTTCATTTTAGCATTCTCTGTTTAGGCAAGACATTTGAGGCAATCTGAATGCAATCTCTGCAGATGCAAAGTTCACAGACGTGACTGTCTGCAGAAATGTATTATAAGGCCAGTTATATTTGCTCTTGCACATAAATAGGAATTATTCCCATATGTATTTACTGGGCTTCTTGACAGTGTTATGGAATAGATTTGGTCAGTCAGATCATTCAGTGTGGTTCGGTGTATCATAGCTTTTCCCAGATCCATTGCAAAATGCATAGATGATTCTAGATGAAATATTTGAAGACAGTGGTGAATTTCTTCAAAGAACCTTACTCGATTGCTTCCAGCTGTCATCAGCGACCTCATCCTCACTGCGGCTTCTCTTTTCTGTCAGATAGGTATGAAAGATAAAACTGTGTCAAATGACAGAATGTGGTTTTTATTTCAGCTGTTGTTCAGATGAAACCTGGTTAACCATTTTGGTGCATTCATTGAACTTCACAATTGGTAATACCTACATAGGACAACAAAATGCCTGCATCACTGGAAGGATTGAGTGCTGTTTCAGGTCGCTCAGAAAAGTACTCCTTTGAAGAAGATATTTATGTAGGCAAGAATTTGGACACCTAGAAAAGCACTGCCCTTTCAAGTTTTGTTTTTGTCCTTTGGCTTTATGTTTTAAATTATAATAATGAGGGCCAAATCCTTCTGTCTTTAGCCACATACTTCAGCAGGTTTAGAGAGATGTAACAGAGCAGGATTTGTGCCATTTGCAATAAATTACTACTTCTTTTAAGCAGACTTCAAATAAATAAATTGGTAAAAAATACCCCAACCCACTTCCTCCCCACCTCAAAACACTCCTGGTGGTTATGCATTAGAGCATCCAGTAAACACAGTACATCCGTCACACCGACTGACGACACAAAGCAAACCCAAGAAATTTCTGTACATTTTTCTTCATCTGACCCTTAATGAGGCATTGTATATAGTTCCCTTCCTGTGCTCAGATCTGATAGCAACTTGGTTACCAAGGTGTTTCTTGAAGTAGGTTCAGCTATTCATGTCAAAGTAGTTTAAGAATTTGTCTTTGATTTATTGTTGGAAGCAGCAAGACTGTCGAACCTTAAGGCCTTTGCACATTGTGAGAACGCATCAGGCCTTGAAAGCAGACCCCACAATAAGTATGACTCATGAAATGCTATTCTTTTCTCAGTATGCAATAAAAAAATATTTTTAGCATCATGCAAACTATTAAGAAACTGTTTTTCTTTGAAGTTTAGGCATAACAAGGGAACAATAATTGGGATAAATTGTAGTATTTACAGTTTCTTTGAATTGGGGCCACACATCATATCTTGGCAAAATACATGGTTAAATGAAGCAGGGATCCAAAAATAATTCTGACATTCATAAGTTTGCTGAAGTCTAACGTCTGATTTTTTTTGGCTCAGAAGTGACCTGAGCACCAAAGTAGTTTTAAGAACATGAGTAGTGGAACAGCTTCCTTATCTTAGGGCTCTCACTCCCGTGCCTCACGCTTGATCATTACATTTATCCGTGAGTAAGTTCTACAGTTCTCAAAAAATGCTCTGTGTAGGATTTGTTAAGAGCTTTCAGCACAGACACATCTGTTCCCACTAAAGTTTGTGGCAAGAGATCTACAGCAGAGAGTTACGACAAGTTGTGCGCTGCATGGCTGTTACTGCTGTTATCAGTTGTGCTCTGAGAACTTCAATCACATGAGAAATAGCTCATCAGTTTTCATTTTGGCCCAGACTAAAGAGATAAAAAAAGTCTTCCCAAAGATGACATTTGAGGCACAATCAGTTGTAACAAAGTGTTCTAGAATGACACTAGGTTTATGATAGCTCTATATGACAGTTCTTTTTAGTAAAAAGTACCCTTTTTCTGAAGCTGATTACAAGGAAGACCAGGAAGCATCATCTTACTGAAAATGAGAGGAAATTGGTTGTTTCACATGTAGCAATCAGAGAAGAAATGTATGTACAGTTCCAAATAATATGGCACCTTGTAACTTGGGCTATAATATGCAGCCAAAAATTCATTAGTGTTTCAGGCCAAGCTCAAACCTTTACATTTTAAACCTGTTCTATTTAGGTTATAGTCTATTGCTCATGCCTGTATCTCAGTAGCATTTTCAGGTCTACTAATAGTTATTGAAAGACTCAGCTGAAACAAAATCCTCAATACACTCAAAAACATCCCAATCCTAGTAGGTGAATTGGAAGCAGAGACCATGAAATTAATGTAGGCAAGGATGAGAGACAGACACAACAGAACACAAGTGAAGAAGCCAGTACAACCTTCTTTAGCACTGCCTTCATCTCACAGGCTCTTGTAGACAGCCTAAGATGACAGAGGCCTGCAAGGGTAGTCCTGCTAAGAAAACAACACTAGTTCCACTCATGGTGCAAAAAGCAAGAGAATAGTATTCTTTTGCAGCTGTTCATCTTGCAACACAACTTAAAAAAATAAAATAAAAATAAAAAAAAAAAGCTGCAAAAGAATCTAGATGAAAGATGTTAAAATAGAGGAGTTATTTCATTTTTGTCCTTCCTGCCTTCCTGGCACAGTGTGAACCCATACAACATTCATAGACCCTGGCAGCAGGTTACCTTTCCCCTTATAAACAAAATATTGCTGTAAGATTTTGTCGTTCCTGTATTTTCTTTCAGAGCAACAATATAGGAATCAAATGCAATAAAAAGCTGTTGCTAAAATATACCCTGAAACATGACCTGGGCTGAAGGAACAACTGTCGCACTTTGCACACAATTCAGAAGGGCATTTGGGTTCCTGCTGTCACCAGAAATTGTATTTTAATCACCACAGAACATGATATGCCTGAGATAAGCATGCAAGAGCTGCACAACAGCCAGTATTTTTCCTCAGGTCATGTCAGGCAAAAAGTACCATAGTTTCTTTTCTCTCTATCTGATTTTATGCCAACATGTACTCGGGAAAGCTGTCGTCTGGCCTTTCTGTCCCTGTGATGCATTGCATCAATCTCCCAGTTCCCACAAGTTCATTTTTAAAGAGCTTCTGTTCATTTATGTCTGCTTTGTAAAAGATCTCTTGTGTTGTTTTTCTCCCCACCCCCTCCAAGATTAACAAACATTCTGCTAAGAAAAAGCTCTAGCATCAATCAGATTTCATAACTGATTAGACGGGAGATACTCTGGCTGTGTTTGCAATGGGCCTCTTTCAACTGTTTTTGCTTCTAAAATTAGCTTAGCTATTTCCTGAGAGAAGTCTCAGGATAGAAGCAGAGACACCCACAACACAGTACATTTGAGCTGTGTCAGAAAGCACGCTGAAAAGCTGATCAGACAGTCCAAGAAACACGAGAAACTACTCACTCCCCTGCTGTCAGCAGGGCCATGGAAGCCCCACACTGCAAAATCCAACCTGGAGATCTGTATTTGAGAGACTGTATGTCTGATGCAACAAGGGAAAGCCAGAAACTGATGTCAAAGACAAAGCTTCACTCATTAACTTCATCTCCTGTATAACCAGGGATGCATTATTTATGCCAGGACTCGTTCTCACTTGGTTTGCTGATGAGGAGCCAACACACCACCTCCACCAACAGCAAGACCTACACTACCTGGAGATGCCCTAGGGACAACCCCAGGCGCAATTCTGCAGCCACCTGAAAGGCAAAGGCAGCAATTCACAAAAGCTCTTCCTGTCCTCAAACATAAAAAGATGTGCTACACACTTTTTTTTCAGAAGTTGTCAAATTCAGCCAGTTTACTCAGTTCTATGAAATGCAGTAGGGTAAATTTTGGAGCAAGAGACAAAAGTTCTGATATCCACATTGTAGGTAATGTATCTATGTAATCAAGTTGTAACAGGATGGGTGGTATGCCTAATAGAAGTATATAGTTGCTTTAGTTAACATATAAAGAGAATATATTTATATACCTATAAAATTATAAATAGAAAAGATCCTCAGTAATCTAAGCCAGCACCCAGAAAAGAAAAAAATCAGACATGGCATAGGTTTCTAGGGGAATAATATTGCAAATCCTGAGCATCCCTTTGAAGTAGGATAACTTGGCAAAAATGTGGGTAACCACCTTCAGGGTTTTAGACAAGGCTTAGAATGAGAGGAAGAGTCACAAGGAGATCTCTTCCGGTTTTGTTTGTTCTTTCTGAAATTTTTATACTATAATTAGAAGATTAAGTTTTAACTTCTGGTTTGTTTTTTGGTGGGTTTTTTAAAGTTTAAAACTATTAATAGAAAAAGAGAAGGGAGGATCTCTGCAATGCTGTCATTATGTCTATGCTTCTGAGGTTCAATTTACGCAAATTAGCATTGACTTGAAAGCACAAGTAACAGTCAAAATTGGTAAAAAAAAAAAAGTCACTAACACCTGCATATACATGTGGAAATACACAATAATCACATTCATGCTAGAACTGCTTCTGCTCTCTGCCTGAATTTATTAACTTGAAATGGCAGGGGAGGAAATAAAAACCAATAACATACACTAAAGTATTTTGCCTTCAGGAGACTCATTAGATTTTATTTCTGCAATTACAAAAATATATGGTAAATAATAATGCTGCAAACAGATTTTACACCACTGATTGCAGAAGCAATAAGGCAGCTAGTGCCATCTCAGATTTTTGCACCCTCTATTGTTACCTTTTTTTTCTTGTTTTATTCTATAGCTTTCTTTACCATAACTATTATAGCGTAACTGGAACCTTTCAGAGGCTCCACCACACCATGAGCTAGAGTCTAAGGACTCCTTCTGTATGTACCTATTCAAATTAATCTTTAAAAAGCATTTTTTTCCACAATCTTCAGAAAGGGGTTAAGCAATCCTTCCAAATCAAAATGCTGTCTATGTTCATGAATCTGATCAAATTTTTCTGCTGAAATAAAATAAAAATAAATCAGAATTTCTCATAACAGCTATTTGACAGATGCATTAAGCATTAAGTGAGCATGAACCTCCATTTCAGCAATGAAAGCTGTAATTCAGACTCTCACAGCTAAACCGTTTCCTATTAGTCAATAGCTCTAGGGTACATGTTAGTGTGAAGTCCATGAATAGCATTTCAAATCTTTGTAGCTCTCCGTCTCCACAGCCAAACTTTACAAAAGAAATATTATTTCACACAGGGAACTCTAACCAAATACTCTGTGCACTATGCATACCAATACAAATAGGATATCTCACTTGAAACGTCACTAAAATATGTTATTGTCTCCAAAAGAGCTATGAAAAAGTGAAAAGTTCTTCATGTTTGTTGGTCATACATATGCCCAAAAGCAGGATGGATGTGGAGAAACTTAATCCAGTAACTGACAAGCGAGAATGTATTTCTGCAACAGTAGATCTCTTACCTTGCTAGGAGACTACAGGCAGGCCTGTTTTTTCCTTTTTTTCTTTTAAATTCACAACCAGGATTATTTTCAAAATAAAAAACTGCAAACATACTGAAAAAATTGCATTACAGAAAAGCAAAAAACCCAGAAAGTCATTAGTTGCAAGTCTTAAGGCATATTTGGATGTTGCTACAGATTTTTTTCAGTCCTGCTAAGCATTTAGAGTGTGTTTTAGCTATAGGCATGACTGCTCTCTTTAAAAATTAGTGACTGCCAAGTACTTGAAGGAAGCTAAAGATGCAAACAAAATCAATCATAAGAGAACTGACGCAACTGAACATAAACGCAAACTTCCTTATTTTATGAATTTCCAAAATATAGTATAATGGTGATTTCCATCTAATTGAGTTAATATTAACTCCCAGGAGTTTGTGATAATTTAATATATACTCTTGGTCAGTTAAGATAAGACTTAAGACTTCTCTACACCAGGAGCATTGCCAGTGAGTCGCTTATTATGATTTGCTTGAACTGTATTAAAAAACCTAATTTTTGTTTGCATGCTGAAAGCCAAATCATGTTAGACTCTGTAAATTATAAACCAATTATAAACATTTTTCAGCCTCATCTAGCCTACTTGGACCTCCCACTAAAGGAGTCAGTGCAGAATAGGCGAATCCAACATGCTACAGCAGTGCTTTATAGCGACTGGGTATGAAAATATCAAGACAAAAAGCCAGCAGAGACTGAGCAGTAATTAAGCGTAGCCCCTGCATTACACTCATCCTGTCATTTGTTGACATGCTGTGCACATTGATTCTCCTCACTGCTGCTAATATAGAGATACAGTTCCAAAAGTAACCTATCATGGAAAATACACGTTGCCAAGGAAGATAAACTAAGTGGCTGAGTGCAATGATTTTCACGGGAACCCTTGGCATTCAACTCCATCAAAGAATCTGAGTATTTAAGTCTGTATCTTTTAGTCAGATGATCTCTAAACTCCAGCAAAGTGCTGTTCCCACTACGACACTGAGGAGAAACTTAGCGTCCAAAACAGCCAGGAAGATGGAGACTCCTACAAGTGGTGTAGAACAACCACCCTATGTAATGCCATTGTAAATACTTCCACTCCCTCTTCTGCCAGCACAGAACACTAAGCTCAGGAGAGCATGAGGTTGAGGTTCCTTTCCTGAGGAAGAAAGCGGAAATTCTCCTTTTCTCACAGTGAGGCCACTGTCTATAGCATAACTGGAGAGGCAGCTGTACCTCAATCTAGATAAAGTCAGGAAAAAAGAATGCAATAAAAACCCAGAAACACTGTCCTCTCTGGTACGTAGCAAAGAACTTTCTACATCAGTCTCTGTTGGCTACTTTTCCACATTTTTTACTCCAGTTAACCATAATAAATTACAGTAATTCTGTAGCCAACTTAGGCTATGTAAATACAGCCTGAAAACAAGAACAAACAGCTAGAGAGGATCTCATGCTATCAGCTCTGTTTTCTCAGAGTTTAGGACAAAATAGTCATTGAGAACAGGGTATTCTAAAGGCACCTGTAAACCAGAACTGGCTCCGCTGCACAAGTATATCCAGACTTGGTGCTCCCCCTGTCTGGCTTAGGCAGAAAGGAGAATCAACTCTGCAGCAAGCTCATCCTCCCAAGTTCCTGAAATGTGCTATCTTTGCAAAATAAAATACCCACCTGACTATTTCCTTCCTGATCATTGTCATAAGCCTTTCTGGATATGCCAGGACATCAGTAAGCCTGTGATGATATCTAAAAGATAAAAAGAATTAGTCAGTAAAACTAGCTGGCATTTATCAACATTCATTGTAGCTCCCAAAGAAAGGCATGCCCAACCTTGACTTGATATTACACACTCAGTCCTTGAGATACCATAAGGGTTGGACTATTTGGTAAATCCTGAAGTAGCTTTAACAGCACACCAAATAAAAATACAAACCTATTTAATATTTATGCTTCATTAATTCTGTGTGTACTAACAATGTATGTGATACATCACACACTTAAAGGTAAAAATATGCCTTAATACTCTTCCAAAGTCCATTGAGAAAATTAGACAAAGAGATCAAACTATCACTGAAAAAAATTACGTCTGTCTTGAAATTTTGTAATTTTGAAGTAGCCTTTTATTTAACTTTCTGCTTTTCTTTAATGTCCTTCTATCATGAACTTGTGAAATTGATACATTTTGCTTGACTTGCAAAAGAAAAAAGGTCAGGAAAGGAATGAAAAGAATAACAAAGAATAAAGATAAGTTTAGGTAATAATGAAGAACAGGAAGAGTACATAGAAGATTTTTTACTTTAATTGTTGAATACATGGTTTAGCAGGAAGAAATGGTGATCTCAAACACCAAGTGTTTACCAAGTTTGTAAATACACGAGAACAGTAAAGTATAAACCCTCTTATAAATAAAGGACTAAGAATAATATGGAATAAAGCCCAATCTAAATTAAACATCTCATTTTTATATCATCATTCAGAGCTGTTCTGAACTTAGCTTTACTTACAGTGTGAAAGAAAACATTGGAATTACTTCTTATCTGCTGCAGCTAGACACTAAGATCATATATTTGAAAACTATTTAGAAATAATTCAAGTATTTCAAGTATTTCAATACTCAAAGACAGTGAATAAATTATATAGCAGGTGTGAGTCTTCCTGCATGTCTACATGAATTATTTATGTAAGAAATCCTACTTTATTAGGTCTCTTCATATGCACATAAACATTTGCAGAACGGACTACCAGTCAAATGCTGGGAAGAAAAAAAATCTTACGCTAAAAAGTTTCAAATATGTTGTGACAACATCTAAAAGAGTCATGACACTCTTAAACTCCACTGCTGATCATTACATCATCACAAGAAAGAGAAGGATAATTAAAAACTTCCTTATGTTGTATATGAGTCTTAAGTGCAAAACTAGTTGAAATATGTAAACCATAACCAATTAGCATGATTTGTCTTTCAAAGAACATTAGTCCACATCTGTTTTTCTCATCAACAGAATGGCTGATATATTGTATCTTTTACTAAATATCTTTATTTGCGGGAGCAGAAAGGATGGAGAAACCAAGCTTTTATGCCAGAACAAAGACCTGGACTTTGGTTTCATCACAGTGAAAACTACTATCTTTAGAGCTATCCTCTTTGTGATTCTACCTCTCTACTTTGCACTCGTGAGACCTCATCTGGAGTACTGTGTCCAGCTCTGAAGTCCTCAACACAGAAAGTGCATGGAACTGTTGGAACAGGTCCAGCCGAGTCATGAAGGTGGTCAGAGGGCTGGAGCACCTCTGCTATGAAAACAGGCTGAGAGAGCTGGGGTTGTTCAGCCTGGAGAAGAGAAGGCTCTGGGGAGACCTTATAGCAGCCTTCCAGTATCTGAAGGGAACCTACAGGAGAGCTGGAGAGGGACTGCTAGTCAGGAAGTGTAGTGACAGGACAAGGGGTAACAGCTTTAAATTGGAAGAGGGGAGATTTAGATTAGATACCAGAAAGAAAATCTTTATTGTGAGGGTGGTGAGGCAATGGAACTGGTTGCCCAGAGAAGTTGTGGATGCCCCATCCCTGGAAGTGTTCAAGGCCAGGCTGGATGGGGCTTTGAGCAACCTGTTCTAGTGGGAGGTGTCCCTGCCCATGGCAGTGGGGTGGGAACTTGGTGATCTTTAAGGTCCCTTCCCACCCTAACCATTCTATGATTCTATGATATAGCAAGGTTTTATACTTACCAAGACATGAAGACTATAGATTCAGGCTATCTAAAATAGGACCTGAAGCATAACAATGTACCATGCACCCACTGTATCTGCTGTGAGTGCGGTCATTAAGAATTTACAGTACTTGAGAACTCTAAACTCGATTTCCTGCACATTATGTTTGTGTATGCCATAAACCATGCAGTAGTCACTGAATTTAGCTCTGCAGTGAAAAAGAAGCTACCATCAACAGAAAGCATACATGAATGATCAGAGAGGATGCTTTGCACCCCCTTGTATATTCCCAGCTGCCACCTACAGTAACGTACGGATACAGACAGAAGACAAATCTTGATAACTCTGTACTGCATAGCAGAAAAGAAGCTATCTAGACCCGTTCAATGAAAAATAATAATTCCTGAGAGATTAGAGTTAATGAAAATTGGTGTGAGAGCTGCAAGAACAATGAACAACTCTTATTTCCTCACAACACAAAGAAACACGGTTCTCTTCACTTCTCCTGCGCCTGCATCCAAACAAACCACATTTTGAAGTGTTTCCCCCACCTTCATTACAGACTTTCCAAATCCCAGATTTCTGAGAACAAAAGTCTCAGGACATTTTCTTTGATGGCATTATTTAGCTTGCTTATCTCTTGTATATCTAGTTGCACTCATTTGTTTTGGAGGGAACTATGGCAGAAAGTATGATGCAATTAGCCCGATGCAAATACTGCATGAGCTCCATCTACCATGAAAAGCAAGTAGATCTAGCATTATATAAAGTCTTGTCTTTCCTCATTATTTCTCTTTAAGTCAAGTCCCTTCCACTTCTGCACAGTTGTCTGTGTGGTAGAAAAGGCCACTTTTCTTGTTTTTCCAGTCTGAGTACTCTTTCTTGGTACTGAGCTCCATTTTTCAGCTCTTTGTTTTCAGTTTTCTGTAAACCCTCCAAGTTTCAATTCCAGCGTCATGTTGTATACAAGCATTGCTAACTTTTCCTCGAGACAGGAGAGCCTCCAATTTCCATGGGGCACTCAGCCCTTGCAATTACACCTGACTTCCTCTAGAGTGGTCACAACTTTTACCATTTTTGGTATCCTGAGTCTATGTCAAGTTCTAGGCACACTTAGTCAGACTTATTGTTAAGTAATCCAGACAATACTGTTAATAGGTTTTTGGTGGCTTCAAACTGTTAGCAGATGGCACAGCGTGTAGCTTTGAGTGAGTCATGAAATGCAGAAAGGATAACAATCTACTGGAAATGCCTCATCCCACTTCAAAGCACTGAACCAAAATTCCAGCTGCATAGGATTTGGACACCGCTGCATCATTTCCAGGGAAAACAACACATTTCTTTCCCGCCCGCCCCCCCTTTCATTTCCCTCACAAAAACACCGGTAGGGGCCAGGTCTCCAAAGCCAGCAATAGATTACCAGTGTCCTATATTGAATAAATAAAAAAAGTATTTCTGAAATTGTCAACCAAAGTTTATCTCCTGGCTTTCTATTTTGTATTTCTATTTTACTATAAAATTACATGTTTATAAAATATTTTACAAACCACAGAAACATCATCGGCAGTTTAAATCTCAATTAGTAACTGATAAAGTAAGAAAGAAAATCATGACATTAAAAGGGGTTTGAGCTGGTAAAAGCAGATACACAAAGAAGGGACATCTCCGTAGCATATTACTAAGATGAAATTATTGGAAACTTGACTTGAATGTTCTGTCATCGGGACAGTTCCACCATAAAAGTTACCGAAGACTGCTTTCATATTAAAGTCTCACTGAAGCTTGGGACAGCTAGCTAGGAAGACAACAGAAAAAGCACAACCTGCAATCAAGTGCGAGCACTGCACCGTCTCTCTAGAGTTACTGAACCTGATTGAGTTAAGCATGAGAAGTATGGCACCAGCTGAAGGAAGGAAAAAATAATTGAATTCTAGCTCCAGAGAGATAGAATGACTGTGATTGCTATGAAAAACAGCTAACATAGAAGTGGGAATGAAAACATTAAGCTAAGAATCAGAGGCCAGTGCTGTCAGAAAGCAATGCTAATATAATTATACAAGTAAACCCCACAAATACCCAAGGAGTCTTTGAGACCTTATCTTATAAGCACAGATTTGGTTTTATTTTTTTAAATTTGATTTAAAAACCACCAAGTCCTGGACATAGCTGTGATTTTGAAGGAACTCAGTATGTTTTTGTTTGATCCAGTTCAATTCAGGAGGCTGTTGTGCACTGTACAGAGCAATACACAGTTAGGGAGCAGCACGGGCAGACTGCTCTGCCTGGGAGGGTGAGCTGGGAGCTGGGATACCAGGGAAGCAGGCAGGGCAGTGCCCTCACCAACAGCAGTGCAGGCCCAACATACCTGGCTAAACCAAGCAGAGCAAGTCCAGTGATGGGAGCCAGCTCAGGCACAGTCCAGGTTTTCAAAGACAATACGAGGAAGGTCCAAGGTCAAGCCAAGAAGCTGAACTAGCAGGTGATAGTCAGGGTCAGATCTGCAGACAGTAAGCAGGATCAGGCACAAGCAGCAGTCACCAGGGAAGTCCATGGCAATAAGCCAGGTCTGAAAAGCACAAAGTCAATTCTGTGGGTCAGGGCCAGGGTCTCGATTAACAGGGTACACAGCCAGACATGGCTGCAATGCAGGGGCATTAAGTGTAGTGATGGGAGAGAGAAGGGGTTCTGGCACTTGGGGTTTTGGCAATATGGTTTTTTCAAGCCAAAGCAGCCAGAGGATTTATTCTGGATCATGCATTAAGTACAAGAGATTCAGGAATCTTCAAGACTTCAAGCCTACCATTAACGCAGAAATACAGGACAGGATGGGAAGAAAGGGGGGAATGTTTCCTCTAGGCATGGAACACAGACACAGTATTGTCCTCACGTCATTGGTCATATTATTCTCTGTTTGTGGTTCACTACATACACCTAAATTAATACAAGTGAAATGCATTAATTTATGTAGTGAAATGATTTCAAAGGGAAAATATGTCCTTCTTCAGTAAAAGCATAAAGACTAAAATTCTACACTCAAACTTTGTTCCTTTGACATTTTTCTTCTCAGTTATAAAATTAAATTTTCAAATAACTTTGGTTATAAAGTTTGCATGTGCAAACACATTTCTTATCCAGAATGCTTCCTATAATCATAAAACTTTTGGAGAGGAAAAAGGAAGATTTTGTCCCACTACAGGTAAATTGAACTTCAGTTGCACTCATTACATTTTTCTTTTCAACTACTCTCAATTCCTCTTCAGCACTTTTCCTTGCTTTAATTGATCGAAATTGTGGATGACATCTCCAGTATGTGAAGCACTAAACATTCATTCTGACCAGGAATTTAAAATTAAATTCTTATGGGAACTTTCATGAACAACTGGAATACCTTCTTCAGTTAAGCAACTACTGAACAGATTCCCCAGACAGAACCAAATCTCCTGGTTATTTTTATTGGACATCTCTATGCTTTTTGCAATGAAAGGAAGATTGTTTTATGTTTAATTGATGATTTATTATGAGTCACAAGAAGTGAATCAGCTTTAGTGGAAAATACATCATACTACAGCATTATCTCTTGCTACTTCCTCAGGCTAAATTTCATGCTGCTTATGGAATTCACTGATGTGTTTGTTGTTGCGTCTGACTCTCGCATGTTTCAAACATACTAAGAGGTTTAGATTCTTCACTAACATCGTGAACCAAACAGAAACAATTGCAGCAAATGCCAACAGAATTAACTTCCTCAAATAAAATGCAAGTTATGCACGTAACAGCATACTTCAGATAGGGAACTGTTTGATGTTTAACTGAGGAATGAATTTTTAAGATCCAAAGCTAAAAGCAAGGGTCAACACTCCCCAGCCTCAAACCCATGTTTTAAGACACTCAACATTGTGGAAAAATGCCAAATAAAGTACTATGAAGAAGTTGTTTGTATTGAAAAGCTAGTCAAAGTGACAGCATAGTGGAACGTGAATAGGTCTAACTTCATTCAAAAGACACACATTCAGGATTCCTGTACCGAAAAATGGCTATCGCAGGGATTAGCATCTGTAAATCTTATTACAGATCAGTCAAATTTATTGCATGCATCTTCTGGTTATTAGGAACAAAAAGGTAATCTAAACCAAATATTTACCTCAATAATATTTCAGGAAATTCAGACACATGATCTCATATAAATGCATATGCACATGTGAAAAGCCTACATGATCATTTCAACATGCCACATATGGAATTGAAGGGTCTCCCTAGCAACTTTAAAGAGCAGCAAGCCTCCTTCACCCTCAAACACCCAACATCCAAAGACTTCACTTGCAACTTTACATTTAGATTGCCATGTAATTACTAATCATCTGATCACTGAAGGAAGTACCATTCATTCAACTTTTTTCCCTCCTGGGAAAAGAAAAGAAAAGGAAAAGAAACAAAAAATGATTTCTGTTTCTATTCTTTCTTAGGCTCAGTATTATTCCAAACTTCATTTTTCCACCTTATTCTAGATCTCCCTCACTTCCCCTTTTCCAGAAACAAGAAATCCAGTACAACTTTTTGATATTTCTTCTTCTTTTTTTTCCCCAAGGCAACCTTTGAGGTAAAGGCAGTGAGACCCATTTCTCAAGATTGTTTGGACAGAATATCAAGTTATAAAGTTGGAGATTGTGGGATCTAGCAAGACTAGTCCACAGCAAGACTACTCCAGCACTTCCAAGTATGTGCTGGAAATCTGCCATACCGGCATTTGGTGTACCAGCTCTTTCCACAGAGGGGAGGTAGTTTCATTAAGAATTATTTAACTTTCCAGAAACAGGAATTTCTCTGTTGTCATACGAGGGCATCTAAGTTCCTGTACTCATCCCTGCATGCGCACATTCTCATTTATTTTTTCTTAGATCCAATAAGCAATTTCATGCTTCGAGGTATGACTGTTGAACTTCAAAAAGCCTTAATTACTGAACAGAATCCAAATTGTCTTAAAGGGGAGCAAAGTCAGTCGAATCACAGAATCATCAAATCATATAATGGTAGAGGAGCCAACAAGTACTACAAGTCCTGTAGCACTTGTAAAATAATGAGTTCTATACAAAGTATGTATTATAAGGGCACAGTTTCAAGATCTTAACAATAAAACCTCGACCTTTCAAGGTGTGCTGGTAGTGGGAGAGATCTTTTTAGAGTGTAATTTTCAAGCATCTTACAACAGCCTTAGGTCAGCTGAAGACTAGCGCTACTGAGGACTAACTCCTAGTCAGTAAGGCCACAATGGCAAAACCTGTCTTCCTTATGACTTGTGAATACACAGAGAAGAACCTGGACAAGTGAGGTCAGTGCATTCAGTTGTTTGGTTTGTTTGCTTTTATAGGCTCACTAAAGTTGTCCTTTCCCCCAGTGTTTTTTCCACAGCCCATGTAATATGTTACAGAGACATATAAATGAATTCTGGATAATGAGTCTCAAGTACCTGGGACTGCATAATCCTACCGTCCTTATCTCTCCATTTCTCAGCATAGTGTGAAAACTTCCCTAAGACAAGCTCTCTCTTTATCATGTCAGGCAGGCAAGAAGAAGTTTTCCCACTATTACGTAGACAATGTTAAGTAATAGTCTCTACCAGTTCCTGTTGAGTGGGACAGTAATGTCTGTTTCACTTCCATGTACCGATATTTAACTCTAATGTTTTTTTTTTGCCTTCATGTAATCAAGCAGGTAAGGCAGTGGGACAGATAAAGAACATCCCTCACTCGCCTTTTACTTGTTACCGTAGTTGGAAATAAGTTTACACGAGGAAAAAAAAGTCAAAGGGAAAACTGACACATCACCCGGCGCTGGTAACTTTTGACAGGACACATATTCTCTGAACTGAGAAAACTGCTTTGGAGGAAGACAGGAGTCACTGGAAAGATACTGCTTCTTCCCACACTGCAGCTCCAAGCTAAAAGATAAGACATATAAGCATAAATGCTTTTGTCATCCCCAGGGCTATCGTAACAACCTACATTTCTTCCCTCCATCACTAGAGCATTTCCAGGATTAAAGTCACAGCCCGTTTTGGTTGTTGCACTTTCAGACATGTACAGTTCCTAAGAACACATACTGGATGATGCTTCATCACTTTAGACAGCAAACCCCTGCTCTCATATTAAGTGAGTGGGGACGCGGAGCTGGAGGTCAAGGTGACATTTAAAAGATAGAACAGAAGAAAAATAAGTTTAAGTGGCTGAAGAAGCTTCACTTTTAAACCTCTTCTTTTCCCCCTTAAAACCAAACTGCATTTTCAAGAGTAATCTAGGAATCTGTAGGCATGTTTAGATCACCTCTTAGTACTACCAGATTTAGACAGTAAATATTGAGCCCAAGACTTCCTGAGATGCTCTGTAGACTTCTAAGTGATTGGGTAATGACCACAGCATTACTGGAAAAATAAAAAGTGGAGTAAAAAGACGTGCTACAAAAAAAAAAACCAAAACCAAAAAAAACCCAAACCACCAAACCCTGTAATACTCTCTTCCACTCTTGGAAAACAATTTTTCTATTGAGAAACAAAATTCAAAAGCCATGATACTTCTTTATTTTTTTGAAACACACCACCACATGGTAACTGCAAGGAGCCAAGTCACATGTGTCTGGACTATTCAGAAGGCTACTTTAAATACTATCAGCAGAATTATGCACGCATTTTATTTCCTCAGGACTTACTCTTTGCTTTTCCATGAACTTTAAAAGCACAATAGCTTAATAATATTTGAATGGACTTGACAAGGTACGTTGAACCATAAGCTGGCCTTACATAGTACCATATCATCTATTAAGGACAAGGAAATCTGACTTGTTACTAGGAAAATAATTTTTCAGCATCTGCTGGGAAGAAATAGTAATTCACACACACACTTGTGGAAAGTATTGCAAATAAGAGGAGCTACTGGATGTTCAAGCCAGGAAGTATTTTTATGAGAAATATCTTAGTTATTTCATGTTTTCTTGTTTAAATTGGGATACAGCAATTATCTTTGTACCAGCCATCAATAACATTAGCAGAAATTAATAAAAATGTTTGCTTAAAAGCACACTTTATTTTTCTTTCACTGAACTATAAATATCAGATACTGATAAAGTTGCAGATGATTGTTCAGTTATTGTCAGACGTAACCCTAGCAATTACCAATGTGTATAGTTAAAAAAAGAAGTCAATTATTAACATAATCTCCAATTGATGTAACTAAAGCATGAACAAACTGTACAAAATATGGAAAATAATTCCTTATCATGGCAAAACATTTAACTAGACTTGCAAAGTGCCCTAAATATACTAAACTCTATTAGCTCTTTTTAATAAAGAGAGGTGAGATTATCCAGACCAGACAAAAAGGCTCCATGCCTAAACTGTTTTTTGCGACATTTGAGGCTATTACATGTAACAGAAAAATCTATCTCAATTTCACTTAAGCTTGTCACTCTGGGGGAACAACTCTGCATTATCACCACTTTTGCTAAATAAGAGATTTCTAGAACACAAAAGATTGAGAATCTTTGCAAAACTTATTACGAGTTATATCACTTTTTTTGATCTTAATACGTTAAATGAAAGAAAACCCCCCCAAACCCTCTGCATACAGATGATTGACTTAAATATCCCTATCAGGTGTTCACAAAAAAAAAAAAAAAGATAGATAACTATAACATATAAGCATAACTTATTTTCTCCACAGCTGTTTCTCTAAGAATGCATTTCAATTTAAAGTTTATTTATTTCACAAAAATACTCGAGCATCTCAGAGAAAAGTCTGTATTTTGTAATCCCACTTAGTTCCCACCTCAGAAATACATAAACTTTAAGAGCAAGAAGTTTCACTAGCAGGGCACAAAGTGATCAAACTCATACACATCTTTAACAATCTAATTTTGACTGACTTTTGTGTGCTTGGGTTTTGTTTTTTTTTAAACATAAATAACTTCTCTTTTGCTCCTCCTATTATCTGTAACATTATCTGTAATACTTCCACTATTAATAAAACTTCTGTTGCTATAATTATTCAAACTTCTCTGAGGGCTGTGTAAGGATTTACAATAGATACAGCTTCTTAGAATGCCAAACCATATTAAAATGCTTTTGCGGGAATACCAGTATTCTTTCACAAAGGTATGTAGTGAATGCAGGCCATAAACTTGACACTTCTTCACTCCCCTTTCCTATTACGCTTCTGAGGTTGAAAACAAATGAAGAAGTTGATCAAGGTTCTAACAAGTACTCTGTCAGGCACATTTATTTTACTCTAGGGCTAACTGCATTGTTAGTTTGATGTGGCTTAGTCATCCTACTTACACCCACTAGTTTTGAAGGGGCTTCCTCATGTACAAGATTCAAAAAACCAGCCTGACAGTATGTGCTTCAACATCAACTCCAATTCCATAGATACAGATCTCCTTGCCTTCAAGCTGCTCAGACTGATTAAACAGAGCACCATTTTCATTGACTGGTGGAATGAAGAGTTTCAGTTTTCTCCGGACAGGACTGGAAAAGTACTTCCAGCTCTGAAGATGGCTGCAACTTTCTGTGTTTGGTGTTCATCAGAAGCTGGAATCATTGAATGTTCCAGGCCGGAAAAGACCTCTAGGGTCATCTAGTCTGACCTCCCCGCAGTCATGCTGCCTTACAAATCCAGTAAGACAGGATGCTACTGCTGCCATATTAAAACATTAACTTACAAAGAGGTTGATCAGCCACTTACTTACCAGCAGAAATAGACACCAATGCCCGAATTTGAGATGAAACACGAAAGGTTCCACAAAAGGCTTTGGAAATGCTGAGAACGTACAATTGCTTCCCTTCAAACCCAGCAGTAAGCCAGCTTTTAAAGGAGGTACAGGAGAATCAACTGAAAAGACTTCAGCCACCACAGGACCAGTTTGAGGGATGTGTAAGAATTAATTCACTTCTTTATATTCATCAGGTCTAATCACAGAGAAAACATAAGAGTTTACATGGAACTGTGATTTTCTTATAGGATGTTGTGATAAAGGATATAAAGAGCTCAGCCCACACCAGAAGATCTGTCCTGGTTTGAGGTAAAACAAACCAATTTTCTGTTCAGTAGTTTTACTTTTTTAGCTGGGCCTCTTCTAACTAACTAAAGTCTGAAATTAACAGCACATTGTTCAGAGAGTGTTTCGTCTCACAGTGATAAGACCTGATTATCCCAAGGGATGGTCTGCAGAGAGGCCCTTGCTTATANTTTTTTTTCCTTTTTATTATTATATTATTATTATTTATATTTCATTAAAGTAGTTTAGTTTTTATCTAAACCCCTGAATCTCTTAATCCTTTCCTCTCCTCTCTTTTCCTTAGGGAGGGGGAGGAAGGGTCATCATCTGTCCCATTGGTCAAAACCACAACAAGATCACACCTAAAGTCTGACAAACATGAGGTATGCTAACACATGCCATGTCTTGGACAGGTAAATATTGCTGTTCACCACGCTGGTAAGTACTCTTTCACTGGCTAGAGAGGCAAGACTTTTGTTTTCTGGCGAGCAATAGGTGATTTGGCATTTTGAAATTTTTGTGGTAATTCTATGACTTGGTCAGGGAACAAGAGGGAACGTCTCAAACCTCACAACCAGTGCTGCTGAGAAGTGCTTCTTCTCAGCCAGTCATCTAGAAACCTGCAGTTTCTCTAGACATGCTACACAAACTACAGCAAATGCTTTAAAGCTCAGCTTCGCAACCTAATGTGATTTTTCATGTATATTTTCATAATTTTTCATTAATATTTTCCTTAGCTCATAACACACTTTTACAATTTTCCTTAATAATGACAAACACAATTGTGTTTAAAGATTTAATTACTGGCTGCAGGTAAAAACACTGACTTGAACTTGCCTTCACATGGTCAGTTGTGCGAAACCTGCTCACAGGACAAGAACATTTCAAATAGCTCCTTCACTTGCTGATAATCACCTGGTTTATGCAGTGCTACAAAGCCAACAGAAGATATTAAGAGAAAAATACTTTTACAAACCTTAGGGATAAAAACCTGCTTGTCTTAGTCCCATATGGTTGAGGTAAATTCGAAGGAAAGGATGACTAGACTGTGTGCATTTTTCCACTTCTAGTTTCCATTTTTGTATCTTCCTAATCTCACTGCCCAAAGCTCAGCTCTTTGGAATATATGCCGTTAGTGCAACTAAATTAAAAACTTTTGATGTTATCTGTTGTGTATTAACTTTTAAGAGTATACCAAGGCTGCAGATTTAACTAAGTCACTGGGACCAAAGGTCTTGCAAAGATAAGAACTTCTAGCACTTGAATCCTGGAAGCTCAAGGATAAATCCATCACTAACTAATCAATGACCTTGCAATGTAGCGGGTAACACACATCACACATGGCCTAAGTTGTGGGAGGGGAAAGGGTAACTTCCTGCAGGAACAGTTTTGAGGAAGCCTAGGGAGAGGATTTACAAACGCTGTCTTAAAATGTTGCTTAAAACCATGAATTTTAAATACCATTAAAGATTCCTTGAAAGCTAAAAATCAATTTCAGAAAATGCTACAGAAAAGGCATTCAAAACAATTTTGTACAAATAAGTGAATACAATATAATGCACTTTCCATCTCCAAATGATTTTTTTTTTCCTACAGTTATCTCTTTGTGTGTCGGGGTAAGGGGAGAGATCATTTCCCTCTGTCTTTTCATGGATAAATAAATATTTCTCTATCATAACAGTCAACTTAAATCAGTTTTCCCTTTCATCTTAGGGATGAGAATCATTAAGCATTCACTTTGTGGACCTGTTTTTATTATGTTCGATAATAAAATATATTATTTTATATATATATATATATGTATATAGGTACAATATATTATTGTACCAAAGCAGCCATAGACTTCATATCCTCCATTTTCTACCTCTGTGTATCATAAACAAGTCTGCTATTTGATCCGGCATTTAAGAAACTGATATGCACACGTACAAATAGCACAACCGTTTTCTCTGCAATACCCATTTAATAAAAGCCATGTCATGAACTTTGAAGAAAACCCAGATGAGCTCATTTGCACCCCTAAATGAAGAATTATTCCATAGAAGTTTTAGATGTTACAATTCAAATGGAAGAAATGGCAGTAGCAGGTCATTTTCATGACCAGATGTAAGCGAGCATAAACACCTATTTAAAGATACAACACCCTGGCCTTGTATACGTCTCCCAACTTCTATTATTCAAAATCTCCACCTCCTTTCACAGAGCAGAAGAGACTGCGTCACCAGTACCACAACCATCTGGATCCAATCCTTCCTCTAATACTTTGCTTGGGGGCAACAAACTCTTCTGGTGCAAGTTCATTCTGACTTTTCTGTGACCAAAATAAATTTTATTTGCGGTAATACATTGGGGGGAAAAAAAACCCCAAACTTGTCTCTGAAGCAAACAATGAGTCTAGTGGTGTCTCACTTCTGCCTTCTCACCCTCTTAGCCAAACCCACAGACCGCCGCATTTTCATGTGTCTTTGGGCAGCTATTCGCTCCTAAATCAAACCACAGTTGAACATGCAAGCCTGTACACCAAATTTGAATCTGCATACCAAAATCTGTGTTTTAAAATAATTCATGTACAAAATAGACATAATATTACCCAGTGAAGGAAGAAATCAGGCTACAGCAGGATTCTTGTATCTTTACGCACTTTAAGACTGGCAGCCAGAGACCAACACTGAGAGCGAGATCCCACTGAAGTTTTACAACGGGGTTTTATGCTGAACTTCAGCAAACGGGAGACGCACTGACCTCTTCTGGGAAGCGGGAAACAGCAGCCACATGGCAGGATTCTTCATAGAAACGGAACCGATTGCTCTCACTACGCCCAAATTTCGATTCTGGCAGCTATGCCACACCATATGTTTGTACCAGCAGACAACAGCAGCCCTTTAAATAAATCCAAACACAAAGCTTTCACCATTTTTTTCCCCACTCACATTTGACTAACAAATTTTGCTAAAATTTTATCTTTGCATCCATCCTTTTTTTTATTTCTCAGATCCAGAAAGTTTGCTTGTAATAGAGGTTATTCTCATTTCTAAAAAAATTACTATTAAAATTTGTTGACAGTTGTAAAAATAATTTGCTGCTTTAGCAAAATTCCTTCTCTTGGGCAGGCCCAAGCATGCAACTAAAAGGAGAACAGAAAGACTTCAGTAGAACTTACGTTAACAACTATTAGGGACAATATTCCCCAAGAACATCGGGGTGCAGCAGGAATCATCAGGCTACCAGTTACAAGGACAGACAAATCTCATATCCCAGAACACAAGCTCCTCCCAACTATAGCATCCCTTCTTTCTAAACCAAATTATAAACTTCTAGACTCAAAGTGAGAAGGCTGATGAGCTCCCATAGATACCCTAATCATCTTAGCCAGTAAGAAAATACCACAGAAGAAAGTTTGCCAAAATAAAAATGGGAATATTTATTATCTTCTCTACTAAAGCAGCGCTGATCTTTTGAGATTATACATTGGTCTTTGCACATCTTTCTACAGCTAAATTCATACTTTTCAATTTTGTAGAAAAATTAGACACATACTTCATAAAAACAAAGATACCGGGCATGTCACTGCACAATTGGACAGCATTGTAATTGTTAGTAGGGATGAGCAAAGGAAGCTCGTGCTTATACTGAAACTCTGGCATTTGTATCATTATCATATATTCAAGTGGGACAAAATGGATATATTTGCCTTGCACATTTTTAGGTTCACTTCCCAAGCTTTCAGAAATCAGATAGACTGTTAAATACTGAATTTGACCAGGAGAACCTAAACATTACTCAGCAGTACTACATGCACAAGATGCAGATGAAGGAAGAAAATTAGACCCGTGCATATGGTACAAGACAAACTGTTACAATTGTCAAACGTGCACTGGACAAAATTGAAAGTTTATGAAAAGTTTTATTTGTCGTCATGAAAATAGTTTCAGAAGCACATAATTGTATGTATTTTGCAAAGTCATCTTCACTTGGCCTCCTGAACTTTCTTGGCATTCTGTTTTTCTTTCGCCTAGAAAACAAAGGGAGGTGATGTTAAGCTCTGATAAGACAAAGATCTTGGAGCTCTGAATGACTACTCACTACATTTTTGAACAAAGTTTGCTGCAGAAAGACACATTTTGAATGTAAATTTAGAGTCTTCAGAATTACCCTACTACTATTCTACTAGGCTCCTATATAAAGGCTTTTGAGGATACAATCTTAAATATATAATAAGAAAGAAACTATAAGATTAGGTAACTTATTCCATAGTGGAAAAAGAGAGTTAAAAGTATCATTTAATCTTCAGTTTTCAAACTTCCATATTAATTTTACTTAACACAGAAATAACTCTGATGAAAACATTTTATGGCACATTAAAACTCTACATTCAGATACACTGATTATCACAAATTAAACTCTGAAGCTACCCAGAACTTAGTTTATTAGATCTTTCCAAAGAGCAGAGTGGAAAAAGCCCCACTAGAATTGCAACCGAGATGTCTGTGAACAGATTCTCATGTAACTTGTATCAACTGATAGACAGTTGAAGTTGACAGGTCTTGCCTTTTCTTCCTTATGAATTTAGTGAAAAAGGATTAGGCAAGAAGAATCACAGAATCGCAGTGGTTTGGGTTGGAAGGGATGGACCTTAAAGATCATCTAGTTCCAACCCCCCTGCCATGGAAGGGACAGAGGGGGTTCAGATGCAGAACTAGCCATCCTACTGTCAAAGCATTTTTTTAAATTCTGAATCAGACTGCAGCTTGTTACCACTTATTACTGAACAAACCCGTTATCATCAGCCACCTGGCCCCACTGGAAATTTACTTACAAAAGCAGCTCAATGATGTTAGAAATAATTCCTGTTAAGATGGAACTTGACTAAAACTCCACAACTTACTCAAGAAGGAAAAGATGGAAAACTAAACCCAAAAGATATTGCCTTACAAAATACTGGCTTGCAAACACACTTTCCTAAGTAAGTTCAGCTAAAGAACGCACTCATTAAATATTTAGCTTGATTTTAATTATAACAACATGGAGATCCTTTTTCAGCCCAAGTTCAAAATTAGGGATACCACCTATAGCACGTGAGTAAATATACAAGCCAGCACTGATCTGATCACAACTCAAGTACTTGACTAGTCATCCAGTTTAAAAAAATTGCCAAAGTGACAGACTTACTTTAATACACAAGCCTTCATACAAACTTTAATAGTAAATCAATGTTAATTGCTAAACACTTAAAGCCAAAAACAATGAGCCAGTAAATCAGTATAAGAACAGAGTGAAAAGAACCTATTTCCAGCTACCAAAATTAGCAGAATTTCTGTGCAAAGGTTGCCATCTAGTGTTGCCAGCGAGCTAAATCAACAAAACTGAGTATTTTAAAGAGTCTGGGATAAATCTTCTACTAACGCTTCTGTGTATGTATACATTTATGTAATCATACACTTGTTTAGGTTGGAAAAGATCTTTAAGATCATCAAGTCCACCCATTAAGCTAGCATTGTCAAGTTACCACTAAACCATGTCACCAAGCACTAGGTCAACCTGCCTTTTAACTACCTCCAGGGATGGTGACTCAGCCACTTCCCTGGGCAGTCTGTTCCAATGCTTGATAAACCTTCCTGTGAATAATTTTTTCCTAATATCCGTCCTGGACCTCCCCATGCACAATTTGAGGTTATTTCCTCTTGTCCTATTGCTTGTTACTTGGCAGGAGAGACTGACCTCCACCTCGCTACAATCTCCTTTCAGGTAATTGTAGAGAACAGTAAGGTCTCTCAGCCTCCTTTTCTCCAGGCTAAACAACCCCAGACACCTCACCAGTTCCNTAAGCTAGCATTGTCAAGTTACCACTAAACCATGTCACCAAGCACTAGGTCAACCTGCCTTTTAACTACCTCCAGGGATGGTGACTCAGCCACTTCCCTGGGCAGTCTGTTCCAATGCTTGATAAACCTTCCTGTGAATAATTTTTTCCTAATATCCGTCCTGGACCTCCCCATGCACAATTTGAGGTTATTTCCTCTTGTCCTATTGCTTGTTACTTGGCAGGAGAGACTGACCTCCACCTCGCTACAATCTCCTTTCAGGTAATTGTAGAGAACAGTAAGGTCTCTCAGCCTCCTTTTCTCCAGGCTAAACAACCCCAGACACCTCACCAGTTCCACTGCCCTTCTCTGGACAGACTCCAATACCTCAATACTTTCCTTGTAGTGAAAAGCCCAAAACTGGGCACAGAATTGGAGGTGGAGTCTCCCCAGTGCTGAGTACAGGGTGACAATCACTTCTTTACTTCCCTACTCCTGCTGGCCACACTGTTCCTGATACAGGCCAGGATGCAGCTGGCCTTCTTGGCCTCCTGGGCACACTGCTGGCTTGTGTTCAGCTGGCTGCTGACCAACAGCCCCAGGCCCTTTTTCACCAGGCAGCTCTCCAGATTGTTTAGCTGATACTGAATTGCCTTTTCCTATATAATCACTAGAAAAATTTGTTTAGGTTGTCAAGGGGGAAATACAGTTTTTCTCTGCTTAACAGTGTGAAGTTTGTTGGTCCCACAATCACCAGTCTCCATTGACATTGTGTCTCTTGAGAGCTGCAAGGGACTATGAGGTAAACAAGCACTATATTGGAATGCAACAGTTTAAATTAAAACTCATGCCACCCATGCTCCTAGATATTTGTCTGGATTTTAAATAGAAGGCATTAAGAATTCTAATAATATTGTTTCTTGAAAGTCAGCTAGGAAATACTCACTTTTTCTACTAATGGTATTAACTGTTGATGCTCTGCTAGAGTCTTTAATAATTCCATGATGAAAGGCAGGTAGTTATGTTTTCTTCTAATATTTTCAATCTAAAAAGAAATTAAAAGTGTTAACAGAATTACTGTATGGCCAAACAGATTTTTCCTATCTCCATTGTTGCCCCCTCCCCCGTGAGCTGGACTTCTTTTATAAACTCCAGCCAGCTAAAAATACAGTTGAACCAGTAAAATTCTGAGTAAACAGTGAGAAGGGATATGCCAGATGAATCCACTGCTTAAGGTAATAGTTTTCATTATGGTCTTCTGTCATACTACCTGAAAACCCGATTAATTAAGTTCTCTGGTTTAGCCACTGCTATAGCACTGACACGTATATTATTTGAACTATTCACTTTTTCCTTTTCCTCAAGGTAAACTGCAGTTCAGCCTACGTATATTTACAGTCCCTTGTGTAACTGTGACCTCAGGTTAGGCTGAAGACTTAAACATTTCTGTAATGGAAAAGCGTAATTCTCTTTGTTATACTAAACAGCTTCCACAGTGGTTCAAACCTTCAGAAAGGTAAGAGCTTGAAAGTTTTTTCAACTGAGAGGATCAACCTTCACAGACACCACGTAGATACCTTAACATACAAAAAAAAAAGTGGACTTTTAACCAGTTCCACATACAATAGGAACGGTAAGGTTTTTTGCTCTCTGATTTCATTTCTTTGCTTATCTCATATTTGGTAAAGCCCATGCTTTGGTGTTTGTTGTGGTGGAGGTTTTTTTGGGGTTTTTGCTAAGTTTCTTTCTTAATGGTTTCTGGAATTGCATCCTGATGCAGTGAAACAGAATGTAGTGACACTGCTTTAGAGACTGGTAACAGTAACACTTTACAACTTAACTCAAGTACTCTAGAAATATATTTGATATTATCATCAAAGGTATTCAAGTCTTAGTCTGTACCTTCTAGAAACAAGTAAAAACAAGTCTTTCCCTTTTAGTGAAAAAACACAAGATCTAGTGAATATATATCAGAGAACAAAGAAATGAAATAAAACTTGTATTTTTAAAATTATTTTTAATCTAACCACTTTCTGTACCCCCCAATATATGTTAAGGAAGGAATAAAAAAAAAAAATATAAAAAAATTGGTTACCCAGCTTTTTTTCCCCTCAAAACATTTCTTTAAAAGCATTAGGAAATGATCTTGGAGAAACTTCCCCATATCTCATTTTCACTGATATCACGTCATTTCAAAGAATGCTAGGCTTTCAGCACACAGAGTACGTATTTAGAAAAGCACAGAACATGCTGATTGTATCTTCACTGCTTCCCACAGAGGAAAAGTCAGCAGGTAAGCTATAAGAAAAGAACAATTCAAGTACCCTAGGAAAGCTTCTTCACTAAAGCTACACAAATACCTCATGTGTCAGATTAGGAAATGCACATGCAAACACAATGAATCTATACATGAAGTTTAGGGGATGTCCTGATAAGCCTTCATTATCAGCTGATGCATCAACATTCTTCATTACTGATAATGTGAACTGGAAGACCTTGTAGGAATGCTCTGTAGAAACTAACACGTTTGACTATCACGTCAAAGTTGTGGTAAAAACAAACAAAAAAATCATACTTAGTAAGAGGCCACTGTTACATATGGTGGTATAATTAGCAACTCGGGCAAGAAAAGGCTGATCAGCTTTCTGGGGCACATAGAGCAATTTCTTTGCAGAAGTTCTAGAACTCACTGTGCTTAAAGTATTTTCATGTGAGAAAAACAAGGAACTGGCAAAACAAAGGGAGCTACAGAGACCATTACAAATTGAGTTGTAAGCCTTATGCTAGAAACCGGTAATTTAACTATAAATTCAGGAATACAACATGAATTTACAAAGCATTGCCTTTCTAGCACCCATCCAGTTCCTCCAGATTAATTGCAACAACCTCCCATCGATATAAAAGCTGGCTTTTTATAATTTTTCCAATAGTTTCATCAGAACAGCAAAAGCTACATACCTTATATCTTTTTAATTTTTGGTTCTCTTCTTCAATTAACATCTGGTATTTTGCAACTTCTGATTGTATAGAACTTAACATATTACTACTTTGATCTGTATCCATAGGCTCCTCCTTCCACAAAAGAGAGAAAGTTCAATGGATGATGTTACTGCACTTTGTTTTTTATTTAATTCACATAAGTCTCAAGAGTATTTCTATCACAGAAAGATTCAGTTTTGCTTACAGTTAGTGGAACATTTAAGGAATTTCTGCAGTTACAAGAAGATTAGCTCAGGTCCTAGGAATAGTTCCACTACAGCAGCAAATTAGTCAAGACAGAGCCACAATGACATGGTCATACTGTACCAAGCGCTCAAATTAGCTCACTCAGAACTAACCAGTGCTGCATGAGTGCATCCACACAGCACTGCACCAGACAGATATGTAGTAATTGTTCCCTTTTTTATTGATAAATCATTTGGAGCAAGGAAAGAAGGAGGTGAGTAAGAGTGAAGACACAGAACCATTATCAGAGAACTACTCCAGTAACGAAAATACCATGAGACCTACCTCTGCCAGCTGCTGCTGTAATTCTGCAATCCTCTGCTCATATATCATCTTCCTGTCAGATACTATAGCCATCAAGTTAAACCTTATCTCACCTTCACTGTACCTGAATGAGGAAAAAAACAAAACAAACCACTTTCAAAATTCATCATTAACATGACATCTCAAAAAACTCCTCCATGATTTCATTATATGGGAATACATTTTGTGGAGAAGAAATCCAAATGGATCTATTACATTAAGTTGTGCTACAGATTCAATCTCACCATAAAATAAAATCAGATCTCAGGTGAGTACTATCCAATACGTAACTCCTGAGAACCTCCTCTCCCAAGATACTACTATTCCTGTCTGTGGTCACAAAAAGCAAATACTGAAATTGTCCAAAAGAGACAACAAAACATGATAAAAGTTCATGACAAAACTTGCACAAGACTGCTACACATAATAGTGTGTACTTTCTTGCTACTGTTACTTGATAGAAAGTGTTGGGAGATTTCTTCATACAACATGAAAAGTACATTCCACAGTTAGGCTCGTGGGCCTTTCAGAGTTTAAATTCCCCAAATGTGATTTGGCAGCAATGTTTTGCTTATCAAAGAACAGTCTTCAGGTAAAAGACTTTGTAATTTATTTTGTAAAATGGCATAAAACCAACATAATTTCTAACACGTCTGGGACTGCAGTTTGGGATGAGAGCTAAGAAGTAGGAGAACTCCTACAGTACGTTTTCCTAGCTTAAATTTGTAGAACAAGCCACATACCCAAGGAAAACTTATTCTCTGTAAATACGTACACTACAGACATAGTAATTTTCTGGTATTTTAACAATGAATGCACCCCCAAACTTTATCCATAGTAATGATACTCTTTCACTCACAAAGACCCACAGCTGTCTAACAGAGTT